>VZSR01003816.1:630382-676247 GCA_013398615.1 Brachypodius melanocephalos | reverse complement strand
TGTCTGACTCCATCCCTGCTTCTGACCTTACCACTGGTTCATTCCCACGTGAGCCCAGGATGCAGTGGCAGTGGCAGAGGGACAGCCCCAGGCAAGTGGTGTCTCTTTGTAGTGTATGGATCAACTCCTCCAGGCTATGGAGTCTAGCCAGAGAGGAGAGACCTATCCCCATATGACAGCATAGAAGAGATCCCTGCCATACACACACACGCATGTGGGTGCCACCTCAAACCCAGCACCTTTCCAGCAGCACAGCACAGCTCCCTATGGCTCCTGAGGGCCTCCAAGGCCTGTGCACTCTCCTGTGTGACACCTGGGCTCCAGTACAGGTATCCATAGGCTGCACATGCCCCGATCCATGCACGACCCAAGGATCCTTAGATCCCTAGAAGGGCTTTCCCTTTAGCAGGATGACCACTGCTGGGGAACACCCTCTGTGGCAGTGCACAGTGCTGCTGTCTAATGCAGACACATCTCTGACTGAGACACAGCAACCTCCTTCACACAAGTATGCAGGGCTGCTTGGGCAGAGAACATTATCTGACCCCTCTGACTGTACCAGCCAGTGCTCTGTGCACAGCTGCCAGCTCTCAGTGGTGATGTCTGAGGCTGCTGTAGTTTATCATCGTGGCAAAGAGATTTACCTCTGCTTTATGTGCTGGCAGGATATTTACTGTCAGAGGTTCTGTACCAACCATTTCCAGTAGGGTATTTCTTTGACACTTTGCCCACTTATCTGTGATTACAGACCTGTGCTGGTCTTCGTTTTGCTTGTTTGGTCCCTCACCCATCCAGGGCCCATGCCCTGATGGTACCAGCCATCTGCTGTGGGACCAGGAGCTCCTGTGTCTGTCCAGCACATAGCACAACACAGCCAGCATTAACTGGAGTGCTGAGGGCTATTTTACAGTGCAGGGGACAATTAGCAGTAAGGTTACACAGTTAGAAATCAAAGGTGTGCAATCTGAGGATTACAAAAAAGAAATCTGACTGGGCTTTCTCACATACACACTTTATTCTAGCACCATACTCAATTTCACAAACTCTATTCCTCTACTCAAAGTCATCCTTACTACTAGTACTGCTACAGGCAGCAACTGTAAGGTGAGTCCCTAATTCTTTCCAAGAGGCTGGCAAAGTGAAGATTGAAGCAAATGGCAAAGTCTGCACTTATTCTTAAAAAATCAGGATTTTGTTTCTCCTCTGAACAACACTACCGATCTCCCAGCCTGTCCCTACCACTACCTACAAATCATTTTGTGTGAAATATTGCACGTGATGCAGCCACATATACTGGCAGTGACTGAGTCAGAAAGATCCAGAGTCTTGTGTTCACATCTGTGAACCAAGGGAGGAAATGCAGATTCCTCTCCAGGCTCCTTACTATGCTGGAGTCCACATGCTCCTCAGCTTAAAGATGTGTCCTAATGCTTCATTAGTGGAATTTTGCAGCACTATCTGTCTGTTCGTGTATCAATACGTGTCCAGACAATTTCTTTGGACCACACAGGCGTTAGGTTAAGAAGCAAGAAGCTGATAAGGCTGGAAGGCCAGGAGGGCAGTGTGCTGACCCTTACCAAAGTAGCCATTGCTTCTCCGCAGATAAGCGTCCCCCACTCCACGAGCGGGCCTCTGGAGTGACCAATGAGTGTGGACAGGCTCCAAGGTCTGCTCCCCCCTTCCCCTTTATAACCAGGGCTGCCAGGGTGGAGAGTCCAAACCTGCTTCGAGCGGTCACTGCGAGGGGACAGAGCCAGCACCTCCTGCACAATGACGCTGACCCAAGCCGAGAAAGCCATCGTGGTTGCCATCTGGGCCAAGGTGGCCACCCAAGCTGATGCCATTGGGGCAGAATCACTGGAGAGGTAAGGCCCCAGCAGGCCTCCAAAGAGGGCTTTGCTATTGGGATGCATCTCATGTAGAACTTGGGTGAGTGAGAGCAGGCTGGGACCAGGGAGACTTGATGAAGAGTTGTGCTGTTTGATATGTAATCTTCAGGAGTTATATCTGTGCTACTAAATGCTTCACAATCCAGCAGTAAAGCTTGATTTTTAAAAACAATTTAATAGGGGGTTTTTTTCTCCTTATAGCCATACAGAAGAATTCATAGCCAGAAGCACTGGTGAGGAATTCAAACTCAATCATACTCAGTGTCCTAAACATCATTATCCCTGCTAGGGATAAACCTAAAGTGGTTTATTGCACAAGTGATGCACTTTCTCGTACAATTTTTATGCATTAAGAGAATAGCTGCCCACTAAATTCACTGGATGCTCAGGTTTCATTGTTCCAGTTGGTAAGTAACAAACTGTTAGGAAACAAGACAGCTGGACCCCCTGCATGAAGCATGACACAGAAATTCAAAGTCCATACCAATTAAGCAAGCTGGCATAAAAGGGTATGGAAATTATCAAAGTGATTTAAATGCTATTTACAGCTCAGTGTAAAGTATTATGATCTTCCTTTCAGGATTTTGAGTACCATCCATATCAACTCTGGTTTGCTCATTTTAGTTTGAAGGTCCTGGAAACCTGATTATAATATAATACAGGAAATATGGTGACAAGTTGGGGCTTTTATTTATTAGAAACAAGACCAAACAAAACCAAACCCAAAATTACATTAAGTTTTAAATAATTTTTACACTTAATTCTTCCCTAGTACGTACAGATAAACCTGCTGTCTAATCTGCATGTGCTGCAGAGGTTTACATTGCACTTGTTCTGAGGTTTTACCACCTCATATCATTTCTACTGCTGACCCTCTTCTTTGTGTTCTCCTCCAGGCTTTTCCTCAGCTACCCCCAGACAAAAACCTACTTCCCTCACTTCGATCTGAGCCAAGGCTCAGCTCAGCTCCGTGGCCACGGCTCCAAGGTCATGAATGCCATCGGGGAAGCTGTGAAGCACATCGATGACATCCGAGGGGCTTTGGCCAAGCTCAGCGAGCTGCATGCCTACATCCTCAGGGTGGACCCCGTCAACTTCAAGGTGAGGGAGCACAGAGACTTTCAGGGGTGGAAACTGCCTGAAATCACAAAATTAGAGAACACAGGTCATGTGGGCTAATGGCAGCTTGATCCCTGGCTGTGCTGCACAGCCTGTTTCTCATATGATTTTTAACCTGAGACTGGGTCTTTTAATGGCATTTCTGGTCCAGTGCAGGCAAAGAACTACTTGGAGGGCTCCTGTGGTGGTTTGTGTTAGACTCAAATCTCTGCCGTTTTTGCTGTAATTCATCAATCTGCCTCACATCACGTTACATCACCTGTTTGAACAAAGTTTTAATAAATTATAAACAGTCCCACTTTGTTGCACTTGAGGGAGGAAAGGGCACATGGAAGAGGGAGAGGGATGACGCAGTGCCTTTTGCCCAAAAGACAACTGGTGTTTCTGCACTCCCATCTCAGGCAGCAGCACTGCCTGGTTGGGACACACAGTTGTCATCCCTAGGCCCAAGGTCCATTGCAGACCCCTACACTGGTACCTGGCACTCATTGTGATGGATTTCATGCTGCTTTCCCTTACAGCTGCTTTCCCACTGTATCCTGTGCTCCGTGGCTGCCCGCTATCCCAATGACTTCACCCCAGAAGTTCATGCTGCGTGGGACAAGTTCCTGTCCAGTGTTTCCTCTGTTCTGACAGAGAAGTACAGATAAATGACCTCAACAGAGGGTGAAGGAGGCCCATCCACAGCCCAGCCCTGCTGCCAGGCCCTGGGGTATCACCCCTTCCTGGGCAGCTCTTTAAAGCCCCACTGCAGGGGCTCGGTCATCTGCAAAACCCAATAAATAATTCAAATGTGAGCTATGGTCTCTGTGCTTTCATCTCCATGTGTTCTGCCCACACCTGAGTATTCAGGCAGGGGTGTTCTGAAATGTCTACACAATATGGAGGGGGAAATACTAAACTTTATAAACTCATGTACTAATTCATATACGAATGAACTCATAATAATTCATATATCCATTCAGTGGGGGTAATATAACATTCAGTGGGAGCAACATAGCATTGAGCCGGGGCCCAAAATGGGCTGGAGCCCTGTGACTGCAGCTGCTCACCAAGGTATATCCACCACAGTCTGTGTCCAGGCTGAGCAGGAATGAGTCTTTTACCCTGCCAGGACATCGAATGGACCCAGGCTTTTTGCTTTACGTATCCAAAACCCATCCCAGCCTGTTGGGAACCACACCTGCATTGCAATGCAGGGCACTGTCCTCTCGTGCCTCTCTCTGTGGGGTATGGGTGTGGTATCTGATGTGTTCCTTCTGTGGCTTAACCCCACTGTGCAGCCACTGCACCCCAGCTGCCCACTCACCTCCCCCCACAATGGGATGAGGTGAAGGGAAAAGGAAGATAAAAGCAAGAAAAATCGGGGGTCAAGATCAAATAGAGGTAATTGTTTAGTAAGTGAAGACTAAGTGGAAGCATGGGGAAGAAAACAAAACAAGGGATGCAAAGGCAATCACTCACCACATCCCATGGGTAGGCTGATGTTCAGCCAGTTCATGAGCAAAAGCTATGAATAACCCCCCCAAAACTCCCTCAAACCCCTTCTTTTCCCTTTGATTGCTGAGCATGGTGTAATATGGTATGAAATACCCCTTTGATCAGTTGAGCCTATCTGTCTGGCTGTGTCCTCTCCCAGCACCTCAAAATCTATTCCCTGGGTGGGGGCAGAGTGAGAAGCAGATGCTGTGCAAATGCTGCTCAACAAAATCCTGAACACTAGCCTGGTACTGTGGCCAGTCTGGCAGAAAACCTGAAGCACAGCACAATGTCAGCTCCTGTCTCAGAGACTTCAGGCATGAAACAGTGGGTTCAAAGCCTTCAGCCTGCTCTGATGGCCAGCCTGAGCCAGCACAGCAAGTGGCAGTCCTCATCTCATCCATGGAATTTAGGGACTGTGTTTGGACAAGGAGGAGAAAGGTAATGTGGTAGCTCTCAGGCCACCAAATGGCTCTAAACATGTCACCACAGCAGCTTCTAAAGCATTCTGCATCCATGGATGTCAGGCACCCTGGTGGTTTAAATCCATGACTCATGTGCTAGGTCAGCATCTGGTGTGTCCCTTACCCCGTGTTTGCACCAACTCCTTCCTGCAGAGGCTGAGAAAAGGATGTGAGAGTCAGAGGAACTTGTGCCAGGAGAGGGTTAGGTTGGGTATTAGGAAAAATTTCTTCACTGAAAGCATTATCAGACACAGCACAGGTTGTCCAGAGCAGTGGTGGAGTCCCTGTCCCTGGAGGGATTTAACAGATAATGTAGATGTGGCTCCTGGGGACCTGGTTTAGTGTTGGCCTTGGCAGTGCTGGGGGAATGATTGGGCTCAAGGATCCTAGACACCTTTTCCACATTAATAATTCTATTATTCTAAAATTCTGTTGTTTTATGATCAGCCACCATGTGCCCTGCAGGATGTCCCAGCATTTATAGGGAGAGGCGGGAGCATACAGTGGTGTGGGAAGAAGGGAAGGAGTCCAGGACTGGCAGGCATCACAGGATGGACTTTGGGAGAGTGTAAACCCAAAGAGGAGCTTGTTCCCTGCCTGGGTTTCTCTGGGAAGGCTTGTCCATGGGTCTTACTCAGAGGCCGTGGGGTTCTTGGGGCAGAGAGGGCCTGGATGTGCCAAAGTCTGGAGGGGACATGGGACACTTGTAGGACCTACCTCAACACCCTTAGAGCCAAAGAGGACCCTGGTCCATCTGTGGGGAATGATGGCTCACAACAGGAGGTTTGAGAACACGCCAGCCAGGGTGGACAAGGCTCTGGCACCTGTGGGACATGCCCAGGGCTGCTGCTGTCCATGGTGCAGCCTGGTCAGATGTCCTGCCCCATTCTGGTGTTGGGCTGGTGCAGTGGGGCAGCTGAGCCCCCCAGGGGCCTCCTTAGGGCAGGGCTCCCTCCGAGCTATCCAGGGGCCCCCAAGGCAGTGCCGCAGCCGCTCCCAGGCCCGGCCATCCCCTCGCCCCTCAGTGTGATAAGATAAGGCTGGGTGGAGGTGCCAGCGACTATAAGAGGCATCCCTGCAGCTGCTGCTGCCACCAACCCCTGCCCGCTCTTCCAGCCGCCACCATGCTGACCGCCGAGGACAAGAAGCTGATCCAGCAGATCTGGGGAAAGCTGGGTGGCGCCGAGGAGGATATCGGAGCCGAGGCCCTGTACAGGTACAGGCCTGGGGACCGCATGGGAGACGGAGACAAGGGGCTGGGAGCCCCACGGAGGGGGCAGCGTGGGGGGTCTGGCTGGGGTCAGCACCACTGACTGTCCCACTCTCCCAGGATGTTCCACTCCTACCCCCCGACCAAGACCTACTTCCCCCACTTCGACCTGTCACAAGGCTCTGACCAGATCCGTGCGCATGGCAAGAAAGTGTTGACTGCCCTGGGCACTGCCATCAAGAACCTGGACAACCTCAGCCAGGCTCTGTCAGAGCTCAGCAACCTGCACGCCTACAACCTGCGTGTGGACCCCGTCAACTTCAAGGCAGGCGGGGGATAGGGATGGGGACAGAGTCTGGGGACGGGGATCAGAATGTGGGGACAGGGAACAGGGGAATGGAGACTGAGGGACAGGGAATGGGGGACAGAGATCAGGGTGGGAGCTGGGGGATGGAGGACAGGGGATGTGGGAGGGGGAGCAGGGTGGGGAGCAGGGGATGGGCTGCAGGGGGTGTGGGGCAGGGGGTGCGGGACAGGGACCGGGATGGGGACATGGGGGCTGTAGTGGCAGTGCTAAGCCCCGTTTCTCCTTGCAGTTCCTGGCGCAGTGCTTGCAGGTAGTGCTGGCTACCCGCCTGGGTAAGGACTACTCCCCCGAGGCACACTCTGCCGTCGACAAGTTCATGTCAGCCGTGGCCAGCGTGCTGGCTGAGAAGTACAGATGAGCTGTCAGCCGTGCCTGTGAACCATCAATAAAAAAAGACTCTTTTGCTGCAGCAACGCGTCTGTTTGTGCCGGGGCCGGGGGCTGGGGTGGGCTGGAGTGGGGCGGTGTTCCTGATGGAGGGAGGGGGGCCAGATGTGACAGATGTGGCACGGGAAGGGCAGCACCAGCCTTGAGCTCTCTGCCTGTCCCCCAGGGCCCTGCTTGCTGCCAACCCTCCCCAGCACGGGATGAAGCTGATAGCAGGACCCAGGGAATGTGCCTGCATCCCTGCAGGGAGCAGGGCGAAGGCTGTGCCAAGACAAGTGCGATCCTTGCGTGCCCTTGAAGGATTCCTGGGGGATGATGGGGCTGTAGGATAAATCCTGCCTGTCTCCATCTATTAAGATGGCTTTTTAGGACTTTATTAGGAGTGCTACAGGAGCTAAGTGCTTGCCTGAGCTCCAGAAGCAATCTGAGAATTCATGGAGTGAAAAAAGTCCACCGCAGACCATTAAGCACAAAGACTGTTCTGGGACTCAAGCTCCTAAGCCACAAATCCCAGTAAACTGCCGGGGAAGAACCTCCACACCTGCCCCTGGGACCTGGGCAGGGTTGGAATGGGATGGGCAAATCTGCAGTCCACTATAGGGACACTGGTTTCAGGACTTTGGAGCCCAAATTTAAAAAAAATCAGTGATCACGGGTGGTGGGTGGGCTATGACATACCAAACTAGCCCTGGGTTTGCTCTGTGCTGTGACACCAGAGGGAGGAGATGAGATCCTACCGGAGAGAGGTGCCTGAGTGTCCAGGTGCAGGCAGGTGGGGGCATGCAGGGACCCTGCCTGCTCACAAACAGGCCTGGCAGTCCCTGACCATGGCAGCCCCTCCTCCTGCAGGTGAACCCACAGCGCCTACACTCCATCCTCAAACACATCCCAGTCCACATCCCAGTGTGCTCGTGTGCATTTTCACCCATTTGTATTTGTGCCACCCGTTTGAAGGGCTCCGCTGCCTTGGCAGCTCCCCCCACGCACACATATACAGCAGACACTGCCCTGCTGCTGCTTCCCAGAAAATCAGCCCCCCCGGCCCTCCCTCCCCACTCTGAAGTGGTGCCAAACCGGGCTAATCTCCCCCAAACACAAATGATAAGAACCTCAGCCACGGGAGAAACACGGGTGTGAACTGTCACTGCTGGTCTGCGCCACCTGCTGAACCTACTGTGAGCTCTGCGAGCCTCCTCACCCTCCTTGCCTTCCTCACCACCCTCACCTTCCTTGCTCTTGTTACATTCCTGACCTTCATCATTTGGAGCACACAGGGCTCACCACAGCCCACTGTGGTCCCTCATATTTTCCCAAAGTGCAGCAATGCCCAGTGCTGATGCTGCGGCTGTGCCCAGTGTCCTCCCTGCCCAGAAGTCAGGGTCCCTCAGTGCCACTCAGCACCAGGGCCAGCACAGACAGTGCAGGAGAGGGGCTGGGGCAGGGCAGCTCCGGGCTCTGATAGCAAACAGGCGTGACTGTGGTTCAAGGAGCAGGGGATGAAGAGGACATACATTGTGGGGTGCTGTGGGGTACACTGGTGTGGGGTGTCCTGAGGAGCAGGGAGTGCCGTGGGGCAGCTGCGCACAGGGACTGTGTTGAATGGCAGAGGGCTGTACAGGGACAGTGTGTACAAAGACGTGTAGGTGTCAGCTGGCAGTGCGTGCAGGGGCAGTGTGTGTCCTGGGGCGGCTCGGGGGGGTGTGCAGGCTGTTGGGTGGTCAGTCTGTACATGCAGGTTCACACGGGGCTGTGTGGGGCTGTGGGGCACACATTCCCCCAGGCTGCTCTCCCAACACCTGGCCAGAACCCGTCCAGGCTGTGCCAGGAGCACACCCCATGCCAGAGGACACACGGGCTCCTGTGCCAGTGCAGACCCTAATGACAATCCATGCCAGCCCAAGCACTACACCTAAACCTAAACCTAAACCTAACCCCAATCCCGAGCCTAACCTTAAGCCTAACCCTGCTGTCATGTCAGCATGTGTCCGTGGGGCAGAGCCCACCCACCCGCTGTGGGACAAGCCGTGACCGTAACCCCGAGCCCACGCCGCGGTGCCGGTGTCGGTGCCCGGGCGGAGCGGAGCGGGGCGGGGGGGGACGGGCGGCGGCCCCGCCTGGCCGGGCTCCAGCACCCCCGGGCCGGGCGGAGCCCCAGCACCGCATATAAGGGCGGCGGCGGCCGGCGGGGACACCCGTGCTGGGGCTGCCGACTCGGGGGTGACATCATGGTGCTGTCCGCCAACGACAAGAGCAACGTCAAGACCGCTTTCGGCAAAATCGGCGGCCATGCCGACGAGTATGGCGCCGAGGCGCTGGAGAGGTAATGTGGCTGTCCCCGGCATGACCCTCTCTCCTCTCCAGCCCCGACTCCCTGGCACCTGCCCATTCTTCTCCCCACCCGCAGCTGTCTCTGTCCTTTGCCACCCTGTCTCACCTGTCTCTGAACGCTTCTGTTCTCCAGGATGTTCATCACCTTCCCCCAGACCAAGACCTACTTCCCCCACTTCGACCTAGGAAAGGGCTCTGCTCAGGTCAAGGCGCACGGCAAGAAGGTGGCGGCTGCACTGGTGGAAGCTGCCAACCACATCGATGACATTGCTGGTGCCCTCTCCAAGCTCAGCGACCTCCACGCCCAAAAACTCCGCGTGGACCCTGTCAACTTCAAAGTGAGTGCCTGGGAAGGAGTGAGCAGCCCAGCTTCCCTCCTGCACCCCTTGGCTACCCCCTGCCTCATTCTCTTGCTCACCACATCGTTTTGCCTTTCAGCTGCTGGGCCAGTGCTTCCTGGTGGTGGTGGCCACCCACAACCCCGCTCTCCTGACCCCAGAGGTCCACGCTTCCCTGGACAAGTTCCTGTGTGCTGTGGGCACTGTGCTGACTGCCAAGTACCGTTAAGACGTGTACCGTGGCCAGAGCTGGAGCCAAAACACCGCCGGCCCTCTGACAGCGAGCAATCGAATGTTCTGAAATAAAATCTCTTGCATTTTTGCTCCAGCCCTGGTGTCCTGCTCTGTGTGCTGCCTGCGGGAAGGGAGCAGGAGGGAGGTGCTCTGGGGGTCTGAGCTGGAGGTCTCCCCACCAGGTGGGTACACAGAAGAAGTGGGCTGTGGTTTTGCTGTCCCTGAGAGGAGGCAGCATCTGGGAGATGGTGTCCAGCAGGCAGACACTGCTTTGCTGCCGTGGGGCTCTGGGAGCAAACAGCATTTCTAGGCACCAGTGGAGCGGGGAGACTCATGGAAGATCTGGGACTCCCTGCAGCCCCAGGCTGTCCCACCAGAATTCCACACTGGGATCCCCTCTTGCACCACAGCCCCCGTGCACCCTTGGTCAGGACAGTGTCAGAGGGAGTCTCCTCCTGGAAAGGTTTGCAGGAGACACAGGAGTACAGGGGCTCCTGGAACCTGTGACCCTCTGCCTGGTAGCAGAGTGAGAACAGCCTGAGGACCTCCTTGTGCCAGGACATCTTTCTTTGCACACCCAGCACACAGCACTGTGCAGCGGTGTAAGCCTTCTTCGGTCTCCACCTCATGGCCCGTTACCGGGCTGTCACTGTGGAGGGGTCCTGGGGAGCTGCAAGGGGAGCAGATGGGGCTCAGCTCCAGATCCAGCAGTCTGGGCATGAAAAGGAGCCCAGGAGTTGTGCTGGTGTCTGCATCCCCCAGCCCTTATCGCAGCCTGCAGCAGGATGGCCATGGTGGGGGGCTGATAAAGGAAAGTGTGGGCTCTCCTCCAGCTGTGGGTGTGGTGGGAGCCTGGGCAACAGATAGTCCCAGGAGGCTACAACCTGCCAGGTGCTGAGTAAGGTCCTTAGTGAGGGTGAGGGAAGGTTCAAGGCAGCCCCAGGGTGGCTTACGAAGCCAGCCAAGGCTGCTACAGGCTCTTTTGATCCTTGGCACTGGCAGGGATGGACTCTTCTCTAGTCCCATGGCCTCCAGGCACCATCAGTGAATGCACAGAGACAGGAGAATATCCAAGTCTCTTCCGCAAAGCACCACAGGTCTCATGATCCCATGTGCCCACTGTTCCTGGACACAGTGAGGAAGGGAGGAGAGAGCCAGTCAGGGCATCACTGGCCAGTCTGATCTATCTTTGTATGGAGCAGGTGTTGGAGCAGGTTCCACTTCTCCAGCCAGGAACATCACCCAGGCAGAGCTGTAGGCACAACTTCCCGGGGATCTTATGGAGAATCAGGATATGGTGGGCACAGGTGTGCAAGGAGGTGTGAACTGGTGTGGAAAGCATTGGGAAGAGCCAGCATCAAATCCAGCACAGACTTGGACTCCTCCAAACCCAGGCACTAAGGGCCCTCATGGTCCTGAGCGTGGTGGGCACACGAGACGAGGTGTAAGAGCAATGTGGGGACAACGTGTATGTGAGAGGTGGAGGTTGTTCCCAACTTGCTTTAGCTTCTGCCTGCTCCCAAGCCGTGCTGTGACCTCAGGCAGGACACGTCGGGTGGCAGTGGGCAGTGTCCTGCCTCTGCAGCACTTTGCCAGCGTTCTGCCTGGCCGGAGAACCGCGGAGCTCGTGCTGTCCCGGCCGTTTGTCCCTGCTGCCACCAGATGGGGACCTCAAGCCGTGGTGCTTTATCGGGACCAGGCAGAGGATGCGAGGGCCGGGAGGAGCAGGGCGGCTGCAAGGCTGGCAGAGAAGCTCTGTTTGCTACCAGGGCTTCCAGCCATCCCCAATGCTTTGAGGACACTGGTGCCAGCTCGGAGGGGGTGCAGACCCCGTGCCAGTTCCAGCCCCGAGCCCCCCGTGCCTCCTGACTCACAGCACAGGGGCTCACTTCACTGAGCGTCCCTTGGTGGCCACGGCTTCGTGTGCCCCAGGATACAGCCTGTCCCACGGGACAGACACGCTGGCCACAGCCTGGCACTCCCTGAGCTGCCTTGGGACCCACCAGCACCACAGCAGCCATGCTCTGGAGCAGAGCAGGGGAAATATTTGCCCCAGTGCTGGCCCAGGCTGGTTTTGGAACTGGCATTGCTGCAGCTCCAGTGCTGAGGAGGAGAGTTGGAGGCAACTTCTGCATTGCCACAGCAGCAGCCTGAAACAGCCCCAGGTGATGCTGAGGAGGTGGATTTGGACACAAAGCCCCCTGATCCAGGCCATGGCAGCCCTCAGGAAGCCGAATCACACCAGGCAGCTTCAACAGAAGAAAGAAGATGAATGTCTCCAGGTCATGCCTGTTTTGGTGTCTCCACTCTCTGCAGGACTTTCTCAGCTCTCATTTATTCTTGATGGAGAAATCACCATCAAAGACACCCCCAGAACAGCACAGAGCTCTGTTCTGTGGTGTCACCAAGGCAAGTGGTATCTCAGAGCTCATTTTTATTGAAGAAGGAGTTAAATCAGGAAATGAGCTTGATGGTAATGACTTACCCAATCACAGAACTTCCACCAGTCTCTTGAGGAGTGCAAACAGCATTGTCCAGAGAGGCTGGATTCTAACTTATGTTGGCTAGATAGTCATGTCCCTAGAGAGTGTGTCCTGGAAAGGGACACAGAAACACATACTTTTGGAGGAGGTCAAGCATCCTAGGGCAGTTTGACAGGAATTCTCCATGAATTTTCTGTCTTCCCAGTAGCAAGGGGGATCTAGCACACAAGCAGTGGGAAGACAGAAAATTAATTCCTCACTGGAAGCTGATCTTAGGAGACCAGTGGACAGATCCTCTTGCTGGAATGAGGAGGCAAAACATCTTGTATTTTACAAACTGTTCTTGTTTATACATCCCATATTGGAATTCAATATGGCAATAGTGTAATCCATGAGTGGTTTAGCCAATAGGTCTTCTCTTTCTTTGCTGTGTGTTTGGACAGCCACTCTTTCCTAAATGTCAGATTTTCCCTGCTGAAAGGGTCTCCCTGATTTTTCTGGATCTTTTTGAGTTTTAAGCTAGTGTTTGCAGCACCTCCAGCTCAGGAACCTCTGAGACCTTAATAAGGACATGCTCCAGTACAACACAAATTATTGATGACAGAACAGTAAATAATAATGGTAAACAAAGAACTGGAATCTGTCATGGAAGGAAAACAGATTCATCTGAAAGGACTCATTCTTGGCAATGACCATGATTATTACTCATCTCTTTCTTTGATTAAAAGCCACACTGTTTGGGGTTTTTTTACTTGAAGCCAACTGGTTTGTAGTTCCTTGGCTTCCTCCTTTTACCCTGCTAATGATAAGAGCCATGATGGTCTCATTTCTGTGACCCCCTCCCTCTTTTCCCAGAGGTATTGGATGCTTGGAGGTAGCTTCCATCAGTTTTTGAGGGGATTTTTTTTCAGGCAAGCAGTCTGAAAATAAGGAATGATTGAAATATACTTTAATTCAAACTTTTTGGAATCCTCCCACCTCCTACACTGGCTGTTTTGCCAGTGGAAAAAGGAAAAGTGGTAGAAGACAGAAAATGAGCATTGATTAGATTTTCACTACAAAGATGGAAATTGAATAGAAATGCAAAATCTTTCTTCCTGCTGGTTGCCCTGTCTTCCTACCACACAGCAACCACCTGGGAGATCTGATTTTGCCTGGAGCTGAGACGACAGGCAATGTTCTGCTGGTGACATCAGCTTCCTCTCTCCCTGTGTTGTTTTTCTGTATTTTTCAGCAGCAGGAGATGCCATCTGGGGAGGGCACAGATTTGGTTGTGTTCCTCCAGCTCCCACACAAGCAGTAATAGCAATTCCAGAGGCTACATCCCTGCCTGTTGCCTTCAGCATCTGTCTGTTGACCTGCTGCTGCTCATGAATTTGCTCTACCTTTTATAAACCTGCTGATCCTATTTGTTTCCACAACCTCCTGTGGCAGTCAGTTCCAGAAGTTCATTCTCCCACCTGCTCCAAATAAAGTCCCTTTTATTCATTTTAAATCAATCTACCAGGCTGATCGATGGACTCTAAACCCTCATCATGCACCAGATCCACGTTCCCTTCATGATTTTGTAGAGCTGGCATGTTTTGCTCTCCCTTCTCCAGAGAAAAATCCCAGCCTCCCCAGAACCCCGTCGTATTGCAGCTACCCCACCCCCTTGATCTCAGTTGCTCTGCTCAGGGCTCTAAGTCCACAATATTCTCATATCCTAAGATGTGATAGGACAAGGGGTGATGGTTTCCAGCTAAGAGGTTTGATTTAGATTAGATATAAGGAAGAAGTTTTCCACAATGGAGGTGGGAAAACATTGGCACTCAGAGAGGTTGGGATGCCCCATCCCTGGAAACATTCAAGACCAGGTTGGATGGGGCTCTGAGCAACCTGACCCAGTGGAAGCCATCCCTGCCCATGGCAGAGGGGATGAACAACCTTTAAAAGTCCCTTCCAACCCAAATTATTCCATGATTATAGGATTCTATGATCAGAGGCCAGACCTGCACAGATGTGGGTGCACCAAGCTGTTACACAACAGGCAGGAGATGCTCTCTTTGTTATTTTGCAAGCCCAAGCCCTTCCTGATGACATCACTGTATTTTGTTGGCTTTTTTTTCCCCCCTGCACATTAAGGCTACAATTTTGGCAAACCATCAGTGAGAACTCCAGCATCTTTTTCCTGAGCTGTAATAGCCAGTTTAAGTTCAGCCTCCTCTGTTTTAGATCATATTTGCCTGTCCAGGTCACCCCCTTTATCTACATTGAAAGGATTGACGTTCCATTCTTCCATTTGTGAGTAACACTGAGAGCTGCACATAGCAAAGTTCCACAGAGTACCTCAAATATCCTTTCAGCAGTCTCCTGCTGTGATGGAGCATCATCTGACTTTTCTGTCAAAAGGTAAAACTGCGCAACTCTAACAGCAGAGTTTTGGTCCCTAATTCTGGGTACAGTTCTTCATTGTGCTCTTCCTTCCCCTGTCACAGTGACCTCAAGTCAAGCTGTGGAGTGGACACAATTCAATGAAGATCTAGCTGAAGATAGTTAAAACAGAGAGCTTTCCAGTCAGTGCCACTTTTTTACTCCTTGCACTAGGATCAAACAGAGATACGGGAGCAGACTGTGCCAGCTCTGTGCTCTCCAGAGACTTCTGCACATGACCAGGAGGATCCCAGCTATGGATTTATGGAAAGCAATACAGCAAAATGTACATTGCAGCTGCTCATCCAGAAAGCTTTTAGACATCCCTCAATAGCTGAGCAGCTCAGTGCCTTTATTAATAGTAGAAATGTATTTATCAAAATTCATGGGTCAGCACTGTTAAAGCTCCATAAATCCAATTTGCACAGGCCACCATTATTTATTTTTCCAGGTTATTGCCTCAAAGAGGGATACTTCCAGTATATAATCCAGACTTCTCCACAAGCCTCTTTGAAACACTGTAGGAAATAATACCCTGCAGAACAGGAACTTCCTCTTTTGTCTGATTTCCTGATAAAGGGCTGTGTTCAGCACTCATGGACCAAAGAGCAAGAAGCAGAAGTGGTCAGCCCTAACCATCATCACAGGGACACCGACACCACATTCAGACTGTCACTGACTCAGAGAGAAGCTCTGGCCCCAGCATGGCCATGGTCCCTCCCTCAGGCTTCGGCACAGACAGAAACCCCATGTGGTTTTCTGAATCCTGTGGGTTCTTGATGCCACGTAGGATCAGGCAGATGCCACTGCAGCTGTATCTTCTGCCCAGCTGCAGGTCTTTGTGATCCACCTGCAGCACTGCCTGTGCAAGTGGAGGAGGCTTCAGCTTCTCCAGCTTCAGCCCCAGCTCCAGCTCTGCAGCCAAAAGGAGACCCTCCCTGGCCCAAAATCACCCCTTCTGGGGCTGCAAGGCTACTTAGCCAAAGGGAAAAGGAGCAGCCCAGACAGTCACTAAGCCAGTGACAACATTTTCATGTCCCCATGTGTTTGGAGCAGCTGTCAGTCTGGAGGTGGCATGTCCTACAGCATCCACCCACAATTACAGTGAATGCTGGAATGCTTCTCTTGGGAACAAGCAACTCCAAGGGACCCAAGCTGTGAAAAAAAAAAAAAATAGTAACATATTCTGGATCTGACTCTGCATTGTCTTAGATAAGTTTAATTTATGCTCAGGCCTTTGCCATTGAATGTCTTTCTCTCTCTCTCTCTCCCTCTCTTTTAAAAGGAAAATAATTAGAAATGGCATTTCAAGAAAGAAATTCATAAGGGCTGATTGGAGATGGGCCGATATCTTTAAAAATTGAGTTGAAGGCTAAATTAATGTAGAATGGGGCAGGAGGGTCTGTTTGTTTTCCTCTGAGAAGGAGAGCTCTGAAAATCCGAGGATAGCATCACACAAGGGCAAACAGAAAGGAACAAGCAGTGAACAAATTGAAGCTGGATATTAGCAGAATAGTCCATTCCCATCCCCTGAGCTTTATGTGCTCAAGCTTCTGGGCTGATTTCAGGGAAGTCTTCTCCTAAATCAGATGAGGACATTACCAGCTTTGAGCACACAGCCTGCTCTGACTGGGATTTTGGTGACGTCGGTCCCTAGAAAATGACAGGCAACTACCCCAGGGGATTTCCCTCTCATGCCCCAGGAGTTTATACAAAGAATAACATCTTGTGAGAGCAAGCAGCAAAGATTTTGAGTTCTAGAAGTAGAACCTCCATCACCAGGAAGCTTGTGGTTGACTGGAAACAGGTCTGAAGTCCTCAACTAAGCTGGCTGGTAAGGGAGTGGAGGGAGTTTTGCCTGAGCAAGGACTCTGAGACTGTCCCCAAGCTGCATCATTTCTGGTGGGAATCATATCAGAGGATATCCCAAAGAAAATACAGATTAAAGAAAATCCTTGATTCTTTTGAAATGAGCTGGAAAATCAGAGAAGGAGTTGACCATGACTATGAAAGCCACATCTCCCGTGAGTCCTATGAACGCGGCAGATACGTGAGAGCAGAGAAAGTATTCGGACTTTGCAGGAGCGAGCATTAAATCATCCATCGGTTCAAGGGCTGAGCCTCCCCAGGGATTTCCCATCTGAGCGGGGACACAGTCCGGTTATGACCGAGGCATGTGAATGTTTGTGATTCCAGCTCAAACTGTTCTCAAATCACCCCTCTCCTCGGCCTTCACGGCGTCGAGGAGCAACACCAGGAGCACCACCGGCACCTCCGCAGGGCTCTGCCCCGCGCCCGGGATGCTCCGGCTCGCCCGGGGGCTCGCAGGGTGGAGCGGGGCGGTGCCCAGCTGGGAGCTCGGCCCCGTTCATCCCTCCCGCTCCATCCCTCCCGGTTCATCCCTCCCGGTGCGGCGGGGGGCGGGCCGGGGGCCGGGCCGGGGCGGGGCGGGCGGCGGAAGCGGCGGCGGCGGCGGCGGCGCTGCGGGGCGGGCGGCGGGGCCGGGGCAGCGGCGGGCGGCCATGGCCGGGGCAGCCGGGCCGCCCCTGCCGCGGCTGCTGCTGCTGCTGCTGCAGCTCCTGGCGCTGCCCGCCGGCCGTGCCAACCGCACCGGCCCCGGTGAGTCCCGGCGGCACCGGAGAGGGGCGATCCGCGGGGCCGGGGTACAGCGGGGGGCGGCCGGCGGGGTCTCGTGGGGCACAGGCGGCGGTGGGAAAGCGGAGGGTGATGTTGAGGGCAGCCCCGGGAGCCGGCCCGAGTGTCGCGGCTGCTGGCGGGGTGGATCTGCGGTGACTTTGGGGTGGCTTCGTGCATTCCCCGGGGAGTCGGGGGCTCTTGAGCATCCCCGGGGAGCATTGCTTGTGCCGGCCCTGCAGAGCAGTGCGAGGTCAGGCCACTCGCGGAGGGTTCTACTGTGTTTGCAGCGGCTGTTTTCCTTGGGTTTGCCTTGTTTTCGGGTTACTTTACTTCCAGTGCATGCAGAGGGATGGATGGATGGACGGGAGCGGGGCTTTTTGGAGAGCGGTGGGTCCGGGGTCCCGCGGAGACTGTGCCCCCCCCACCTCCGGAGCTGCTGTGGAGAGGTTTAGGGGGGTGAGGTTGTTCACCTGCTCGTCCCGTCCCGGAGGCCGGCTCGTTCTGCCCGTGGTTGTCCTGTTGATGGTGATTATCGCTTCCTCACAGTCCGCAGAGCGTGGTGTTCTCGGGGAGCCACGGGTGAGATGGCCCCGTGCCCCAGGCCCACCCTGCTCTGGCATCCTGCTCGCTGGGTTCCCAGCCCTGGAGAGCTCCCCTGCGCCTCAGGTGTGGTGCTGGGTTAATCCCGGCGCCGTCCCGCCGGCTGTGGGAATGCTCTGCAGGGAACACCTCGGTAGGGTCACATCTGGGCGCTGGCAGAGATCAGCTGCTCCCCAGGAGAGCGAGGGGTCCTTGTCCTGCAGCATTTGAAGATGGGTTTTAGACCCGGGATGAAGGAACAGGATTTCTGTTACATTACAATGTAACAATGTGGGAAAACATCCTGCCACATAGCCCGGTCTTTCCTTGAGTCAGGCTCATCAACTCTGTAGCTTTAGACGGTGTCTGCTTTGAAATGAGGGCTTCATCCCTTTGATGGGGTGAAACCCACAGTCAAAACTACCATGAGATCATCTTTGGACAAACAAACCCAAGCTGTAGCAGGTGACTCTTTACTCTGAAATTGAAATAATGTGTCTCCTCTGTGCATCAGGGATTCTACCGTGTGCTGCTCCTTGTCTTAAAGCACTTCTGGGTTTTGCACCGTACGTTTGAAATCTGCTTATGCAAAATCTGTATGGAAGAGAATGGAAAACAGCATCCACTGGATGGGTCTCTTGCTCAGTTTACTCTTGTTTCACATCATGAAACAGTCGAGTGGGACTTTCCAGGTGTTGCCATGCTGGTGGGGAGCAGACTGAATAGATGGGGACGGACACAAACAGAGCACAGCACATGCCAGAGAACTCTCTCTTGATGTAAATGGGCTGCAAGAGCACACGCATTGGCTGCAGTGACCTGTCTTTCAGGCTTTTCTGTGCTGATGTTCCGCTTATCTGTGGTATTTCCTTGTCAGCCTGGGTGGAGGGAGTCACACAGTCACAGTCACAGGTTGCTGGTGCAGCTCTGGGTGCCCAGCACAGCTGTGAGCATGGGCTCAGCCCTTGTCACAGTAAGAAGCTGTTTGTCGCCGGACTTTGTCCACAGCCCCAGCTGGTGCTTACCTGGTGACAGGCAGTGCGTGGGCAGGGCAGGTCTGCCTGCTCTGACCTGGAAATGCTCTTGAGCTCGCTCCATATAATTGACCAGTCCTTAATAAAGAGCACTGCTGATTGCTGGAGTTTTTAATTTAGCAGCTGTCCTGCCCCCTGTTCCCCCAAACCCACACAAAGGGAGCTTTGGCTTTGTGAGGACGTGCAGGGTGGGTGGTGGCCGTGGCTGACAGCTGCTGGGGCTGGGGTAGGTCGTAGGTTGTGTGATGGGACCTGTTGTGTGGAGAAGGAGCGGGGCTCTCCCGAGCTCTGCTCATGCTTTGTGACCCTGCCTACCCTCATCCTGTGCCCAAACGTCTCCATGGACTGCCAGAAACGAATGTGCCAAGTGTGTGGGGAGTGTGCTGGGGGTACAGGCACCACTGATGAAAGCCTGCTCCTTTCCATAGCCCCGGTGTGGGAATGTCCCTGGGCTTGCAGGGATCACAGCCAGCTCTTGTCCACAGTACCCACGCACTGCGCTGGCCTTTCAGCCAGGGAGCATCACCTTGAAAAGCCCCTTTTGTGGTCTCTGCTCCTTGCTGGCCTGGAGAGCAGAGTGACCCCGGCATGGGGACTGCACAGGGACAGCTCTCCCCAGGGGCTGTGGCCTCTTGGCTGTCCTGCTCAAGGCTGGCTGTCCCCTCTGGCCTTTCCTGACTCGGTGCACGAAGGTGCTGCCAGCTCTGCTCCCTTGGCTGCCCCCGTGGCAGCGCCTGCGGCAAGGTCAGGCAGCCGCGCTCTTCCTCCAGGAGCAAATCCTGCAGCTGCCTTGTGTGGCTGGTATTTCTCGCTTTCCTGTTTCCTCCTTTCCCTGCCGGGCTTGCAGGATGCCCGCAGGCTTTGGCTTGGTGAGTTGCCAAGGAGTTAAACCCATGATTACCGTTCCTGTCTCCTTGCAGTGCCGTGGGTGCCGAGGCGAGCGTTCTCCTTTGGGGCATGAATGGTAGTTCCTGCTAGGATTAGATTCCTGCCGGCAGGAAGTCTGTCCCAAGGATCTGGTCCTGCCTGAAGATTGTTTTCCTCTTTCTCTGCCGTCTGTCTTACACACTGTTGGGTCCTCTGTGTTTTCAGCACGACCCTGTGCAGCTTTGAGGGAAGGCAAGTTAACTCACCCTCACTGCTATTCTCTGATAGAAATGAGGAATCAGCCTCTGAAAGGTGCCACAGTTTCTCACCACTCTGGGGATTCCAGAGGAGGAAAGGAGCATCAGGAAGCACTCCACAGGCACGTTAAGACATGACCTTTCACCCTCTTGCTGAGTGTTATGAGCCTTGGTTTTGGATGGCCTTGGCTCTGCTGTCTCTGTGCAGTTTATCCCTTTCTCTACTGATGTGATGCTTCTCTTCCAGCCCTGAGCTGCAGTTTGGCTGGTTTGGGTAATGTATAATTTTGCTGGGGATGATCTGTAGGTGTATAGCTGGGCACAAGGATGAAGATCTAGTTTGTCCTGATGGCACTTTGAGTAGCTGTTGTCCTCTTGCATGCCCTTTCAGCCTACCCTGGGGCTGTTCTCACTATCCCAGCAGCCTTTCTTTCAGCTAGGAAAATCATTAGGCTTTAGAAGGTATGTCTGAAAGAGTTACATTTGCATCACTATGAATTTTCATAGTGCTGTGTGTCAAAGGAAGGCAGCACCTCTGTCCTGAGCTGGGTAAATGGATAACCACAGGATGGTTTGGGTTGGAAGGGCCTTTAAAGATCATCTCATGGACAGGGACACCTTCCACCAGACCAGGCTGGTCCAAGCTCTGTCCAACCTGGCCTTGGACTTTTCCAGGGCAGCCTGTGCCTCACCACCCTCACAGGGCAGAGTTTTCTCCTAACACCCAAACTAAATCTCCCCTCCTTTAGTTTAAAATCATCCCACCTGTCCCTTGACTCTCTGCCCATGTAAAACATCAGCCCATGTGCTCAGCAGAAGACGAGGGCACAGCTCTTGCCTCTTGGCACCATAAACTGCTGCTGGGGCACAGGGACCTCTGTGCTGCCTGCACCCATCTGCTCTGTGCAGTGCCCCAGGGCTTCCTGCTGCCTGTTCCATCACCTTTCCTTCTGCCATCAACCTTTCCTCCTGACCTTTTCCTCCTCCTTGGTGTCTCTGGTGATCTCTTACCTTCAGGGCACGTTTCTCAGAGTGCAGTTTAGGCATCTGTTAGTTCATCTCTGGTTCAGGGTGATGGTTTTATAGCAGGCACGTGGGTGGTTCTGGCTGGAGGTGCACGGATCACCACATATCTAATGGGACTGGAATGAGAAATCAGGGACACAAAGTGCACTTCTCCAAGAAACATGAAGCCTCTTGTGCGCTTCTGTGGGTGGATAAAGCCCTGCAGCCTGCCCCCAGCAGCTCCCCCACCAACTGCTGTGCTCTCTCCCTTCCAGACTCCCTGTATGTCTCCGAGTACTTCTCCCAGAGCGCACAGAAGCTGTCCTTCTACAGCTGGTATGGGAACGCCAAGCTCTTCCACTTCTACGTGCCCGAGGACACCGTGCTGCTACGCTGGCTGCTGCAGGCATCCCGGGGGAAGGGCCCCGAGTGCACCAGCATGGAGATCACTGTGTATGTATATGCCAGGGCTGGTCCTTGTGGCCTTCTTGTTCCCTTGTCCTGGTCACTCGTGGCTGGGGCTGGTTGGTTGTGGAGGCTGGGCAGTTCCTCAGCTGCAGGAGCTGTAGTTTCTTCATGTAGCAGGACTGGATCTGTGTTTAAACCTGTTAGGAGTGTTTTGTGTTAATGTTACCAGTGGATCTGGGTCTGCCTGTCAGGTGTGGTGTCCAAGAGACCCCTTAGGACACTGGAGAGAGCTTCACAGTGAGGCAGATGTGCTGCTCAGAGGTGCTCCTGGCCTGGCAGAACCTGCACGTGGTGCCACAGGATGCAGCAGGACTGCAAGGGACTTGAGCAGACCCAAACTGGTTGGAGATGGGCAAAGTGCCCAATGCAGAAGAACTGAGAAGATTTGGGGGCACTTTGTGAGGAGCATGGAGCAGAGACAGGAGAGGAATGTGGTGTGGTGGGATACAGGAGCATGAGAAGATTGCAAACTCAATGTCAGTGAAAGAAATGCTGCTTTAAACAGTACTTGACTTGTTGAAGGATTTGAGGTCCAAAACTTGCCAGATTTTGAGCTTTATCTTTGGAGGACACCCAGCTTCCTCAGCAAGTTGCACCCATGGAGTCACATGGGTCTCTGGCACCCCTTCCACAGAGATCTTGGGGTGACTGAAGCTGCTTGGCTTGTGCTTCCCTGGTCTGTCCTGAGGAGACTGACACTCCTGGTTGTTCCTGAGCAGCTTGGCACAGATTATCTTCCCGCTTTCTGCTCCCCAGAAAGGTTTCCAGTAGTTTGGGGACATGAGGGACAAGGCAGCAGCTAAACAATAATCCAGGAAGTGATGGCTAACCCAGATAAGCTCCGAGAGGTAATAACATATCACCTGTCTGCTTGCTGGACCTGTTGCAGTGCAGTCCAACAGCAATCAAATTAAATGCCAAATTGACTGAATAAATATCTCCCACGTTCCTCAGCTGTGTGCATTTCTGCTACTTCAAATGCTTATCTGGAAAGCAGAAGTACTGCTGTACTGAAGTCTGTAACATGGGCCTTCCTTGGAAAGGGTCTTTTCAGTCTGTTTGCCCTCCTTAAAAGAGGAAATGGGAAGATGCAGATCTTAGCTAGAAAATTAAAGTTCTTTGTGGACGATTTTCCCTATATGGGGAATTTCCTGACGGTTTTAAGGCAGTCGTCTGGGGGTGGGGCTTAGCCTTAGTAAGTGTTGGAAATTTGCTTCCAGGCTTGATGGAACCATGTAAATCTTAACAAGCTGCCAAGTTAAACCAACCTCTAAATAAATCCCAGATAAGCTAATAGCAGCCAATCCTCACCAGGTGAAAATGATGACTCCACTTGAAAACGCGGGGTTTTCCAGCCTGCTCCCTTTCCAATCCCAGGCCGGTTTGTATCCCAGTTTATCTTGCCGGTGTCTGTACATCCCTGACTTTGCTCTCCCCGTGGTTTCCTCGCAGGCACTTTCGCCACGGAGCCCCTCCCGTCATTAACCCTTTGGGCACCCGCTTTCCTGCCAACGCCACCGTCCGTCCCTCCTACAACATCAGCATCACGCTGGGCAGCGCCGTGCAGAACACCACCTTTGTGAACGTCTCCACTCCCGCTGCCGGGGACTGGTTCATCGCCGCCCACCTGCCCGAGGCTGCGGGCAGGATCGAGGTGAAGGTGAGGGTCCCGCCCAGTGCCCTGCCCCGGGTGCCTCATCACAGCCACACCTGACCCCTGTGCTCTCCCCTCCTGCAGGGTTTCTCCACTCCATGCCCCTATATGTTCCAGGCAGATATGTTTGTGCTCAGACTCACTGATATGCCTGTCCTGGAGCCCGGTGTCCCCACGCCACACACCGTTGTCTCGCCTGCTAAGCCACTGCATGTCAAGTGAGTGGGAGCAGTGGGTGGGCGACTGAGGGCATGGCGGGGTGGGAGTTCCCACACGAGCCGTTTAGGGAAAGCCAGTGTTGTTCCCACGTGGGGCTGGAGCTGGGGGGGTCTCTGAGCCTGGTGCTGAGCTTCCTGCAGCACAGGTAGGGTCTGCACAGGGAGCACAGGAGCATCCTTCTCTGACTCTTCCCAGGTGCTCGTAGATTCAGCTGCAGGAATTTCAGTTCTTCCAGATGTTTGCCTTGGAAAGGATTTTCACAGCCCCAACCAGGGCAGTCTAGCTCTTGTCACAAAGCCCTGGGGGCCTGGCTTGTGCTGGGAGTACAAGCTCTGCAAACTGCTGCTCCCTCTCCCTGCAGGGTCTTCGTTCCCAAACACGCTGCAGGGATGCGGTTCCAGCTGAGCAGCTGCGTCACCAGCCAGCAGAGAGCCTGCACTGTGAGGGTGCTGCTGGGCTCCATCACCCTGCCCCGGTCCTTCCAGAGGAGCCTCACTTGCACAGGGAGCATCAACTGCAGCCTGGCCCTGGACTCACCTCCCTGGGAGAAGTGGCTGCAGATCATGGTGGAGAGCCTCGGCACTGCCAATGCCAGCGTGTCAGTGGAGATGCTGGCTTCCTTCACAGGTGGGATTCCATCTTCTTTGGCTGTGAGGGAAGGACCAGAGGGAGCTCTGTGGGTGCTGTGTCCCTCTCGGGTGCTTGGGTGCCTGGCTGTGGTGGCCCATGCTCCCCATCAGGCTGGTTGCCTCTGCTTGGACGCCCTAGTTTTTGCTTTGGGGACAAAATTGAAAACCCCAGAGAGGCTTTTGCTAGAGCTGCCTGTTTGGAAACACCTGAAAAGCTCAGTGTTATTTTTCTAAATGTTGTTTGAGAAGCAGTGGCTGGCCTAAAATTTGGTGGAGAAAATAGTTTTTTGTGGTACACCAGACTAAGGCTGTGTTGACTCCTAATTGGCCAAGAGGAGGATACAGGCAGGAAACCACCTCACAGAGGTTTATGTGGGGAAATGTCTGGGATTGTAGTAAGGGGATGTCACCATTTCTAGTGACACTATGTGGCTCTGGTGGTCACAAGCTCCTTGTGGCTGTGATAAGCACATTTGTACCTATTACATAAACCATAATCGCTGTTTGACTGCTGGAAGCTCACCAACTAGGTACATTGTTAAAGTTTTCTTCTGCCACCTCCTCTTCAAAGCACAGCCTCATCCTCTGTGCTGGAAGGTGTGGCACTGGCAGCAGAGGTGTTAGAGGGTAGTACTGGAGTCTCTGGGAGCAATGGACAGTCTCCAGCAGTGGGACTCCAAGTGTCCTATCCAGCTGCATCTGCCACAGTGTGGTGGCCTTGTGCCTGTAGCTCCACTGGCTTGGCTTCTCCCTGCTGCTCAGCTTTGTTTGCTCACATATGGGGAGCTGGGAGGGATTTTTGTGCAGCCTATGACTGTGGGACAGCTGAGTGCTGAGCTCTGCTGCTGGTGAGGGAGTCTTCCCTGGGCACCTTGATGGTGCTGTGTTATCCCTTCTTCTGTTCCTCCTTCCCTGCAGGTCCGGGATGTTTCCACCCACTGTCTGGCTCCCAGCAGTGTCCCAGTTTGTGGGTGCTCCTCAGGGACAGTTCATGCAGGGCATGAACCACCCGAAACCCCCCAGTTTGTGCTGTCCCTTGGACAGTTTGTGCTGTCCCTTGGAGCCCAGGATCTGCTGGGGCCCTGCCTGGGTGAGATGCTAGACCTGGCTGTGCCGACTCCTCTCCTTTCTTGCTCTAGTTTGCAGACCAGGGAGCACCAGTTCCTTCCTTAACTTCATCAGCCTAAACCAGAGCCAGGCTGGTGGCAGGCCAGGAGCAGCAGGCGGCTCTGCTCCAGCTGCAGGAGAAGCTGCACGCAACGCGTCCATCCCGCGGGGCTCCTGCCTGCAGAGCCAGCCCGTGGTGAGGGAGGACCTGGACGTGGTGTCCGTGCGCTACCGGCTCCTGAACGGCCCCAGCGTGCCCCTGAGCGCCCTGGCCCCCACCCTGCTCCTGCTCAACCTCAACACGGGCATGGACAGCGGGGGAGCCCTGGTGGTCAATCTGCTGCTCAACAAGGTGCAGGCTGACGGGCGGGATGGTGTCCCCTGGGCGGGGATGGTGTCCCCTGGGCGGGGATGGTGTCCCCTGGGCGGGGATGGTGTCCCCTGGGTGGGGATGGTGTCCCCTGGGCGGGGATGGTGTCCCCTGGGCAGGGTTTGTCCGTGCTCCTGCATGCCCCAGAGGTTGTGGGTACCCGTGGGACTATTTCTCTTTTTTGTTGTTACAAAATACTCTGAGCCTTTTTTAGCTGCTTCCAGCGTGTCCCACCTGCCAGCTCCAATCCAAATGCCACAGCCTGCGGCGCGTGGCGGCGGTGACGCAGAGGAGACAAAATGGAAAGCAGCTGCAGTGCCATCTTCTCCATGGGAGCCTGGCACCTTGCCACCAGGAGAGGAGGCTGAGCAGGGGAACCCGGGGGTGTTCCTGTCCAAGTCACTGATTCCCAGGCTCTTTCCGTGACGCCCCACCACCACCACCACCAAAATCAGCCCCCTGAAATTCCATGAAACTTCCTGAGGGCTGGAGCAGGGCTCAGCCTGGATGTGCTGCAGACTCTGACTTGTGTCTCCCCTGTGCTGGTGCTGAAGTGATGTGTGGGTATGCCAGCTTTGGGGCAGTTTCCCTGGCAGGATCCCCCACAAGGGTCTCTTGCCTCTCAGCCATAACACAAAGCCCAGTGAAACAGAAACCTGAATTGATGGGTGACTTGAGCTGAAGGATTTATTGTCCCATGGGCACTAGGAGAGGAATGGTGCAGGGGGATGGCATTGGGGCACTCTAACGTGGGACACTGCTCTGTTTGTACAGACATCTGTGGGCCTGGCCAATGCCACCGTGGCAGCCTGTGTGAGTGCTGCTTCACCAGTGCTGTCCCTCAATGCCACACGGAACTGCAGCACAGGTAGGAGGGATGCTGGCACTGCCACCAGCTCAGCTGTGTCATCTCAGGGCTCTGCTTTTACACCTAGAGAGCTGTTAACTGGCTCAGGACTTCATGGTGTGTCCCAAAGAAACCGATTTCTGCACAAAGCCCCGTGAGGTCTTTGTGCTGGCACATTCCCAAGGTGTTGGGGTGCAGGTGGTGGTCTTGGCACCACGAGATAGCCTCCACCAAAGGAAGGTCTGGTTACCAGCTAGGGCTCTTCCAGCCTTGTTGGCAGGAGGTTTGGGGATGGTGAAGGTACTGCTGGTGTGCAAAGCAGCTAAGTTGTGCACTAGAGGACCAGCCAAGACAACAGGCTGTTCCAGGTGCCCTGTGCTGCCCAGATATATACCTGGAACTGAGATAAAAGAAAAAGTTGAGATCTCAAGAAAAAGGGTCTTGAGAGCAGGGGCCCTCTCTGTGCCTCCTGAGCATGGGAGCAAGAAGCCACAGGAGGCAGCTGATTCCTGTGTGGCCAGTCTCAGCCTGGGATTGCTGTGGCCCCTTCTCCTCAAGCACTGGCACATCACAGCACCCTCTTTTCTTTCAGCTTTTTCGCAGGGCTACCCTCTGAGCGTGAGCACGTCCTCTGCGGAAGCGACGCTGATTGTCCTGTACCCACAGACAGATGACTGGTTCCTGTCCCTGCAGATCCTCTGCCCCAAGGGACAGGGGTGAGTCTGGATGTCATCCTGCTACATCCCACTGCCCTTGGCTTGTGTGAGCAAAGCTGACCCCCTGTCCTCGTGTCTGGGCTGTGGGCTCCTCTCACCTGGTGGCAGTTGCACTGTGGCTGCAGAGGGACAAGGAGGTGGGTGGCCCTGCTCCCTTGCTCCCTTGTGAGCACCCAAGCAGCTTGTTTGATGCTGAGCTGGCACAGCTCATGTAGACTGCAGATGGCAGAGCCTGCCTAGGTGAGCTTCCCCCTCCCCAGGTGGACTCAGAGGTGATAAATTCAGAAATAATTGCTGTTACCCTTCTGGGAGGTCTCTAAGGTGCAGGCAGCTGTGCCTGAATTCCTGCAGTTTGCCTTCCTGCTGATTTCTTGTGTAAGGAGCCAAGTGCATGATACAGAACAGCACTGGTGGCACTGGTCCTGAGGACAGTCATGGGCACTGGGGTCTGCCGTGGGGGTCTGGGGAGAGCTGACACCCACCCAGCTGAGCAGCCAAAGTGACGAGGGAGCAGACTCTGCTCGTGGCTCTTGGGAGGGATGGAGCAGATCCCAAAATACTGGGGAGCTCACACACAGGAGCATGGCCCGGCCATTAGGAGCAGGGCTCAGGGCTGTCCCAAGGGCTGTGGCACCACGGGGATGTGCTGTCCTTGCAGGGAATGCAGCAGTGCTGAAGCCAAAGTGACGGTGTTCGCGTACCTCACCCCCTGCTTCAACGACTGCGGGCCCTACGGGCAGTGCAGCCTCCTGCGCAGGCACGGCTACCTCTACGCTGGCTGCAGCTGCAAGGCTGGTGAGTGCCTCGCCCTGGGGAGCTTTGCCATCCTCCCCGAGGGGACAGCACAGTTTAAAATGGTGCTGTTGGAGTGGGGGAGCCTGGGGAAGCAAAGTTCTGGGGAGCACCCAGGCAGCCCAGGGGTGATGGGGAATTGGGATGAGGACAGCTGGGAGTCCCCCAGGGCTTGGAGAAGCGCTTCTGAGCATCCCCAGAGAGATGAGGGTGCCTGAAGATGCCTGTGTGAGAGGCTGTGCCTGTTAGGGAGGTTTGTTATGCAGGTTCCTGGTAGGAGATGTGATGGGGCCGGGCTGCAGTCCTCGTGTGTCTCCTGCCAAGAGCCTTAGACTCAGAGGTGCCCCTGGAGGAGGAATATCTGTGTCAGCTCCTAATTATCTTAATGGCCTGGGAAGTCTGTGGTGTAGGGAAGATGAGCTCTGCTGTGCTTGGGTGGGTCTGTGCACCTGTTCTCAGCAGAAGGACAAGGCAAAACGTGGTTCCCTGCTGCTCTGGGCCTGAGCCAGGACCTCCCTGCTGCAGTGCTGATGATGGGTGAGGAGCGAGATGGAGAGCATCATCCCAATTTCCCTGAGGACTGCCAGCTTCTGGGAAGCACAGAGCACCTTAAGGGAACTGGGGAATCGGGCTGAGGACAGCTTTCCGCTGAATCACTCCGAGCAAAATGCCCCATCTGCGTATTGGTGACCCAGAAATAAAGCAGAGAGAGCAGGTTCCCTGGGCTCTGCCTGGCAGGGAGCCAGCACACGGGGCAGAGCTGCTGCTGCTGTGGGTTCCAGTCACTCTGGAATGGGATGGATGCTGCTGTCAACTCTGCTTCTTCACCATGGAGTGCCTGCACGTACCCCGGCTGCCCTGTGGCTGATCTCCTTTTTTTCAAAAGGAGGGCATGGGCATCCTAATCTTTAATTAAAATAATTGAAATTGTTTTTAAAAATAAGAGGCAGCTTTGTGTTTGTACAGATTGCCTCAGTTCAGTCCTTGGTATCCAGTCAGAGGGTGAGAGTTGTGTTTTGTGTCAGGCACTGTCCTTTAGGAATTTTTCGCTCCCAGTCTCCTGTGCAGCCCTGGATGTCACCATGGGCTGAGGCAGTGGCTTGGTTCAGCCTGTGGAAGAGGAGCTGGAGTGGGACCAATCACACTTTCTGCTGCCCACAGAGGTTACAGGGATCCTGGAGCCAGCCGTGCAGGGTGAGCACAGGGAAAGGGCAAGAGGCCACAGACATTGGCTGCAGCAAGGAAATTTTCACCTAAATTGAAAAAGACACATTTTTCCCCCCTTCAGAGCTGTTTGTTTTGGCACAGGTTCCAGCTCTCCATGCTTGGAGATCTTCAAAAGTCAATTGGGGAACGTCCAGAGCAGCCTGACCTGGTTTTGGGTCTGCCCTGCTATGACAGCTGGTAGGAGAGGAGCCCAGTGACTTCCCCAGAGCTGGGAATCATTCTCCACCTGATTCCTGGGATTTGTAGGGATTTTGCACCCAACCTGCACCATCACATGAAGCATCTGAACCTCAAGTGTTTGATGTTCCAGCAGCAAGTAGCGTGTGTGTTGAGTTACTGCAGGGGTGGAAAGTACCAGTCTGGATGGAGGATGGCCTCTGCTGCATGGGGACAGCCTGGGGAATGTCCTCAGGGCTCTGCTGGGGTTCCCCAGCTTCCCACAGCAGAGCATGTGACAAATGATGAGACCACCCTGAGAGCAGGAGCGTGAGAGGCTGATGGAGAAGAGGCTCAGGGACAGTGTGGGTGTGGGATTGCTCCTTCTCAGGCATCCCAGGCTCCTGCTGGTTGCTGTGGGAGGACAAGGCAGGGCCTTTGAGATCCACAGAAGCCTCTCTGTCCACAGGCTGGGGTGGCTGGAGCTGCACAGATGACACCAAGGCCCAGAGCGTGGGCACACAGAACTTGGCCACGCTCCTGCTCACCCTGAGCAACCTCATGTTCCTGCCTGCCATTGCAGTGGCTGTCCATCGCTTCTACCTGGTGGAGGCCTCTGTCTACACCTACACCATGTTCTTCTCCACGGTAGGGACTGCCTCCTGTCCCCTGACACCTCCCCCTGAACTCTGGGAATGCTGCACCAGAATCAAGTCCTTGATGGAGCAGCCCATCCTGGAGCTCCACAAGGAGCTTCTGGGGTCATTGGACAAGCACCTCCATGGGCACATTGTAGTATCTAAGAATGTTAAGGGGTTGGAATGGATCTTAAAAATCACCTAGTTCCATAGACAGAGACACCTCCCACTAGAACTGGTTGCTCAAGGCCTTATCCAAATCTGGCTTTGAATACTTCCAGGGTTGGGGCATCAAAAACCTCCCTAAGGAACCTGTTTCAGTGTCTCACCCTGCTCACAGTAAAAAATTTCTCCTAATACCTAACCTAAATTTCCCATCTTTCAACTTTTACCCATTAATCCTTGTCCCATCACTCCAGTTCCTCAAAAATGTCCCTCTCCAGCTTCCCTGTAGCCCCCTCCAGATGCTGGAAGGTGCTATGAGTTCTCCATCTAACCTTCTCCAGGGTGAACATCCCCAACTTCCTCAGCCTGTCCTCACAGAGCAGGTGCTTCAGTCCCCTTACCAGCTCCATGTCCCTGCTCTGGACTCACTCCAGCACTGTGTCCTGCCCTTCCAGAGCTCCCACCTGCTTTCCATAATGCCACAGTGGTTCAGTGGAGCTTCCTGGAGCCACTGCAGGAGGGATCCTGCCTGTGGGCTGAGCCTTCTCCTGCCTGCCCTTCCCAGAGAGCCCCGTGGTGCTGCTGGGCTCCTGCTGACCTTTGCTTTTGTCCCTGGCTGCAGTTCTACCACGCGTGCGACCAGCCGGGCGTGGCCGTGCTGTGCATCATGGACTACGACACCCTGCAGTACTGCGACTTCCTGGGCTCCGTGGTGTCCATCTGGGTCACCATCCTCTGCATGGCCCGCCTGAAGAAGATCCTCAAATACGTGAGTGCCAGGTGACCCCACGAGTGACCACGCTGAGCCCTCTGACCGCTGTGTTTTAATGACACAGCTGGGTGACAGAGCCTGTTTGTCACCCAATGCCACCCCAATGCCTTGTTTTGTCCCAGCAGTTTGGCTTGTGAGCCTACATGCTTGTAGGGGCTGGGCCTGAAGATTTGCCCTGAGATTTGGGGTAAAGGTTCATGGGTTCTGTGGTTTCTCTTTCTTGAGGGTGTTCCTCCTGACTCTTGCATGGATATGGAGCTGGGAGGCCAGAAGAGGTTCTCCTTGACTCTGGCGTGTCTGGCTGTACTCTCTCAACAGATGAGCTGCTGACAGTAGTGGTGGTGTCTCTTTTCCAGGTGCTTTTCGTCCTGGGGACCCTGTTAATTGCCATGTCCCTGCAGCTGGACCGCAGAGGGGTGTGGAACATGATGGGTCCCTGCCTCTTCGCCCTCGTCATCATGGTTACAGCCTGGGTAAGTGAGGGCAGCCAGGCAGGACCTGTTGGCCTTTGCTCCCCATGGGGAATGGTGGTGGTAGAGCTCCAGCCCATCCACAGGCATGGCTTGAAACCCTGAAACACCCAAGTGGAAGGGGTCGGGGCAAAGGATTCACCTTCCAGCCCTTCAGTAGCTGAGAAATCCCCTGGTTCTGGGTCTCAGACATGGAGCTGCAGTGCTGTCCCAAAACGTGGGCTGTGGCTTGGCCCTTGTAGCACCTGTGCTGGGCTCTGGTGCCACAGCTCCTGGGGGGCTTTTGCACAGCAGAGATGGGCCCGAGCAGGGGGTGGGGCTGGATTCCTCAGGCACAGCAAGCACCCTGGCAGGCTGGCAGATGCTCTGGGGTCTGTCTCCCCCCTGCCCCAGCCTCTGCCTGGCTGCTGAACCCCCGTGTGCTCTGCCCCCCAGGTTCACCACGGAGCAAAGCGCAGGCACTGCTACCCCTCCTCGTGGAAGCGCTGGGTTTTCTACCTCCTCCCAGGGATCACCTTGGCTTTCACTGCCATCTCAGTGTACGCTTTCATGGAAACCAATGAGAACTATTACTACACCCACAGCATCTGGCACGTGCTGGTGGCCTGCAGCGTCGCCTTCTTGCTCCCTCCCCGGGACAAGCATAAGAAGCCCTGGGCCTGGCCCCAAAAGCTCACGTGTCGCTACCAGATCTGCCAGAACGACCGTGAGGAGCTCTATGCTGTGACCTGACCCGCCCTGGTTGCAGGGCTGGAGGGATGGGGAAGCTGCTCTTGGCTCTGGCTGCCCCTCTCACTCACGTCCTCTCATGTGCTCGTTCCCTGGACAGGAGGGCACAGAGGGGACTGGGTTTAAAGATGAAGATGGGCTGGGCTGGTCTTGTGGAGGCAAGTTTGAGGCCACCTCTGCTTCTCTGCTGGGGTGGGGCAGGCTCTTCGTGGTTTGAGATCTTGTCCCCCACCTCCCCAATAGCCCTGGGGGAAATTGCCAACCCTTCTTCCCCTGCTGCTGCATTCATGAGGCTTGGGCTTAGCCTACACTGAGCTGGAGCCGAGGCTTTGGCTGCTGGGCTCTTCTCTGCACCCCGTCCTGGTAGAGGATGTGGGACAGGGACCTCCCCTGCCATCCTGTAGTCAGCACTTGAACCCAAGAGAAGAACACATTTCTTCTGTTCTGGGGAGCAAATGCTGTCGAGTGCCCTTGGTGCTGGTGGGGAGGGAGGGAGCTGATCCCGACACGTGCTGGGCCCTTGGCTGCCATCTCCTTGGGGGTCTGGAGCCTCTCTCCCTCTGAAACAGGTGCTGCTGCTCTTACCTGGTCCTGATTCTGTGGGGGAAGAAAGAGGCTGGGACTTGGGCCCTGGATTCAGGATCAGACCTGGCAGGAATGTGACAAACCCCATGTGGGGACATGCAGGAGGCAGCAGCAGCATCTCAGCCAGAGCTGTGAAACCCACAGCAGTGCAGGGTTTAGTCTGAGTTTACCTTCAGCTCTGGAAGGAGCCAGGCTGATGGTGTTCAGGGATTCACTGTTTTCCTCCTTTTGGGGGGTTTGGCGTGGGCAGGGCTCTCTCTGGGGCAGCGCAGGTGGTTCAGGGTGGTGCCTGAGCTGCTCCTCCAGCCTGCTGTGTTTCAGAGCCTTGGTGTTCTGCAGGGTCCTGAGGCCACAGCAGTGTCCCAGCCCACCCAGGAGCATCACCAGGGGCTCCCCAGGTGGCCAAGGTCTCCTCTGCAGCGTGTCTCACCTTAGCCTTACTCTAGGGCACGCACAGAGCAAGAGCAGAACTTGGCAACCAGGGAAGTTGTCTTTGCCCACCCTTCCACAGAAAAGGGCTCAACTACATCGTTCCAGCTGTGTCAGCCTGGTGTGTGCTGCTGGGAGCCCCTCCTCAGGTGGCTTTGGGGAGGAAAGAGCTTTTCATGAAGGACCTGCCTCCTCGGGGTTCTTTCTTTGCTTTGAAGAGCACCCAGCTCAGCTCTGCACTTTATCCCTCTGCCTCCCCTCCTTCAGCAAAGTCCCCCTTTTTAAGCAGGCGCAGGACAAGTGAAGGACACTTGTCCACACCCAGCAGCGTCATCCCCCCGTCACCCGTGTCCCCTGCGTTTCCTTGTGCTGCTGCACCATGGGAAGGGGGACACGGGGCCCTCAGGGCTTCCTCCAACTTTTATCACTTTTAGGCACTTTTTTCCCCCCCCATCTTGGTTTGCACAGCGGTGCTGAGGGCCCAGCACCGTGGCAGGCGACCGCCGCTCCTTCACAGCCGTGCCGTCCATGCTGGGCCACCCATGGGACCTGGGTGCCACCAGTGGGACCTGGGTGCCACCAGACTGGTCTGGGAGCTGCCAGTGTGACCCAGGTGCTGCTAATGGGACCTAGGTGCCACCAGAGGGACCCGAGTGCCACCAGACTGATCTGGGTGCTGCCAGTGGGACCTGGGTGGCACCAGTGTGACCTGACTGCTGCCAGTGTGACTTGGGTGCCACTTACGTAACCTGGGTACTGCCAAGGTGACCTGAGTGCTCCCAGTATGACCCAGGTGCTGTTGGTGTGACTCAGGTGCTTCTGGTGTGGCCCAGGTGCCACCAGTGTGACTTGACTGCTGCCAGTGTGACCCGGCTGCCACCAGTGTGACCTGATGCCACTGATGTGACCGGGTATTGCTGGTTATCATTGAAAGCAATAATTCCTCATCGGGCCTTTCCCTTCAGGGATTTCCATGCTGGAAGCAGGAGAAGCTTTGGGGCAAGAAATCCCACTGACGTGATTGTTTATTTTATGTTTATTTTATGTTAATTTTGGCTTTGCCCCCTTCCCTGCTGACCTGGCCTTAATGCCTGCAGGAGGGAGGGTTAATTATTTTGGGTAAAATCTGAGCAAATTCCTGTGTCTGGGGAAGAAAACGAAAAAGGTTTGTTTTTTTTTTTCTTTGCTGTTAATACCTGTGATTATTTTATACGGTAAATTTTAAAGCTTACGGTTTTATAATTTAATAAAGGTGACGGTATTTGCGGGCAGACGCCTGGTGGCTGCAGTCCCACAATCACAGGGCTTGAAGGGGCTGCTGGAGATCATCCCATCCACCCCCCTGGCCCAGGCAGGGTCACCTGGAGCAGGTGACACAGGAAGGTGTCCAGTGGGGTTTGGGATGTCCTCAGAGAGGGGGATCCCACCCCTTCCCTGGGCAGCTGCTCCAGGGCTCTGCCACCCTCCGTGTGCTGTTCTGCCGCACAGGATCAGTGAATACCCAGAGGGGGAAGGGACCCACCAGGATAATCCACTCCCACCTCTGTCCCTGCACAGACCCCCCAACAGTCCCACCCTGGGCATCCCTGGCAGTGTCCAAACACTCCTGGAGCTCTGGCAGCCTCGGGGCTGTGCCCATTCCCTGGGGAGCCTGGGCAGTGCCAGCATCCTCTGGGGAAGAACCTTTCCCTGATCTACAGCCTGACCCGACACTGGCCCAGCTCCAGCCGCTCTCCCGAGTCCATTGAGGTGGAACTCCCCGGTTCCGTTCGTGCCCATCCCTGCTCCTGCCTGGGCACCGCCGGGAGGAGCCGCCACCACCCTCAACACGCTCCGGCCTCGCCGGGGACGAAACGCGGGCGCGGCACCGCCCCTCCCGGCCGCCGTCGTATCCAGTCCGCGCCAGCCAATGAGCGGCGGCCGCGGCCCCGTTTGCGGCGGAGCGGGGCGGAAGCGGAAGCGGCGGCGGGGCCGGGCCGGGCCGAGGGTGGCGGCAATGCCGCTGCACCGCTTCCCGCCGCGGCTCTGGGCCGCCATGCGACTGCGGGAGGGCATCTGCGCCCGGCTGCCGCAGCACTACTTGGCCTCGCTGCAGGACGACACGCCGCCCACCCCCGTGCACTGGGAGCCGCACGGGCTGCGCTACCGGCGGAACCCGCGCACCGGGCAGCGCGAGCGCGTCCAGGACGTGCCGGTGCCCGTGTACTTCCCGCCCGCCGCCGACGAGGGGCTCTGGGGCGGCGAGGGCTGGATCCGCGGCTTCCGCTACGCGCGCGGTGACAAGGTGAGCGCTGCGCCCTTCCCCGAGCCCGGCCCGCCGGCACCGGGGCCCGCCGGGGCCTCCCCCCGGGGCAGCCCCTGACGGCCGGGCCGGGCCCAGCTCTCCACCAGGCTCCCCAAGACGTGGAAGCCGCAGCTGTTCAAGCGGCAGTTCTACAGCGAGATCCTGGACGCCACGCTGACCATCACCGTCACCATGCGCACGCTCGACCTCATCGACGCCGCCTTCGGCTTCGACTTCTACATCCTCAAGGTACCGCAGGCGGCGGGGCTCCCGGCCGGGCAGGGCTGAGCCCACGCTGCCTTCACCCCCGGGCTGGCAGACACCGAGTCTCAGAATTGAGGCACAGAAAATCCCGAATGGGAATAGACCCCCAAGGATCATCCCGGGCAGCTCCTGGCCCTGCACAGACCCCTCAACAATCCCACCCTGGGCCTGAGCATTGTCCAAACACTCCTGGAGCTCTGGCAGCCTCGGGGCTGTGCCCATTCCCTGGGGAGCCTGGGCAGTGCCAGCACCCTCTGGGGAAGAACCTTTCCCTGCTCTCCAGCCTGACCCTGCCCTGGCCCAGCTCCAGCCGTCCCCTGTCCCAGAGATCGGAGCTGCCCCTGGGGAGGAGCTGCAGCCCCTGCTGAGCTCTGCCCTCAGGCTCCTCTCCTCCAGGCTGAACAACTGCTGCTGTTAATGTTTTAGCACAGGTCTGATGCTCCCAGCCTTTAACACCCTCTTGGCTGGAGCCCTTGATATCAAAACTCAGACCTGTGATCAAATTGTCTCCAGAACAAATGCAGCAGATCTTTCCCCTTTCACAACACGTCCTGACAGCATCTGCTGTGTGTGGATAAACTGGCAGTGCTGTCAGTGTGCTGGGAGACCCCTGTGCTCCCTCTCTGCAGACTCCCAAGGCTGACCTGTGCTCCAAGCTGGGGATGGATTTGAAGCGGACGATGCTGCTGCGCCTGGCCCGGCGGGACCCTGAGCTGCACCCTGATGATCCAGCCAGGAGAGAGGCCATCTATGACAAGTACAAGGTGGGCTCCTGGCCTGCAGTCCCTGCCCTGGTGCCTGCTGCTTGGTTGGGCACTTGCCACTGGTGTTGGTACTCCTGTGCTGAGGGACAAGGAAATAAAAATATAAAATATAAACATCATCAGGTTTTTCTTGTCTCTCTGCAGCTTCTGATTTTTTGTAGTCATCATTTAAGGACACAAAAAGCAGTATTTTTGCTGTGATTGAGGTCAGTGAGAGTCTGCAATAAAAAACAGTAAGAGTTTATACTGTCCCTGGAGGGAGGAGCCCAGAGTGCCCTCGTGCTGTTCACTTTTGTGCAGCTGCTGGTGGTTGCCAGCATGGAAACACCAGCAGCACCCACAGTCCATGGAGCTGTGCTGAGAAACAGCCCCAGAACTAAATAAAAGAATTGCAGGAGCAGACACAGCTGATCAGAGAGCAGAACCCCTGCTAAGAAGAAAGGAGAGAAGGGAAGTGGGCTTTGGTTGTTAGAAATGAGGGAAGAGGCCTTTAAGATTTGTCCATAGTAATGTTCCTACTGGATCACATGTTTGTGTCCTGGGCATAGAGAGGATTTGCATCTTGCTCACCTGCAGAGACTGTGCTACCTTCTGCTTCTTTTATCACAGGAATTTATGATCCCAGAAGAAGAAGCTGAATGGGTTGGCTTGAGTTTGGAAGAAGCCATGGAAAAACAGAGACTCCTGGAAAAAAAGGTGAGTTCCCAAGGCAGTGCTCAGCACTGAGGTGTTGTGGCTGCACATCCAGCTTCTTCATGGGGTGTGTTCACCCAGTACACACTGATGGCAGGCAGTGTGAGGAGGAAGGGAGGGGAGGGATCCTTGGGAGCTCCTGCTGATTCTCATCTGCTCTCAGAACTGGAGAAACTGCTGAATGCCCCACTCAGGTGCCTGCCCTCTCTGAGAGAGGGTTACAGAGCTGAGCAGCAGCTGTGGCACAACAGGTTGTCTTATTCAGCCCCTGAATAAAACCCAGTGACATCTTCCTCTGGTTTTTAGCTGCCAGCACGCCCTGGGCTCCCCATTCCTCTTGCAGCTGTTCAGACTCACTCCTTTCATGTGGTTTATCCTCTGCTTTGTTGCAGGACCCTGTCCCTCTCTTCAAGGTGTTTGCTGAAGAGCTTGTCAGCCAGCTGAAAGAACAGCAACAGGCAGTGCAGAAGCAGTAGAAGGAGAGAAACCTTGGGAGCAAAACCTCTGCTGCAGATAAAGCAGTGGGATTAAGGGGCTCTGCTGCCTGAACCACACTGGTGGGGAAGGGGCCACGTGAAAACCACGTTCCTGAAGTGTCATGACAGCCTAAATTCAGTGAGGACCTGTTCCTGTGGGCTGAGGAAACGTTTCTGTGCTGTGGCTCTGAGCGTTCCTGTCAGACTGACTCGGTGTGGATCTTCTGCCTGTACAAGCAGTTGGCTGCTGTTGAGAGCCCGCTTGTGATACAAAATACACATTTTGGTATAAATAGCAGTAAACTTCTCTCTGATACTGATTTTCTCAGTGTGTTGTAGCAGGGACTGTGAGACACAATGTAACTTAGGTCAGTCCCCAGCTTCATCCAGCCCGGATGGTTGTGCCCCAAAAGTGTGACCCCAAACCCCTCAGCAGGCGGGGCTGAGCTCCCCTCACACAGCTCGCTAACTCCAGGGTTACAGCCCTGTTTTTGTTGTAAGTTGGTGACTTTTAAATCTTATTTTGTAAAAGTGTAGTTGAAGTGGGTGCTGAAGTCTTTGCTGCTGTCTGGCAACAAGGGACTGCAAAGCATTTGCCAAAATTACAGGCTGATGAGCAGCACTGGGAGTCCCTGGTGTTGTCTGGAAGCTTTGTGGTGGTGCAGTGAGTTTCTGGGTGGATGAAAATCAGCCTCTGCCCTTTTCCCCTCATCTCTGAGGTGAGGGACAAGCACAGAGCCTGCAGGCTGAACCTGGTGTGGGTTGTCTCTCTGGATCATTCCTTGCCACTGCAAGAGACTCTGCCTTCCCCTGTCTTGGGCTTGCCCCTCTCTGGCACATCAGGGCAAGTGCACTGCCGTGGTTTGTGAGCCACAGGACTGAAGAGAGAGAAACTGGGCTTGTGGAGCAGAGTGTGGCTCAGCCCCTCTGCACTGGAATGGAGCAGCACCACAGGAGTGGAGATAGCCAGTGCCTTGAAGGTCTGGGGGAGAGGTGGTGCAGAAGCAGTCCCTGGGTGAGCACAGAGACTCAGCAGGGCCGTGTTGGGGGCTGGGTGAGGGAGGTGGTAGAGTTGAATGGGATCTAAACAACAGCATTTCATGAAAAACAGACTTCCCTGCTGCTCTTTAGGACAGAGAAGGGGCTGGAGCCCTGTTTAGGGGTAGTTGAGCCTGCAGAGGAGCCTGGCACAGGCTTGGAGGGCTGGCTGGGGCTGCCAGACAGGGCTGTGCTGTTCTTGCAGGGGCACAGGGGGAGCAGGCTGGGTGGCAGAAGCTGGGATGTTTCCAGCCTGCCTGTGTGTTCCATCCACAGCAAGTGCAGGTTCTCGAGAGCAAACTGGCACAGGAGGTCATATTTTGCCTAATTAATGATTGTGCAGCTAGGCCAGCACAATGACATTTGGTTATCTTCTCTCTCTGCTGTAACTGAGCTGAGTGGGAAGCTGCTGCCCAACTCCTCGGGGACCCTGACACTCTGCCCTCGTTAGAGATAATTAGCTGGGACAAGCTCCTTGTTTGACAGCTCTGCTCATCATTAGGGCCAGCGCAGCTCATGCATTTTAATGCAGCTCCCAGCAAAGCTTCAGCCCCGGGCTCTGTCCTGGCCCCCCTGCACAGCTTGGCTGGAACGTGCCCGGGCTCCTGAGCCTGCCTGGATCCTGCTGGATCCTGCCTAGATCCTGCCCAGATCCTGCCCAGCCCTGTCGGGGTCCCCGGTGCCCAGAGCTCCTCGGCACTGAGGGAGCTCTTGGAAGTGGCTGAGGGGACAATGAGCAGCTGCTGCTCTGTCCCAGGGCTGGGAGGTTTTGGTTCTGTGGAACTGAGGCTCTGCTTGTTCTGGAATCGCCCAGGCTGGCCCTGACTGCTCTCCAGAGCTGCTCCTTGGGCTCTGCAGGATCTGCTGCCTCGGGAGGCCTTGGTGTGTGACAAGGGGTAGCAGGAGCTTTTCCTGTCCTGCTGGGGGTGAGGGTTCTTAAGGGGGGTGCTGCATGAGCACAGCTGAAGCTGCAGGAGGTTCTCTGGGTGAATCTATTTTGGATATCGTGAATCCTGACTTTCTGTTATCCTGCCTTAGCAGAGAAACCTTCCCCTTGCTCCTTTCCTGATAGCCCATGTTGGATGTGGCCCAGAGATGTACTCTGCTGCCTTGAGGGAAGCTGCAAACCATGGGCCAGGGGTGCTGCAGCCTCAGGGGAGCAGAGCTGGAGCACACAGGGCTGGCTGGGCACAGCAGCAAATGGCTCCAGGTGGGGAGGGAGCCCCTGTGCAGCATTTGGGATAGTTTGGGCTACAACCACCCCCAGCCAGAGTACCTTTAGGAGGTGGAGGAACAGTTCAGGGCCCAGTGTTAGACCTGTCCTGCTTTTACAGAGCTGGCTGCAGCTGGAGGATGGTTTTTCCCTGTCCAGGTGGGCTCAGTCTGGCAGACAATGGTTCCTTTGCTGTCCTGACAGAGGGGGGAACAGAGGAACTGGAAGTTTGGCATGACAGTGTGTTCCCAGGAAGCCACAGAAAATCAGCCCCTGGACAAGGGAAGGGCCTGGCTGCCCTTCCAAGCACAGCTCAGAGCCCAGCACTGCCTCAGGCTTCTGCAAAGGTCACCAGCCTCTGCTCCTGGCCCAGAGCCAGGCACAGGCACGTGGAGCTCTGGGAGGATCCAACACCAGGCTGGCAGCTGGCAAAGATGTGACAGCCCCCTCCAAACTGCCAGAGAGCCCTGCCCGGGGTCACCTTGGATCTGGCAGTGTTAGAGCAGGCTGGGATAGCAGTGCCTGGAAAGGGGAATGGTGGAAAATTACCTCATCAAGACAGCAGTGAAAGGATGATGAATGAGAGGCAGGGAGAGGCACGTGTGCTGTATCAACCAGCAGCACTGGGAAATGACTCTCAATCCAGGACTGAGAGATTCTTGTTTAATTCATTCCTCAGGTATCAAAAACATGCCACTCTCTTTAATAGTCCCAGCAAGGCACAAAATGAAACTGCCCCTTGGAACATGAAATTTGGGCCCATGTTCCTGTTGTGGAGGAACAACTGGTAGGGAATCACCCCCAAACCCAACACTGCAAAGTAAAAAAGCAGAGAAAAGGGTTAATTGGGGAAAGCATCTGAGCAAGAAAGGCCTTGGGTGGGATGGCTGGACTAATCCTGCTATTTGGGACTTGGTGCTTCTGAATTCTGGTGTTTGCTGGAATCTTGAAGCAATGTTTGAATTTTGCCTGTCTTGAATTTTGCAAGTCGCAGTCACTGATCCAAAAACCAGCTTGAGATTAAGGCTCTGCTTCTCCACAAACATTTTCTTGCCTGTTTATCTTCATGAATTAAATAGATTTTCCTTGTGAATTCCCAACAAGTCCCCTTGTATTCAAACAAAAGGGATATTTGGGGAGCAATAGCAAAAGCAGCATATCCTTTCCTGCTGGTCTCATAGGTGAGCCTGTCTTTCCCCCCTGGCTTGGAAGCTCTTGCTTTGGAATCACTGTTGCAAAGGGATGTGACTTTTAGGAGTGCTGCCTTGGTGTCAGCACAGGTCAAAATGTGGCCTGAAAGTCATCCCCCATCCTATGGCATTGATCAAGGAGACATGAGATTTAGAAACTCAGTTGGACAATTCCAGCGAACCCTTTCAAGTGTCACTGCAGTGTTTGTTTGCAGACCCACAGGACTCAATTCCTTCCAGACAGCTGCTCTGGGATGCTCAGGCTGTTGGGGCTGGGAGTATGTGCTGTGCTCACCTCCACAGCTTTGCTCTCTCCCTGGAATTTGCTCTGGGGATGAAAAAATGGCAGCAAATATCCTGGTGGCTCTGCCTATGAGTGACAAATCATTCTGGATTTGGGGGATCAAGATGGAGCTGGGCTCATTGCAGAGGGAAGGACAGGAGACCATGGGTCATGATGGGGGAACCACTGGTTGGACTTAAGGGAAACCTTCCCCAGGAGGGTGGTGCAGTCCTAGGACAAGGTCTGGAGAGCTGGAGGTTTTCAGAAGGACAGGGTGAGGCCCTGAGTGAGCCACTGCAGCCTTGCAGCCAGCCCTGCTGAGAGCAGGAGCCTGGGCTGAGACCTCCAGAGGTCCTCCCAAGCTCAGAGTTCCGTGCTGCAGCTTCTGAGCTGCAGTTCCTCCCTGCAGAGCAGCCAGCGAGGAGGGGGTGGGCTGAGGGAGAGCAGCTCCCAGGTGCGGGCTGGAGGGGAGGGAGCAGCTCTGTTCCCTCCCTCCTCTGGGGTGTGGACAGTCACCCTCTGCCCTGAGCTCCTTCAGCCACGTGCTGTGCTCTCTCTTCTCCCATCCACCCAAGGAATTGTCTCCTGTGCCAAACCATCACCTCCAGGACAGGCGGCTGCAGGCAGGGATGGCAGGATGGAGTCACTGGCCACGTGCTGGATCATCCAGAGCCCAGCGAGGTGGAGCAGCAAACAACCTGGCTCTGAGCGAGCATCCCTGGGGCTGGCTGGTTGTGGACAGCAGAAGGAGCTGGTGGCTCTCCCCGAGTGAACACTGGCTTTCCAGCCCTGCTGGGTCCTGACACGCTGCTCCAGCTGCCCCAGCCCTGCAGGGGACAGGGCATGGCCAGCAGTGTCAGGGCAGAGCTGGTGGCCTGATGGTGGCAGGGCTCTTGGGGGGATTCTCTGCACTGAGACCCAGGCAGGGTCTGATTGAGCCTGAGTAGAGTGGTGGAGTGGGACACAGGGGCTTGGTTGTTACAGTAAGGAGTCATAAAAAAGAAAAAAAAATCCAAACTAATAAAATCTGCATATGCAAATAAACTGCCAAAAGCTCTCTGCCGTGTTCCTGCCACCCTCTCTCCTGCAGCTGAGGGCTGAGCTGGGCTGGGGACAGTGGCCATGGGGAGATGGACACACAGAGCAGGGGCAGGCAGCTGCAGTTCCCTCCATTCCCTGCTCCTGCCACACGCTGTGAGCTCAGGTCGGGCAGGAGGAAGGGCTGAGAGGTGTGGCCATGCCAGCTCTGGGGTGACAATGCCAGCTCTGGGGTGACAATGCCAGCTCTGGGGTGACAATGCCAGCTCTGGGGTGGCCACAGAGGCCTTTGTCTGGCTGGACTCTGCTGCCCTGTGCATCCAGTGCACACATTTCCAGGCAGCCATTGCCATGGTAACATGGAAATTGGTGCTGGTTCAGGCCAGCCAGAGCACTCAAACACAGAAAATGGCATTTCTGAAATGGGAGCAGGGCTCTGCTCACAGCTCCTCCGGGTACCCAGGGATGTGGCTGCTCTGAGAAGGTCCTTGTGCCCTGGTGTCCCCAGGGGTGTGTTCCCCAAGCAAGGGTGAAATGAGGTGGGGGGAGCACACAGGATGGGACATCCTAGGGAAAAGGGAGCAGCGGGAAGGGGATTTCTCTGGCAGTGCTGCAGGCATGGATGGGGCCAGGATTTTTGTTCTTCAGCCAGGTATTTATTCCCATGGAGACTACTCACACATTCCAAGGCATTTTAAATCCCTTGATAGCCCTTTAAATTCCTTGACAGATCCCTGCTGCATGTGTGATGAGACTCAGGTGGACTTTCCCAGAGGAGTCTCACCTGCCCAGCTGGATGTGAGGTGACCATGCCCCCACAGCCCATAACTGTCTCTGCTCATTTTATTCCTTAGGATGCTGTCCCTTGACTTTTGAGGCTGATCGAGGACCTGAGCTTGGTTAAACCCTTCCCCCTAACAGTCATATATGGATTTGGAAGGTTTCAAGGGGTGGAACTTTAAGCTGCCTTGCTCCAGCTCTGGGAATGGAGCCTTGTCACTCTCTGCTCCCAGTGCATGTGGATCCCAATATGTGAGATTTTCTCCTCTTTCTCACACTTTATCCTCTCAGTCCATTGAGCTTCAAGCCTTGCTGCAAGGCTTTTCCTCTAGAAGTCATTAGCTGTGGCTTTTTCTTTTCACAGCAGTTCTCTACCACTGTTTTAAAGAGTGGAACCTGTGTGCCAGCACCAAAAATGAAGGGAAATCTCTTTGGATGCAAGCCCTAGGCTCGTGGGCTAGTTTCCACCTGGCCAGGTGGTCCTGGGATGCACAGAGTTGAAAGTACTGTGGAAATCATTCATACCCAGACCTACTTGTCCCTTCTCTTTTTTGAATGCTGTGTCACCTTTTATTTGGTTATTTTCCCTCTCTTCTGCATGATTTGCTGTAGAACAAGGTGAATTAAGGCCTTTGTAGGGCTCTGGGAAGGATACTTTGCAGGAGGGGCTTGTGGACACTCTCTGGGGAGTGGGGAGCAAGGCAGCGGCAGGTCCCGGTGGCAGAAGGGGACAGCAGGAGAGGGTGGAAGGCGACGAGACCCTGGCAAGGGAGCTGGCAGTGGGTGTGTGTGGCTGAAGCCGTGATGGCGTGTGGCTGAAGCTGCTGGCTGAGGCCGGGAGCCGGGAGTTACCATGGGAACTGCGGGAGGATGCTCGGAGGGCAGCGCGGGCTCTGCCGCCGCCGTCCCCAGCTCCGCCTTGCTGGGGACCCGCAGGTACCCGGGAGGCACCGGCTGGTCCTCAGTGCCCAGGGAGCGATCCCCCCTCAGCCAAAGCCCAGAGCGCTTCACAGAGACGCTGCCTTTGACAGACAGAGAAAGCACAAGCAGGAGAGCAGCCCCAGGCAAGACCAGAGCACGGCAGGACCCGCATCAGTCCCCGAGCTGTGCCGAGGGTCCCATCCCTGAGTCCCAAACCTGTCCCCCGTGGCCAGCAGAGCCCGGAGCAGCCAGCTCCTGGCCCAGAGCACAGCCGGGGCTGTGACATCGTCCTTAGCGTGGCTGCGTGCTGTGCACCCGCTCGCTGAGCTGGGGGATGCAGGGCCCGGCTGGATCGGGGCTGGAATGTTTGAGCTGAGCCTTCCCGGCCACCCTGAGCCGGCTGATGATGAGTGTGAGTGGGGAGAGCCCGCCCTTGGTGCCTCCCTTTGCTCGTCCTGGCCCAGGCGGGCTCTTTGCCCAGCACTGGGACCAGCAGTGTCGGCAGCAGCCGCTCCAGGCACCAGCCAGCCCCTTCTCCGCTTCTCTGGGAGCTTTGGTGACCACGTTGTCACCAGCCCTTTGCACACCCGTGAGAGCTTTATTGTGGGCATTGTGCATTGCTGCTGCTCCCAGGAGACAGGCTTCCCTTCACAATCACCCCAGTTTCCCAGACGGAGGGTATTTACTCTGGTGCCCACAAAACCCACTTCCAGGAGTGTTTCTGCCAACTCACTGGTACTGCTGTGAGTGACCTGCCCTTTCCAGGCTCTCCCTGTGATATGTGAAAAGGAAAGTTATCATCACATCTGCCAGGCTCCAGACAACACTTTCTGGCAATGAGTGGGTAGGATTTGCCTCAGGATCAGCTGGTTCACCCCCAGTTCCTTCAGAAGCCCTGGACACTCCTGCTGCTCCTTTCTGCTCTCTTCTCAGCTGTGTTCATGTTGACACCTGTGGTCACCTTTGTCTCCTCTCTGTTCCCCAGGGCAGGAATCCCCCGGTTCTCCCAACAAAACAGTGAGCTTGGGCAGAGTCTCCTGGTGCTCCTCCTGCAGCTGCCCTGAAGGGCTCCACCCTCTGGATTGCTTTGAGGAGGAAATGGGAAGACAACCTTGTCTTCCTCTCCCTCAAGCCCACGCTGTTTGTCTCTTGCCTTGCTGTTCATTTTTTCAGATTTCTTCAGCCTTTAGATTCTCCCTAAGACCCCTTTTTTTCCCCACTTTCCTGAAACTGCTGTTTGCTGCCAGTAATGACCTATGAGAACAGAAGCACTTTGCAGGTCCTGTGCCAGTGTTCTGGCCAGCAGGGCTGGGCTGTTTGCTGTTCTCTGGCTGCCACATCCATCCCTGGACCATGAGGATGGAGCCAGGACCACGTTCCCACCTGCAGGACCCATGCAGCCATGAGCATGAACCCATGTCCACATCACAGGACTGGTGTCCAGGCCTGTGCTCTGCCCATCCTTGTTAACACCCTCCACAGGAGTGGGAGGCTCTGGGCCTCACAGACTGGGCTTGGAGCAGCTCAGCAGGAAGACAGGAAGCATTCTAGGCTCCAGGGATGAGCATGGCCAGAGGTATTGCTTCCCCATTCCAGCCAGCAACACGAAGCCTGGAAAAGGGATGGTTGATCCAGGCAGTGCCAGTTCCCTGCTAGAAAACCCCAGTGCTGTGGAAAGGAATCACAAACGGCAGCAGTGAGGAAGGAGGGAAGAGGTAATGGAGGACCGTTTGGCCCCATCCTGGCTCTCGGGATGAACCAGTGTGGAATCCCCACAGGAAACAGAAGAAATGAGTGGTAGGGCATTGTGTGTCTGCACCCATCACCGCTCCTTGGAGGAGGAGGATGACGAGGGCTGAC
>VZSR01003816.1:617408-630260 GCA_013398615.1 Brachypodius melanocephalos | reverse complement strand
AAAAGGAGACGAGGAAGAGCAATCTCTGGGTGCGGGATGAAAGCGGCCTGTCTTGACTATTTACCCAGCAATTATAAGTAAATCGGTGGTGCCTAACGGGGCCGGTTGCCATAGTGACGATGGGATGGAAGGACCAGCATTTGGTCCTGGCTGCAGCCAATCAGGCTGGGAAGCCCAAGCTGCAATATAAAGTAAAGATTCCCATCTTCCAGCCACGCACTTGCCAAGAAAGGGAAAATAGGTTCAAGAGTCTGGGGAGAAAAAGTGCTGCGGCCGGCGGCAAGCAGGGCGGCTGCTCCCGTCATGGCGGACTGCGAACGCCCGGGCAGGTGAGAATCCCAACTCTCCCCATCTCCCGCTCATTGTTCTCCCGCGCCGCAGCCCCTCCGCCACCCCACCCCACCCACGCCACCGCCCCGACCCCCTCGCCCCGGCACCCACAATGGAACCCCCCTTCGGGTGGGAGACAAAGAGAGGCGGGTGGCGAAATGCTCCACCATTCTCCCCAAATTGCCATCGTAGGCCTTTCAAATCAAATTTCGCAAAGCAGCTTCATCAAAGGCCCCCAGCTGAGAGGCACGAGCCCCATATTCCTGCCCCCCCCCCGGCAGGTCTGGGGTGGCGCGGTGATCCCATACAAAGTCGGCACCGCTCCAGAAGTGTCTTTGCGAATAAAAAAAAGAGGGGGAAAAAAAAAGGCGGGGGGATATGGAGATAAAAAAACGCAAGCGAGAAAGAACGGCGCCTAAATTGCTCATCGTCTCCCCATCTCATTACTGGCGACTTCTGAGGACGGATATTTCCAAAGGCTGCAATGAAAGACTTGTGAATGGAGCCCCCCCGGATGAGATCAAAGCCCGAGGCTGGGACGCCAGGGTGTGCCGGAGGAGGGGGCGAGGGCCAGCAGCGCCGCAGGATGCTGGGGGGAGCCTTCCTCCCCTGCTGCCGCTGCCCTCCATGTTTCCCAGTGTCGCTGCCGCCGCTGCCTGACCCATCTTGCAATGGAGACCAGGGACAGTGGCCAGATCCCAACGGCTGGAACCGAGACGAGCAAACTCCGTTGGCTCCCAGTTCGGCAACTCTCCCAAAATTCATGGTTAATAAAGGAGCTTATTCTGTCCGGGACCTCTCCAGGCACCTCGAATTGCAGATGAGCAGGTGGCTTCCTCACCGCTGGAGCCCACTCCTTGGGTCTCTTCTCTCCTCACGCCGCGGCATCGCCAGCCTGGAGAGCCACCAGCAGAAGGGCCGAGGACAAAGGCAGGAGGACAGAAGTTGTGCCACTTTCTCTTCCCGCTGCCTCCCTTCAAACGCGGGCTGCTTTCTTCTGCTCAGCAATAAATTTGGCTCGGGGCGGCGTTCCCACCACCGGCACCACCGGCAGCCGGGCGCCCCATCAGCGGCACGGAGAGCAAACTCACAGATGGTAAAATAAGAGAGTCGTGTAGGGTTCAAAGAGACCTTCTATGTCAATTGTTATATTATTAGGTAAACTCCAAGAAGAAAATCTTTTAATCCACTGTGGCTAATCCAGTCCACTTTTGTTGGCCAGGACATATTCAGCATCAACAAAAGGCTCTGGCCGACGGACACCGGCATACATAATGTATTGATAACTGCGGGAGCCGGCTCGGCGGCAGAAAGAGACACTGCTTGGGCCGGCGGCGGGGGCCGGCAGGAGGATTTGCCCGACTTTTATCAGTTTTATTTTCATTTCAAAGAACGCGGCTGATATTTGCACTGCGCTGCTTTCCAGGGGAGCACAAAGAGGGCAGGGATGTTCCCAGCTCCGGACGGCCCTGAAACCTCGCCGGGATCCTGCCAGGACCTCGGTGGAAGCCTCACCCCTCACCGCCTCCCCAGGGCAGGGGTGGCACAGAGGGCTGCAAGGCCAGGTTGGTTCCGGGCCTGGTTTTGGGGAGGTGGTTCCTATGGAGAGTTGGAAGCTGGGGTGGCTCCTCTTAAATTAACTACACCCTGGGATTTACTTGGGATGGTGCTGTTGCTCTGGGATGGGGGAATCACCTTCCTCTAAGGACACAGGATACAACAGATGTGGGAATAGAAGTGTCCATGCTGTGAAGAGCCAGCGCCGCTGGGGAGGAGAAGTGGAGATCACACCTGGAGTCACCTTGTCTTCCCAGTCTGGCACAGCAGAGACCAGAGCCCAGGAACCTGGAAAGGAAATAAACCCAGCAGCAGCAAAGGGCAGGTGGGACACGAATGGGGACCATGTGGCCACAGCCAGGCTGTTGTGGGTGTTCGGGCAGGAGGAGGTGGGAGCTGGTGGGAATGAGCTGAGAGGGGTTGAGGTGGCAGCTGTGGATGCTGGAGGGGAGCAGGGCACACGGGCAACACACCCCCTCCAGGCACTGGGCATGGCCTGTCCTGAGCAATCAGCTCCCCTAGGGCAGTTCTGGATGAGGGTCCACACCTGGTCCACAGCAGGGCAGGAGGACATGGATGGCCAGGCTGAGCCCACAGTGGTTGAAAACAGCTGTGAACTACATGGCTGGACAGGCATTGGTGGCCATGGGATGAGGATGGGGCTGAGGCAGCAGGGAGCTCTGCAAAGCAAAGAACTGGGGTCTCCAGTGGGTGTGACCTCACTCAGGAGCCCATGGCACTCCCAGGATGCCGCTGAGTCCAAACTGTTCTTATTCCTGCTGCTCAGTATCACCCGAGGCCAATGGCTCATGTGTGTCCATGGGGATCTTCAGTAAGAACATGGAAAATAACAGCAACAGAGAAACCAAAAGGACTCTCCTCAAAGAGCCCAGAGGATTTTGTCCTCATGACAAGCGACAGCAGGGGAGTCCCTCTCCTGAGGGTGGGGGGCTCACGGCACCCCCAGATGCTCCCTGAGGTGGGTACAGGCACTCATCCACTGGGATAGTGCTTACAAGGCACTGACAGGCACAAGTGACCCAGAGAGGGAAGAGCTTCACAAGGATTTGTTTGTTACTGCAAGCCCAGGGCCAAGCTGTTCTGCTCTTGCTGCACTCACAGATACTGGGAATCCTCCAGAACTACAGTCCCCCTCCAGTGGGGTTAGAATGACCAATGCCAGAAGCTTCTGCAGGGAATGGATGTACAAACAGTGATTAAGCAGAAAGCTGGGAGTCACCAGCCCTGGACAGTCCATCCTGAGATCCATCAAGGTATCCAAGGGATAGGAGTCAGGATGTGAATGCCCCCCTGAAGCAGAGGCTCTTTGGTAGGCTGAAGCACAGTGGGGGCATCGCTGCCCAACCCAGACAGTTGCTCTGATCATCACCCAGGCATTCCCAAAACTCTCAGCTGCTCCACGTGGTCCATCCAGAGGTCTGCCCAGCACTGAAACTGCCAGGCCACACTGACACAATGAGGAGAACAAACCACCTGGGGGACAGAGGATGAGAATTCAGACTGAATCATTCATTTCCTCAGGCAGAATTTTCATGGCAGGGGTCTCCTCACAGCTGTTGAATGCAAGACTAAGATAAATAGGCTGAGCTAAAGATGTTCAGCTTTGGAGACCTGAAAATACCCCTCTGTTGGGAAGAGGGAGACATGGACCTCCTGGGCAGACACCTCTGCTTCATGTCCCACTGCAGGCCAAAGCTCAGGTGCCTGGGATGACTCTTGGCATTGACTGGTGTGGGACATTTCCTGCAATGTGGTCACCCAAGACCATGGGCACCCACCTCACAGCCCTGGCAGAGTCCCAGAAGTGTGGGAAGAGGAACCAAAGTCCATGCCAAGCTCCTCTGTGGCACGTGTTCTCCATGACATGGCCTTGGCACACAGGGGGAGATGCTGCCAATAGGAAGAGTCTAAGTTCAAGGTCTGGATGAGATTTGGAGTTGTACATCTGCTTCCAGATGTGTTTTCTCCTGCTTTGAGCCTCTGTAACTATAAAGAATCAGGATGAAATACAACATAAGTTTGGATTTGCTCGCATTTTCCAGCCATGGATTCTCTGGAGGCTGGTCACTGTGCCAACAGCGTGTCCGTGGAAGGACTTCTGACAGCAGGTGCACTGCTAAGAGAATGCCCAGCAGGACAATCAAAGTGGGAATCTGTTCCCTGGGAGAACACCAGGAGAGCCCTGAGGTGAGACAGCAAAGGCTGCGGGGGTCTGGCTGCTGCCAGCTCCCACTGTGGGGGAAGGAGCTGCACAGGCTGAGGGACACAGCACGAGCACGAGGGCTGTCAGGGGCTTGATGAGACGCTTGGACACAGCGTGGTTGGACACTAGATGGTGTCTCCAGCCCTGCAGAGCAAGGGAGTGGCAGGAGCCTCTGTGTCCTGATGGGGACAGTGAACAAAGGGCTGGGAAGAAGCTTCTATGGAAGACAGCCCAAGACTTGGCTTCTGGAGGAGATGGGGCACTCAGAGCTGCCTGGCCTGATGCTCAAATCTCCCAGGAGCAGTTATTGTAACCTCTTCTCCAGGGAAATGGGATGCCGTGGGATGCTCACAATCACAATTCCGTGACTCCCCCTGCTCTCAGACATTCTGTCCTGGAGAGGACTTGGCTCTTCTGTGGTTCACCTGCCTGGCACAGGAAGGGGAGATTTTAGGAGAGAGTCAGCCAGGCAGAGAATTGCCAAGTGGTGAGCATGGGTGACAGGCCCAGAAATGCTGGCAGAAAGGGACAGGGAGTCCCATGGCTGATATCCAGTGCTGGTTTGCCTTGGCTGTGAGGCAGGTCTTGGATCCCTCCAAATACAGAGACACCCCACTTCTCTGAGCTTCCTCCCACAGTAAATGATTTTGTGAGCAATTTCTCCAGTTTTCTGTCAGGATAAGACCAACACTTTCCATATCTGCTCACCTCATGCTGGAAAGCCTTGAGATGAATCAATGCCAAGAGGACTTTCTGGACTGGGCTTGTGCTAGGGCAGTTAAAGCAGCAGAAGAGTTTGGAGACTCTCCCCTAAGTGTGTGGATAAAAGGCACCCCCAGCTCATCAGTCAGGACTGTTCCCTGCAGCAGGAATCAGGTCAGCCCCAGGCACTGCTGGGCTGTGTACAGCATTTTGGCTGGTCAGGACCTCAGCTGGTGTCCCTTAGGGCTGAGCCTTTCCTGGCACTGTCCCGCTCATTCCCACCATGAAGGAGGAACCCTCCAGGGAAACCTCCAGTGACCCTCGGGCAGGCCACTGGGGGTGGAGGGGCTCCAGAAGCTGCCCATGCTGAGTCCTGGCCACCTTCACCAGTGTGGGGGTCCCACCTCCCAGCTCAGCCAGGAGGGGTGGCCCTCCTGGGAAGGTGGCACAGGATGGTTGCTCCAAGGAAGGGTCACCTCAGACGGCCAAGGAGGGCAACCCTACCTGCGGCTGGGGATTTTCAAGGGAAGCAGGAGTTTGGGAAAGGAGTGATGGAGGCAGGAGTGTGGGTAGAGAGAGATCCCAGAGGGTCTGTGGCTGTCCTACCAGACAACTGAAAGGGCAGAGGTTCCCAGCAGTGTCCTGCCATCACTGGGAGTTCCCCAGCTGGGGCTGGCCAGTCCTCCTGGCCTGGAATACAGCTGGTCCTGCAGCACACAGAGCATGTTGTGCCACAGAAGGGCCCAACAAGGGCTCTGGCTGGCAGACTGTGACCTCCTGCCAGCACAGCTGTCCTGCCTGACACGGGCAGCCACCAGGAGCCCACTATTGGGAATTATCTGCCAGTGGCAATTAGACTCTGGCTGCTGGGCTGCCTGGGCACCCAGAGCCAACACTTCCCCAGGGCGTGGGATCACTCAGAGGAGCGTTTGAGGCATCTAATGCCCTGTCTGAGGAGCTCGAGGCTGAGAAAATCATTCTGCAGGAGAATTAAGGGGTGGAAATGCTGTGGGGCTTCCCTCAGCAGTGCCAGATGTGATCACAGGGACCCTTTGCCCAGGACTGGCTGGGGTTTGGACCTCAGCAAACCAGCCACAACCTCAGGTGCTGTTGTCACTTCATGGGCTCAGAGCTCTTCTGGTGAAAGACATCGGTGAGTCGGGACCTAAACTGTACCTGTCAGGCACAGTGCAGAGCTCAAATGATTTCCTGGACGCATGAGCGTTTCTGAGATGTCCTCACAAGCCTCCCTGCACACAGCAAAGCCGACCATAAACCCGTGGGCCACTAGGTGGACTCAGAACAAACCAAAATTGCGGGATAGAGAGCGCCCTGACCGCCCGCCTCATCTCCGGGGAGAGCCTCGTCAAAGCACAGGCACCGACAGCGAGAGAGCACAGGAACAGCAGCGTGTGCCCAACTGGCCACTGCCTGGTCACCAGAGGTGGAAAATTTGTTAAAACATGGTCACCAGGCCTTACTGGTCACAAAAATTTTGCCAGCTCCCTGGTAGAGCTGACTGTCCAGGAGGAGTGAGCCAGGAACGTGGGGACATCACTCCAAGCTGCACTGCTGATGGAGATCGTATCCAAAGGGTCCCACTGGAACCTTGGGGCTGCAGGACAGACATCGAGGCACCACCCAGCACTGAGGGGGCTCTTGCCAGCCCAGCTGGTGATCACAGTAAAGCCAGAAGATCTTGCCCAGCGTTACAAAACAGGTCTGTGAGAGCAGAGCAGCCGATATTTCTGCACTGACCAGACTTCCCTCACCCTCCAGCAGCCCAGGTCACTGTCACTGATGGCTGGGTAAAGGAAACCCATCTTTCCCAGCAGAATCAAGCAGGTTGAATTATCACAGGCTGCTCTGGGATAACCCAGCTGCAGGAGCCAGCTGTTTCCATGCAGCTGTTTCCTTGTGTTCCTCTCACCCCGTCCCACCATGGGGACACTGGAGCAGAGAGCAAGCAATGGCCTGGGCAGGTGGGTGGGCCCTGGCTCGGCAGTGGGGCTTGGGAACCAGGGACAGGGTTGTCCCCTGACACTGCTGCTCCCTCCTGCCTCAGCTCCGTGAGCTGGGACCATTTCAGCAGGGATAACCACTTCAGAGGCCCCGTGCTCAAGACAGAGCACACCCTGCTCCAGACATCTCCCTCTCACAGAGAGGCAAAATGTGAAGTGTGTCCTTCAGGAGCATGGGAACAGGTTCCACTCCCATCAGTGGGGAGCACGGGGTGTCCCTGCCTGGCCCAGCTCCCCTGGAAACATCTCCTGGGTAGGGTGGTCCCAGCAGGGATGAGCTGACATCTCTTCTTTCTGCAGAGTGGCTCTTCTGGGATGTGCGTGGACAACATCCCACCCCTGGCACCCCGAGAGGAGCAGCGAGCCTGGTGGTCTGGAGCATGGAGAGGCAGGAGTGCAGGGCACAGGCCCGGGCTGGACCCCAAAGGTGGGTGCAGGAAGGTGTGTGGGGTGTCCTTGGAGGGGCTCACCTTTGCTGGCTGGGGATAAAGAGCACTGGGCATTGGTGGTGCTGGCTGAGCTCCTGTGCCATTGCTTGTGGCAGAGAAGGTTGATCAAAACCAGGGGAGCTGTAGGGTCTGGGGATGTGGCAGGGATCTGTCAGGGCCCTGGATGTGGCAGGGTCTCAGATCTAGCAGGGGTCTGTGAGAGTCTCTTTGCTCAGCCAGAAATGGGAACCTTTCCCCAAAAGCAGCACAGAGGCCAGGTAGGGAGGTCTGGGGGACACAGCAAGGGCCTGGCACCCCTGTCAGCTCATACACTTCTATGCCACAGCCCTGAGCTGGGATGGGAGCGCAGGGCTTATCTGGAGTGGCACAGGAGTGAGAAGAGAAGCCCATGTGAACAAACTGAGCTTTGCCCAGCCAGAGCAGAGGAACAGGAGCTGATATGGCCACTGGCTGTTATTTGGGTTATGAATGGTGCAAACCAAGCAGAGGAGAGTGGCCACGAGCTGCTATGACTCTCCCTGGGCTGGCTGGAATGGAGGAGAAGGAGTATGGGGAAGGCTTTGACCAAAACCCCAGTCCTGAGCCCAAAACCTGAGGCTAGAGGTGGCTGACAGTCAGAAAGGAGCTGAGGTGGTCTGAGAGCTGGTGGTAGGAGGGTCACAGAAGTGTGGGAAGACAAATAAAAGTCCATGTCAGGCTACTCTGTGAGGAGGGTGCTGGGTGAGCAGATCATCCAGAGCAGCCTCCCAAGGCATGGCATGAGCACGTCCATGGCCTTTTTAGGGGGAAACATCAGGTTTGGCGGCTCTGTAATCCAGCGGGAAAGGCAAAGCAGAGCTGGGGGAAAGAGGCTGATGCCAGGGCAGGAAAAAGAGAAACACCTGGAGAGGAAGGCAGAGCAAAGCCCTGGGAGAACAGAGCAGGGACACTGCAGGGGCTCAGGGTTGTGTACTGGGGCTTCCATCTGCTGTTTGGGCATCTGTACCAGCATGGGCAAGCACTGGCAGCTGTAAAATCCAGCTCAGACAGCTGCCTTAGCTGGTCTAGGCCACCTTCCCCCTACATGTCTGGAAGAAGGTCACCCCGGCTACAGGTTTTGTTATTTTTGATGTGAGCAGAAAAGCTTTTGTCCCATCCACCGACTCCAGGCCTGTAACCCAGCATAAACAGGGGATTTGCAAGCAAGCACCTATGTGGAAACAGGAGTGAACAGGGAAACTGGGAGGATTTTTCTGGAGGGGAAGGATCTGAGTGCCCAGAGCAGCCAAACCCTGCAACCTTCCCACTGCCTGGAACAGGCTCCACCATGGGCTTTATGAAAGAGCAGGATCTGAGTGAAAAGGCATAAACTTGGTGTCCAAACCAACTGCTTCATCCTTTTTACCCAACAGTAGAAGTGATGTGTTTGCCTCCTTGAGCTGGGGAATCCAAAGGATCCCCAGGAACCCAACAGGCTGGGGAATCCACCAGGCTGCCTGTGGGACCTGCACCCGCAGCTCCATGGATGCTTTGGCAGGCTGACATGGCCAGGCTGGGCAGATATCTTTAGACCCTGCAAGAAGGGATGCTGTGGTGGTTGAAATCAGCATCACTCACTTCCACTCTTGCCCCCAGCCCTTGCACAGCTGTCTGTGGGCATCCTCACTGCCCACACGGAGATCTGCTCCATCCACCCCTCCCAGTGAGGCATCCAGCCCCCGGCCCTATCCACGGCCACTTCTCTGCTTTGTTCTCCTGCCAGCCATATCCTGTGGCTCTGCTTGCTTGTCCCCTCAGTGGCAGTGCCACTGGGCTGCTGGTGCCTCATCCCAGCCAGGCTCTTTGAGATGCTCTGGGTTCCTGGTGCCACAACACCAATACTTTTATCTTGAATTCTAATACATTTTCCTCCTCCTGTTCTGTAAGCATCATCTTGCCAGCGCTCCAACAGAGAGCTGTCAGCCCTCTTTTGCGCCCCAGGACATTATTTTCTTGGCATAATTTTTTTCTTTAAATCATCAAACCTTTAAATCATTATTTTCTTCGCCCATCATTGGTCATGTAGTCAAACTCCAAGCCCTGCCCCAGCAGTGAGGGTGCTGCAGGCCCGACGTGGGAGGCAGCACAACCCTGTGAGTAAGCTGCCCTTTGCCTCTGTCAGCGACCAGTGCAGGACCTCATATTCCAGACTATTTCTATTTATCCCCTAGCCCCAAAAAGGTTTTCGAATAAGAAACACCGAACTTCGGCATCGCTTCTGACCTTGCGGGAGCCTTTTAAATGGCAGCCAAAGGTCGAACAGCACCATCTAGTGCGCTCCCTCCCGAATCCGCCTGCGCCTGCTGGGCTCACACCCACGCACATCCCGGCTCTGGAAGGAACGCTGCTGGACAGCCACCAGCCATCACCCTCAGCACCGGCTCGGGCTCACCTCGCTCTGGGACAGTCACTGAGTCGCTACAAAGAAGGAGAATTCATCTGGGAGGGCTCTATCAGTGCTGAAGCTGATTCCAGCGGTTTCAGGCTCTGCAGATGTTGGCGAGCTTGCGGGTCCCGGGCTACCTTGGCAGGAGGAGAGGGTGCTACAGAACACATCCCTTTGCAAGGAGGCTCTGGAATTGCACTGCACCAGTGCTGCCTGCACGCAGCACAGACTCTGCAGACCAAAGGATGAGAGCAGCTCCATTTCTCCAGTGTTAGCTCTTTGTTTCTTTCAGGCAGAAAGGAATATGTGCATTGGGAGCTGGGAAATGTCCAGCACCCTGGGTTCACATGGGGGCAGCCTCAGTGGCAGGGTGACACCAGGGATGCACCAAAACAGCACTGCCATCTCGGTGATGGCAGTTTTGGTGTGAGAGTGATATTTGGGGTAAAAGGCAGAGCTTCACGATCAGCTGATGAAGAAGGGAAAATAACCAGGTTTGGTTCATTGGCCTCAAAGACCCTGCAGTCTGATTCCTCCAGCACGCAGCCAGGAATGCTCAGTGTGGTTTATCACCTGTTTGATGTCCTCACATAAATCTGGAAATAAGTGATTTTGGGGCCCTGGTAGAGTGCAGGGATAAGTCTCCTCATTATAAGCCACCCCTATGAGGGGTAAAAGGCAGGGAAGGGGCTCCAGAGGGAGTCCATGGCTCTCTCAGCCCCAAGCATCCCTGCTAGAGGACCAGAAAATAATGAGGCACCGTGAGGGCTTGGCATCAACCTGTGGGAATTTGCTGCTTCTGGCATAGGAAAGGGCCCCTGCCTGGCTGCCTTTGCTGGAGCAGGGCAGTGCTGGCCCGGCTCTCCCTGGAAGCATGCACAGAGTGATCCTGCACTGCTGGAAGGGACATGCCAGCTGGTCTGGAGATCCCCTGCCTCTCTGTGTGCCTGGGGGGCTGGTCCTCACTCGGGGCTGTGTCCCTTGAGCTGGGAAAATGTGCCAGAAGCTGGTGGGAGCAAGATGAGCCTCCAGCACTCCTCCCACCTCCCCAGGTCCAGCCCAACACCAGGAGCAGTAAGGAAGGTCAGGGAAGGATGGCAGCATGAGAGAGGGCATGTCAAACTCCAGCACCCCAACCACCTGCATCCTGCTCCACCCAAACTCATTACCCACCACCTCGGGCTCACCCTTGCCATGGAGAAATCTTGCTGTGGTTTCTCAAACAAACTCAATTCAAGCCATGAATCTTGCTGGGCCTTTCTCTGGGAAATGAAAAGCTTTTTAACATCCGATCGTCTCTCACCATGATGTGGCTGAAGTGCTATAATGAAAGCATCTCTGGGGCTCCTTTAAACTTGTTGGGAAGGCTGCAGGCCTCAGCTACTCTCCCTGCAAAACAGGGCTCACTTTTAACTCTCCTCCACCTTCTCCTGATTTCTCAGCATCCTTTCTAAAACACAGATGCTGGAACCTTTCTGCTGTAGCACCCAGCCCCATCCCAGCTGGACATCCCCCATGGGGACCCTGCTCCTCCCACATTACCCCTCCTGTCTCCTAAACTCCCCCTGATCTGTCCTTGCCAGATCCCGGGTTTCCAGCAGAAGGGCCCTGTGTTCAGTGGACAGACCCTTTCACAGCTGCTCGCATTCAAGCATGTTTTATTTGCCAGGGACTCGGCTTGTGAAGTTTTCTACAGCTGTCTTGACCTCGTCCATGTCTCCTGCCCCTCTCATTTCCCTCGCCCCGGCGTTTTTCTCAGCAGGGCTTTTTAATCTATTTCTAGACCATTGATGGAAATACTGAATAGCACTGGGCTTCCCATCCAAGCCCGGACACCCACTGAGCGTGCTCCCATTCTGCAGGGATTCCCCATTGATGGCTGTCGGTTTGCCAGCTCCCAGCCCCTTTAAGGTGTCCCTCTTGATGTTGTATTGTGCTAATTTTTAATCAGAATAGTATATGGATTAAGTCACATGCCTGAACAGAGCCCAGGTCTATTATTTCTATGCCGCAACCTTTATCAGCCAAACTTGTAATCTCTTCAAAGGATGACATCAGAGTTTGACAAGAGCTATTTTCTGGAAACTAGGCTGATTGCATTAATTATATTCCCATCCTTTAATTCTTTACCAGCTGAATCCCACATCAGCTTTTCTATTATTACGCCTGAGATCAGTATTGCACTGCTACGCATAAATCAGCTCCGAGCATCGTTCACATGAGAGAGTGCAAGGAGCCACACCATCCTGGCATACTTTGTGGTGGGGTCGGATGGGGAATGCCACTGCCCAGAGTGGATGTTTGGGAGTTTCACAAAGCTGAGAAAAAAAATTGCGTTTTGAAAAGTGTTCCCTTAAATGCATAGAGGCAGGCAACAGTGGTAGTGTAGTCGCATAAAAAAGCAGAAACAGTCCCTATTGGAAACCATTCCGAGTTATTTCTGATTTTCAGAGGATTGTCTAGTGGTTTGTTTGCATGTTCAGCTTTTGGGATGGTATCCAGTGTCTGCCTGACTCGGAGTCCATCAGTGCTTTCCAGGAAAGATGCACATTTTGCACTTCCCTGTCACGCTACTCTCGTTTGATCCCTGCATCTGGCAATCCCCTTCTTCTCCTTTCAGTGTCCCCCACCACGGCAGCTTCAGAGCTGGTGCACGCTGCTCCCCATAACCAAACATCCGCGCTGTGGGCAGTCTCCACGTGGTGTGACCCACTGCAGTCCGTGCAGTGCCACCTCTTGGACAGTCCCTGAGTTCTCCCCGCGGCAGTTCCCCAGCTCAGAGAAGCAGGACACACATTGCAGGTTCCAAACAGGTCTGGTTGTTGTCGGAGGCAAGAATGGCTGGTGGACTGGTGCCCCTACATCCCCAGGCCCATGATGCATGGTCCAAACTATACAGAACTCAGGCGTGTCATGGTGTTCAACACGGACAGAGCCATGGAGGGTGGTGGTGGTTGAGAGCTGATGCCTTTCCTGGGCAGAGCCCTTCGACGAGACCCTGGAGGTCTCCGAAGTTTCTCTGGGGCCGTCTCTGCCCAGGATGCTCACGGGCTTCCCTCACCCAGGGCCGGACGAAGCCCTGGAGCCACTCAGCCCTTGAAGCGCCCACCCAGCTGGGGCTCTGCGGGAAGCCAAGCCTGAAGCCTCGGCCATGTGCCAGAGCTG
>VZSR01003816.1:577501-617308 GCA_013398615.1 Brachypodius melanocephalos | reverse complement strand
GCGCGTCACGGCGGGGCGGCCGGGGGTCCCCTCCGAAGCTGGTTGGGCGGCTCGGCCGGGCGCCTCGCGTGTCCTCCGGGAGGCACCCCGGGGCTGCCCCGGCCGGGCCGAGGAGCCAGCGCCGCTCCGCCGCAACAATGCCCGGCGTGGCTGTGGGGCTGCGGTGCCGCTGCCCCGAGGGTCCCCTTCACCTGGCCGGGGGTCACCGGGGACCTGCACCGCAAACGGGGGGCGCGAGTCCTGCGCTGGCTTCCAGAAGCGGGGTAAAAACCATCCAGAACCGCCCCGTGGTGCCAAAGCCCAGCCCCGTTCCGCGGTGCCAGGGCAGGGGCTGCGTGCCGGGGGCTCGGGCCGGGTGTGAGCGCGGCGCTGGCTCCTGCCGCGCTCCTCACGGGGCCCAGCCATCCTCGCTGGCCGCTCCTGGGCTCGCTGGGTTGTTTGACGATGGACAGGTGGGCTGTAAGGACAGGCACGGCATCGGCGGCGGTTCTTGGTTTAACCAGGATCAGGAAATGGGGGGGAAATGGTAAAGCATCCCGAAGATGTTCGTTGGTGTGGGGTTTGCTTTGGGAGGGAGGGTGAGCTAGATTGTGGCTTTCCTGGTGTGTTTTTACATGCAATTGAGTTAATCCAGTGCAAAGAGTAATTTGTGAGGCTGCTGGTGCTCTGCAGTGTTTGGAGCTTAGAGGCTGAGGCTGTAACACAAGGCTTTTGCTCCTCGCTTTAAATGCTGAGGTTGATTTGAGCAGAAGTAGCAGTCCAGGGACTGCCCTTTTCTTCCTTCCCTGCCTTCCTCATACCTTCCATCCTCCATATTGACTCGTTGCTCTTCTTTAGAAACACCGTACTTGATCAGGTTTCCTTGTCAAGGTGGTTTTCTCATCTTACTTTGATGACCTGAAAATTTCCCAGGCTCATAGCATGCAATTTTTTTTTAGCATAAATGAACCTTTTCTCAACGGCTTGCCTACAAAAACCAGTGCTAGAGCTGAGCTCCTGTACTAACATGCCCATCTGAAGCAAGAATGCAGTCCACATGCCCAAAATATTAGGGTCAACGATGCATCTGGATTCCCCTAGAGCTACACGAGGCAACGCGGTGTTTTTGTGAAATGCAGAGATTTGTGAGGAATGTGGCGCTGGTATGTCACTTGAGCGTAGGAAAGCCACCTGTGTTTGATTAAGGTGCAGCCCCGCTTTCAGGACTAACTGGATGTTCTTTAAAAATAATTTTCACAAGCCTTAAATTCCTGTTTAAGGATAAGAATTTCCTAGATCCATAGCCAGATAAAAATGTTGCCTTAGTATGATCTGGTATATGTCCTGTCCAGGTAGGCAGTGCAGAAGAGGGCATGTGTCTTGTGCTACCTGAGTATGGATCTCTTGGATGTGGGCTGCCACATGCCAGGGTCATGTATAAACCACCGGTGTTGGGAAATTGGCTGGTGTTTTAGCATAGTGTCAGCTGTATCAGTGATGTCCAATTCCAGATGTAAAGTTTTGGGATATTCTGTAACTGTCATTTTTAGCCTCTGCCTGGTTCGAGCTCAATTCTGTGCTCTCAGAAGTTATCAAGCCATTGATTCTGCTGAAAAAAAGGTGTTAGTATAGTAAAGGTGCAGAGCATAACCACTAGTTTACTGTCTTAGAGTGTTTATTTCCAGTGATACTCACTTATTTTTTCCTCATCTGTTTCAGCCAAACAAACTTGTTCACCTTGGGGCTACAAATATTAGTGATTTGAGATTGGCACTCATCCCCCACTGTTCCCACGCAAGCGAGGACCAGAAAAATGAATATCCAAGGGAAAGGCTTCCCCTTGGACCTGGGAGGAAGCTTCACTGAAGATGCTCCAAGGCCACCAGTTCCTGGTGAGGAGGGAGAGCTCGTGTCCACAGACCCAAGGCCAGTCAGCCATGGTTTCTACTCTGGTAAAAGTGACGTGGTCAGAAATGAGACGTCCACGGCAACACCGAGGCGCTCCGATTTGGATTTGGGGTACGAGCCCGAGGGGAGTGCTTCGCCAACTCCACCCTACCTGAAGTGGGCCGAGTCACTGCACTCCTTGCTGGATGATCAAGATGGCATCAACCTCTTCAGGACTTTCCTCAAACAGGAGGACTGTGCGGATCTGCTGGACTTTTGGTTTGCCTGCAGTGGCTTCAGGAAGCTGGAGCCGTGCGTGTCTAATGAGGAAAAAAGACTCAAGCTGGCAAAAGCCATTTACAAAAAATACATCCTCGACAACAATGGCATTGTGTCCCGGCAGATCAAACCAGCCACAAAAAGCTTCATCAAAGACTGTGTCATGAAACTGCAGATTGACCCTGACATGTTTGACCAGGCCCAAACGGAGATTCAGTGCATGATAGAAGACAATACCTACCCTTTGTTCCTTAAGTCGGATATTTATTTGGAGTACACAAGGACAGGTGGGGAAAGTCCAAAAATTTATAGCGATCCGAGCTCAGGGTCTGGGACAGGTAAAGGGCTGCCTGGTTATCTGCCAACTCTGAACGAGGATGAGGAGTGGAAGTGTGACCAAGAGGCCGAGCCCGAGGCCAGCAGGGACTCGGCACCTTCCAGCAGGCTCACGCAGAAGCTGCTCCTGGAGACGGCCACACAACGTGCGGCCTCGGCCCGGCGCTACAGCGAGGGCAGGGAGTTCAGGTAGGTGGGGACTGGGTCAGGGAGCTGCCATGGGGGACATGGAAAACCTTGGAAGGCCATGGGTGCTGGGGAGCATCCACGTTGGTGCAGGATGGCATTGCTGAGTGGTTTGGTGGAGTGCAAAGCTTTGTTTGAAACTATTCGCAGGTTGTTTTAAAGGTGTCCTTAGCTGTTCCTGTCTGATAGTGCCAAATCATCCCTGCGGCATGTTCCTCACCTGGAGAAACTGCTGCTGGAGGTGTTCTGGAGGCAGGTAGGGCTTGGTGGGCAGCGCAAAGCCGTGGGCAGCCCTCATGCATGTGCAAGTGGCTGGGCAAGCTGCAGTGCCAGGTTTGCTGTAGCCTGCACCAGCAGAAGGTCAGTGTTTAGGTACATGGTCAGGTACAGCTGGTGGTGACACTTGCTGTGTAGAAATTGTCGTGAGCCATGGTTGGGAGCTCGTAGGAGATAGATACCCTCCTCTTGGTGATGTGGGTAGGAGTGAAGCAGCATTGATGGTGCTCCCTGATAATGGTACTGCTTTGCATATGAGATTTCCAGCACTGAATTCTAGCGGTGTCAGAGTCAAAATCCCCAAATCCAGTTAAAACCATGCCCTGCTGAAGCTCTTCCTTTCATGAAAGTAATTGCTGGAGTTTTTTTAACTGCAGGACTTGCACAGTTCTGCAGCCTGTTTTTTTCTGGGTCCCCCACCCACTTCCAGACAACATGGATTTTGAAAGTTGCTGAGAGCTCAGTTAAAATTCCAGACAATTAACTTAGCAGGGAGCTCTCTGGGATCAATAAGCATGTGTGTGTCTAACCCTTGCTGAATCAACAGAACCCGGCCAGAACACATTCCTACTTTTTTTTTCCTCCTTTTTAAAATAAAATCTCCTTGTTTTAAGACCTGCTTAGGCTAAAATCTGACGCTTTGTGAAGATTACGAAATGAAGTAGCTGAACTGTCCTCTTCAAAGCCTCCTGCCTTATGAAAAGCATTTCTGTGTTTAATCTCCCTGGGCCGTCCCTTTAGGCTGGCAGCTGGAAGCGCATCCCACCCCGTGCAAGGTCCCGGCACCTTTCAGCTGGCAGAATGTTCTCGGTTTGATTCTTGTTTTCTTACAGATTTTGAGGAGGGGATGTTGCATGTGAAACTCTTGGGGGGGGGGGTGGAAAAGGGAATTCATGTGGGCTCCTGCTGCTTTAATCAAGAGTCAGGGAAAAAAAATCCCAGTGTCTTGGGACTTTCCCATGGAATTAATAAAAACCTTGAATGTTTCTTGAAGCACATTTCACTGGGGAGCTGGGTGCTCACCATAAATGAAGGATTAGAAAAGTCTGTGATTTAGATATCTTTTTATTTAAGCAGTAATGGTGTTAAGATTGAAATAACTTACTTGAGGGTCAGCTGTGTTTAGTTTCCTTACCAGACCAGGTGGTAAATCCTGTGTACGACACTGAGTTGTTTAGCTCCGTTTCAAGAAAAAGGTGCACTTTACCTGTTACCTGAATATATCTGTGCCAGGTTGTAAAGTAGTTTAAGAGATGTGCTGTGAAATAGAAGTGTTTTGAAGTAGAGTCCCATCAGTCTTGGGCATTTTCGTAGGAGATTGGAATAATGTGAAATAAATCTTTACCTGGAGGATGGAGATCAGAGAAAATGTGTGGCTATTAATCTGTAGTGTCCCAACAACCTGTCATTGTGGCTGCTGACAGTCTACTGACCTGTGAGGTAGTGAGGCAAGGAAATTTTTGCCATTTTCACCAGAGCAGGAGTCACTTCTCAGCCTGGAGTAGCTGAGGATAAGGGATTCATTTTATTTTTTAAATGTTGGTCTGTCAGCTTCTGTGTCCAGAGTATTGCCATGGGAGATGCTGCTGAACTGCATAATCGCTGCATTTTTTTATTCTAAAAACTGCTGAGATATTAATTTATGAGGTGATTATTCCTCTTTGAGCAAGACCTTGTGGTTGAATTAACCTTCTTCCTAGATGTTGTATTGCAATAGCTGTCTTGAACAAGCTGGTTTCTAAACTGCAGCATCTTTATCCTGCAGACTTCTTGTTCATTTACTTTCTCACCTGAGGAAGTGTGCTGGAAGCTGGGGAAGCTGCTTGCAGCAGGAAGCAATGCTGCATGCAGCATTTGCAAAGCTGGGTCCCAATTTATTTTGAAAATTTCCACAGACCTTTTTTTTTTTTTTTGGCATACGTGTGGAAGAATTTCTTATTTCTCTTCTTTGGGGAATGTTGAAATAAGCTGTTTTGCATTATATCTCAGGGCCTGTTTAATCTTCCCAAGACTGAACTTCTATTCCTTGGCTTCCATGGAAACCCTAAATAAAGAGGAATCTAAGCAAATGCAATAGAAGTATTTCTCTGTTAGCAAATGAGCATCTTGAATCAGCTCCAGGTTTTTTTTTTTCCAGCAGAAAGTTCATAAATCTTGATGCAGTAGCTCTGCTCTCAGGAGAACAAATGTAAAAAAATTCCTCAGAAGGCAGAAGACAACCCGTTACTAGCGCTGGATATTTTTGAAGGTGTGCAAATGTGCAGGCAGATTTGAGAATACCCCGAAGCCAAAAGCATCGCTGTTACCCACTGTGTTTTTGTATGCGTCGGAAAAGGCCAATAGTCATTATCGTTAGGCTCCTGCAAATTAATTGGACATTGGTTATGGATCAGTGAACTTCAAAGAGGGTAACCCCCGAAGATCTCGGGCATTAACTCGCAGCTTCCGAAAGTGACACTAACGTGGTTGTGAGGGCGGCTAAATCGTTCATTAACCTTCTTCCGACACGCCGGGACAGCGTTCCTCGGAGCTGGAGAGCAGAAATTAAACCTGTGCCTGAGAACCGCCTGCAGCCTGCTTTTCAAGAGCTCCAGGAAAACGCAGCCTGTGAAAAAGTTGGAAGTTTGGTGGTTTGGTTGTTTCTTTTGCTGGGGTGGGTTTCTGGCGCTCTCTATTCAGCTCCGTGTGGGAAGGGGCTCCCATCCCACTCCCCAAAGCATCGGAGAGCGGCGCTCTCGCAGGCCTTGCCTTGGCTTTTTTCTGTGGTGGGAAGTGGGAAGAGCATATGGTGTTACCTGCAAGCAGCTCTGCCTTCATCTCTCCTGAAAACCAGCAAACTGAGAGATTTACATTAGTTCTGCCAATTGTTTTGGGTTTTGACCCATTCCATGAAGTGTATAGTATTGAAGGGGAAGCCTGGATGATGGTGATTAGAGGACACATGGTGGTGGGTGCATTCTCCAGTTGTTGGATTTTGAGGAGTGTTGGTGGTGGAGCTGCTGGGCATGGATGGAGAAATTTCTCAGCGTGGGCTTTGATATACACAAGGGATTGGTGGTTTTTTTTTAAAAGAAGCTGGCTCCAAGCTTTAATTTCCACAGTGCCGGGCTGACTAAGCTTACCGCGTTTCACAAGTGTTGGTGGTTCAAACAAAAAGGGTGGGTGATGTGGTTCTCCAGGCTGGTAGGAATCACCAGGAGAGTCCTTGTGCCTGTGCCCACGCACTGGCAGCCTTTCCTGACACGTGGGAGGGCAGCTCTCCCTAAAACACAGAGCCAGCGCTTCATGGTGGGGTGTGCAGAGGGGGCAAGTGGAGAAAAGCTGAAGAAGCTTTAGAGGGATGTGACAACCTCTGGTCAGGGACAACACAATGACAAACTAACGTGTGGAAGCTGTTTCAGGGCAAGCACAGGATCTCCCCATGGCTTAGGGAGCATAAACGGTCCAGCGGTCAGAAGCTGGGGCTGCATCAGGAAGGAGCTGGCAGAAGTTTAGCTGGCAGCCCTAATTTTGAGGTTGGCTGCTTCATTCATAATTAAATATTAAATTGCACACCTCTGACTCAAGACTGTGTGGTGTTAAAGGAATTGGTGTTAATTGTACTGTCTGGTTGGAAAACTGAGGATGCAAAATCACAAACGCTGGTGCAGAAGCAGTCATATTTAGAAAATTTAAAGATGTGTTACCCTCTTACTGATGCTTCTTCTAGCTGGAGAGGCAGCACATGCATCTTGGAGTTAGGCTGTTGGAGCTTCATGGGAACTTGTTTGCAGGAAGAAATCAGCTACTGAATGTTAGACACATATGAAAAGTTGGGAATGCTTATCTTGAATTAAAATTGCTGGGCCCACAGTATCATTTGTAGTCAGTACAACCCTGTTTGGGGTCCTTGTGGAACAGTGGGTATTTCCAGTTTTAAAGAAAATAAGTTGCAGAAAAACAGTTTGGGTTCTGCATTGTTCTTGGGAGAAATCAGTGAATCCAACAGACAGGGGGTCTGGTGCTAAGAGCTCTAAGTGGTAATTTAGTGGCTGGAGCACTTTAAGATATACAGGACAGAGACTGATGGTGTTATTGCACAGAAGTTAATGCCAGCTTTTTAAAATATATTGTCAAGCTGATGAAATTTCTCTGTGGAAATGCTTACATTACATTAACAGTGTAAAGTATTTGTTCTAGTGGTTGCCAAGTTTTAAAATAGGTTTATTTGAAGAAGAATACCTTTTGTGCCCATAGCTTTGCCTCCACACAAATCAAGATGAAGAAGTGGTGTGTTTGTGTTTGGTTATGGATCAGTGCTTTGGCTTCTTTTTAAAGACAGGTAGTTAAGCTTTTAGCACTCTAAATTGGTAAATGAATAGTGTTTTCTCCCCTCCTCCAGCAAACAAGGCCTTGTTTGTTGTGATTGAGTTTTATTTGGATTACAGAATATTTTCTCTTAAAAACACAAGAGGGAAGTTATTGCCCCTTTTTTAGTCCTGGGCCGATTGAGGTTGGACATGGTAAAAAAAAATCTCGAGGAAGATTTCTCTTCAGGAGCATGAAGCAGCCTGGGAACAGAGCACGAGGGGTGGGAATCTCTGTCCTTGGAGGGCCTCATAACTGGGTTAGACAGAACTGCAGCCTGACTGGTCCGGTCCTGGTGACGGTCCTGTTTTGTTGTGTGCTTACAGTGATGGCACAGGTCATGAAATACTATATTTTGAGGAGGCTGGTTTGAGTTCCTGGTTGAGTGCCTGGTTTCAGAAAGAATGGGGTGCTAAAAGGCTGAGTGGCGGCTGAACCGATGCCAGGACGCTGAGAAGTCACCCAGGAGGTGGCCACAGGGTGGGAACACCTTGGTTTTGATCTGCTTTATGTTTTAAGAGTTTCTTTGTTGCTACTATAATGGAGTAATCCCTTGAATAATTAGTTGCCATTGGACGTTTTAAAAATGACTGCTTCTTGGATGTTTTCCTTTAATAGTCTGTTAGATTCTGGATTTATTACCTATTGAGACAGACTGTGAAATCCTGTTGGGGCAGACTTTCCTGGTGGAAAAGGGACTGAGAGTGGTGTGGGGGTGCTGGGGGAGCACACGCTGGCCCCATTTTAGGTTTAAGCTTTTGACTTCTGACCTTCCCAAGAAGTCCTGGCTGCCTGCTGGGCTGGTCAGTGGCTGCTGGAACACATCATGGTCTTGGGTCATCCCTAGGTTTGGGGCTTCAGAAGGTGCTCCAGAAAGTTACAGCACTTTGGCTACCTGGTGCAAGGCCAGTCATGCAGTCACCATCCATTTCAAATAAGTCATGGACCTGATTTTATTACAATTTGTGGAAAAATCTGGTTTCAGAAGTGACTATGTGTAATGCACGAAATTGGTATGTTTAAAAAAAATCAGAACAGAGGTGCTGATATCCTAAATTGGTTCCTGGATATATCATTGGATTATTAGGCTCATCCTTAAATCCATTAAGCAAATTACAGTTAATCAGTCAAATAAAAGAAGAAAGATCTTTTGAGAGGCCCCGTCTTTTGAGCCGTGCAGAAGCTGTAGTAATATTTTAATTTTCCATCTGTCAGTGAATGTATTCAGTCACTTTGCTTCCTTATGTGGAGGATTTGAAATTAGAAACTGAGGTTAATTATCTGCATTAAATGAAATATGTGAAGACCACAAAAGCAAAAACCTTCACAATTTGGTATGGTCTGTTAAGCTAGGCAGGCTGCTTCAGAAGGAGAGGGGTTATTTTTCCCTGGTTTTGTTCCGATTGAAGGGTTTTAGTCACAGTAATTGAAATGATTAAAAAGTCAAATTGCTGCTGTATATAATTCTGAGCATCTCTCTGAAAAGATTTGACACTTGGTTGAGAGCAGGGGTTTGCTCAGCCTGTCCTGGCAGTGTGGAACAGCCCATATTGTGTGACCCCAGTGTGGGTGAGGCTGGGTGTCCTTGGTGCCACTTTATCCACCTCTTCCATGGCAATGGCATGTTGCAGTTCTGCTGCAGGGTTAGTAGAGATGATTTGGAAGTGGAACAATGCCAGATGAAAGCTACACTTTTGAACTTATAACGGATACAAAGTATGTCTGACACCATCCATCCTAATGCTATAAATTAGTTAATTAATGCCTGCTTCACTTGGAAGTGCAGCTTTGGACTCTACAGAGATCGCGCTCCTGGAAATACACATTCCCACAGCAGTCAGCTGGGTTTGGGGCGATTTGTTTGTGAAAAGACTCATTTTATTCCTGGTCACATGGCTCAGGCGTGAGTTCCTCTGGGGACTGCAGTATCCATCTCCCCTCATCAGGTGTAAAGCTGGCCCTTCCTTCACTGGTGCAGCCCTGAATGCCCAACTCAGGGAACTTCAGGAAAGGTCTGACTCTTCTGGAGACACACATCTTGTTCCCCTCCTGTGTGCCAGAGCAAGCTGCTGTGCCTGAAGTCACACTCAGAAATTAAATTGTTGCAGGTCACGCTTGTGTGTAAAAGCAAAACCATCGTTCCTTGCAGCCCTGATCTGGATCCCTCACTGTTATAAGGCAGTAATGAATTTAAGTAGAACCGTTGCAGTTTTAAGTCAGATTATCTGAATTCTATAAAACCCACATGGAAATTGGATTTTACCTTTGAAGACTCCAGAGTACACTTTTGTGGTAGGAACTGGAATTTCTTGATCCCCTGGCTCCCAAGATACAACCTATCCTCAAAGTATCAGTTTTTTGAAGGTCTTCATCTGATCTAAATAGCTAATAGATGAAGAGCTTTCATCTATCCTGATGATAAGCAGTGGAGGGAGGCAAAGCTATAGCTAGAGGGAAAAACCTCTTTGAAATACCCAAGTGAGACCTGCTGGTTAACAGCCTCATGTTAGTCCCTGGATCTACCTCCAGAGCTAATGACCAGAAACTACTGAGTTTTATCCTTCAGCCCTCTGACCCCCACAAACTCGCTGTTCTCTTGCAGACCAGAGAGTCAGCCTTCTCCCTCTTTCCATCTTAATTTTCCTTTTCTGGAGGTTCAGTTTTCTGTCCTTTATCTCCAGCATGTGTTTAGAGGACTGCTGGTATGACTGGGCAGGTGGGATTGCCTTTTTTTTCCAGCACTCCATGTTTAGGTTTGGTTAGGTCTGCTGGAAAACCATGTCTTTAGTGTTTAACAGATTTGCTGTTTTCAGTTGTAAATTTTCGTCATGTTCTTGTCTGGCAATCAGCCTCTTAGACTGGGAGAAATTTATCTGGAAGAGGAGCTTCCTTGTTCTGCCATTGCTGTCAGCCTGGTCCAGGCTGTTGCTTTGGGGCCTCTGTGGGATTGACTGCTTTGATAGCCAAGGACCAGACAAGCTGTGGCTGCCCCAGCCTTGAGAGCATCCAAGGCCAGGTTGGACAGGGCTTGGTGCAACCTGGGATAGTGGAAGGTGTCCCTGCACATGGCAGGAGGTGGAACAAGATGAGCTTTAAGGTTCTTTCCAACCCAAACCATTCCTTGATTCTACCACCTCTCCAAGGTTTCACAAGCAAAGTATGAATCACAGCCAAGTCACTGGAGAGCTCCTAGGAAATAAAGGTAGGATCCATGGAGGGAGGAGTGGAGATTCAAGATCCAGCTGTAGCTACTGCATTTGATCAGCTTCGTCCTGGCTCTGCTCCACACATGTAAGAGCTGTAAAACCATTTGGCACTAGACATGCAAATGAGAGCTGGGATGAAGCTACTGTTACCCTCGAGGATCCCGAAAGAGGAATCAACAAATAGAAATTATTCTATTAGCAGGGGCAAAGTTCACAGGTTAACCATCGTGTCAAATCGATGAAATACAGCCTTGATCTCCTTCACAAGGCCTTTATTGTGTATAAATAAAGACCGCCTGAGCAAAGACAGCAAGTTCTTGCACTGTAACATTTGCAATGTGTTGGAGAAAGGGAAGCTCTGTACAGATGGCAGCACGAAATGTCTCCATTGGAGACTGGCTTCGTTCCTGCTTCAAAAGATTGTAAAACATGACCTTGGAACCTTTTTACTCTCCTTATGGCCCTACTCAGATTGGATTTCCAAGGGCATGTGCTTTTTAATTTTTTTCATAAAATTTGGGGTCTCTGGCTAAGAGGTCTGGTCTTTGTACTGTTAATTCGGTCCATGTGACCATCGTAACATTTATTTCTTAGGAAATGAAAAGTGTTCCTTCTTGAGCAAAGCCACAGACAGAAGCTGTTGGGTAGGCTGGCAGCCTCGGGTGTATGCAGCATGTGTCTTCTGCTCATCTAGTGCTGAACAAAGACCATCACCACAAGTCCTTTCTTGCTTGGTCCATGGCTCTACCAGGAAAAGCAATGACAGCAAAGCTGCCTTCTTTGTTGTGGAAATACTGAGATTTCGTGTGTCTCTGAACATCTGCACATTCAGTGGAATTTGGCTTTCTTCTCTTGGGAAAAGCTACTTTGAAAAGGCTCCTTGAACTTAAGACAAATCAATGCTGGCAAAACGAGATGGAAATGGGCAGCAAAGGATGTGTGGATGTGTCACTACAGCGAAGGATTTGTCACGTTGTAAAACAGTGTGCTGATTTTCCCCTCTGGATATATGCAGTGAAGTTTGTGACCCGGGGGGTTTGAGTGCTGCCGGCTGGGGAAATGAGCCCTACCGGAGAATTTAAGAAGGCAGAGCATGCCACTGTCCCCAAGCAGTGGCTTCCAGCCCAGCCAGAGCTGGCAGAGCCTGCAAAACTGATCCATATAAACCTTCCTCTTTCTGAAGAGAGGAAGCTTTCCACATGGGCATGGGAAAAACTTTCCTTTGGTAATCCTGGAGATAACAGGTCATACAGCTTCACCCAGTGATCCTTGCACAATAACTTGTGGTCAGGCTGAAGTGTCTATTTTAGAAAGGCATCCAAATGATGGGAGGGAGGTCATGCAGCATTTTTGTTATCTCTTCCCGTGGTTAGTTACTCACTGTTCCCAGTGTGTTCTTTATTGCTCACTTCAGTTTTTTCCAGCTTCAGTTTCTAACTGCTGTGTTTTGGTGTTCTTTGCTCGATTTGGAGGCTCCAAAAACCTCTACGTGTTTGAAAAAACCCCTGCTGAATGGGTGTGAATGTTCTCCTTAAGGGGCAGCAGCTTTGTTATGGAAGGCCTTTTGGTTTTATTAGACTTTTCAACCCTCCGGTCGACTGTTAAACAAGCTGGAGCTTGTCGTGGTTGACAAACCTTCGCTCTGGTCTCAGACCTAACCTACCAGTTTAAAGGCAGTATTCTTTTGTGTGCAGGTTTCTGGGTGGGGACCATCGGGCTTCTAAGAGAAATTAACTTGCGGCCTCTCTTTCCCCCCACCTCACCTCCCACCTCAAATAAATTAAGTTTTGTGCTAACTGTTCTGTGACTTCCAAAGGCCAGAAGAAAATGCCAGCTTTTAGGTTTTCTGCTACCTGAGGTACTCTGCTGCACACTGAGGGTGTAAGTAGGTGGGAATGTGTAATTACATTATAAACAAAACAGCTGCACGATCAGTGTCAGCAACTGAAGATAAAAATGTAGGAAGTTTTTTCAAGTGATTAATCCATAATTATTTAAAAACATGTTGAATTTATTCTTAAGCTTTGGAGGAGAATTCTTGCAAGGCTGGCATTTGCTGCCCGTGATGTTTATACACCTGAGTAAATGCCTGTCTCAGCAGTTTGTCCATGTTGAGTGCTCCAGATCTAAATCCCTTCAAAGGTAAACCCAGCACACCTTTATCTCTGCCGGCCTTGCTGTCTCCAGGCTTTTCACTGGTGAGGTGGAATCTGTTGGAGCAGTGGCTGGCACCTGGATGGGCAGAGAGACAAGGCTCACACCATTTTAATCTTTGTTGTGGATTTGCTCTCTGTAGGTTTAGGCAATGGCAAAGGCTGGATGGCACAAACACTGATGGGACTAGTGGAGAGGTGGTGGGGAAGCAGCTTTGTTTTACCACAGCCACGCCAGCCAAGCTGCATCTGCTTTCTTCTTTCTACATTCTTCCAGCAGTATCTGTTGTGTGGATTGTAAGGGTCTGGGGAAGAAGGGAGGGAATTTCCTTTGGATGATCCCTCTCAGATGCTGCAGTCTGATTTTAGGGGTGCTGGGAGTCACGGTGCTTTTCCTCTGATTGTGTCATTGCAGGTGCTGGTGTCTTCTGCCCAGCTGGGCAAAGCTGAGTATTTTTATTTTCAGCCCCTCGCTATTGAGTAGAAGGGTATTTGTCACATGCTTCTCTCTCCGTGATTGCCAAGAAGTCGGAAACTGAAAGCAGCTTCGGGTTGTTGTTGTTGTTTTTGTGCTAAGCCAGCACTCTGCCCGACTCACCGGCCCAGATAACATCCACCAGGGCAGGGCCGGTGCCCGCGTGGCCGGGAGGGCAGCTGGCACCGCAGTGGGTGGCACTGCCGAGCAACCAACGCCTTGCAGTTTCATCAGGTTCAGGGTGCGTTTAACTCCAGCCAGAGGCGCGGCATGGGCGCTGCTCTGCCGCAGCAGGCCTGGGAGAAGAGGGGAAGGGTCCCCAAGATGGGTATCTCAAGTTGTATCTCTGCTCCAGAGATCAGCAGGGCACCCCTGATCCCTGGGATACTTCACCAGTCCCTGAGTTACCAGTCAAGCTCCACTGCTCCATCATGCTGCATGGCTGGAATAGATGAGCAGATTTGAGGAAGGCAGAGACTCTGGTGCTTGTTCTAGCCCCTCTCCTGCCAAACCCTGCTACCAGCAGCTCCAGCTTTAGTCAAGAGCTCAAGGAGGCTTTTAGGCTCCTGTGGCAGCCTAGGCAGAGAGTCAGCTGGCCCCACCTTGGTCTGTTTTTATTTCTAGGTGCAGTACTGGAGCCCCTTTTCTCAAGACCTGACTATCCTTTCCAATTATCGCTGACTTGGGCGCTCCCCAACAGAGTGCTCCAGTGCTTGTTGGAGCTATGGAGAGTGAGCTGATATTCCACTGGTTTTATAGTGAGGGTGCTGGCCCTGCAGTGTCTGCCCACAGCTATTCCACATGCTAAGAGGGGTAGATGGAGCCTGCAGCTCACTGGATTTGCCTCCCCAGCAGCAGTATACACTTGAGAGGCAGCAGTTGCTTGGCCTCAGCGAGGTCACCTGGGTTTTGGTGCTGGTGGTGACGCCCTGAGTCAGCTCCCCATGGATTGCTGTGTTTCTCACCTCGTGTAGGTTCTTCTGTCCAGAGCCATCAACTACACTGCCAGCAGTCAAGCTACAAGCAACTCTTTTCCTTTGTTAATTGCTGGCTGTGGCTTGGCACCAGCAGTGTCAGAAACCCTCCCAGGTAGCCCATCTTGGGCTGTGGACTTGGGTGTAGTATGTTGCCTCGGGTGGTATGGAGTGGCATCATCCTCTCACATCCCAGCTTTTGAAATCATCCTGGAAGCCTGAGCTGAAGAAAGGGTGGGACTGGAGCCAAACCTCGTGTTCTAGATGGGACAGTAGTGGCAGGAACACCTATTGTCCACAAAAATGTTGCCAAGCCACCGAAGGCAATTAGCAGGAAAGAAAAATGTGGTTCCTTTAAAATTTGAATTTTAAAGATAGTTACTCTTTTTAAATTGAACGAATGCACATTGATATGCCAAGTAGACAAAACTGGGTTGTAAGAGCAAGCATCTGAAATTTTCTAACCAGTGTAGTTACTGACCTCATGAAACAGGCAGGTTTGTCAAACAGGAGTATATTCAGTCCTGAGTGAGCAGGATGTAGAACATCGGGTTACTCTGCCTTTGGCACAGAGAACAAGGAAAACAGTCCTGCAGAACAGCTGAGGGATCTCTTTCTAACGACATTGTTCCCAGTGTAGTTATGGTGCCGATAGAGTTTGAGAATAAGGTTTTCCTTCTTTTGGGGTCTCCTGTTAGTGTTGCAGATATAAACTTTGTATTAAGCTGTCAACCCCTTCATGCCTTCACAAAGTGTGAAGGTCTGCCTTTGATACAGGGGACCCTTCTACACCAAGCCCCCTCTCCAGCTGACACTGCAGGCATGGTTTGTATTCATGTCAGGCTGCTCTCTGTCCCTGGCTCTTTCAAACACATTGATGGTTTTCCTTGAGTAAATCTTTCCTCCTTGCTCTTCCCATGGTCTCCATGATGCAAGATCACAAAAGGCCGTTTCAGTATCTGGCCATAGCTAATCAGGATTTTACCTCTCTCACCAGATTTCTCAGAATACTCATGTTCTCAGTAAGGACATCAGCAATGGTCACCTTGCCTTGTATAGACAGTAGTCTCACTTCAGGCTGGAGGTTAGACTACTCCTCCAAAGTTTCTTTCCAACAGCTGTGATTTTAGTTCTTCACTGACTGCCAAGGAAATCCTGAGAGACTTCAACAGTTTTTATGTAGCAACGAGCCTTGAAGAAATTCATGTGCTCCTGTGCTTAATGGCAGTAATGGCTGAATTGGTGGCCAGGAGACAAGGAGCCATCACTGCAGAGAATCTTGAAATACAATATTAGAGCCTTGCTCTCAGGTAAAACTCCAACAACCCATATGAGCAAGGAAAACCATAGCCCCTCCAAAAAAAAATGCACTGAAAGTGAGGGATGAATTGCTATACTGTATCAACCTATCTACATTAAGTTGAATCCTTATATGTCTCTCCTTCTCTGTTCTTAGGGTGCTTTTAGATCTCCTGTCTAAAACGTTATAGAAGAAAAAGGCATGTTCCCTTTCCTCTCCATCATTTAATGGTTTTTAATTTGCTGTTTGATCCTGGTTCTCCTGCCTTGACTGTGTGCAAGCCATAGTACTGGGTTATAAATAAAGGACCTGATAGTTCCTTTTAAAATTATAAGGCTTAAATCAAGTTATGCACTATTAAAATCAAGCATATTTTTCAAATAACGTAAATAAAAGGAATAGGGTTTTTTTATTGTTGCTAAGACTTGATATGCATGTTATGATCCTCCCATCCTTTAAATGAGCTAAAATGTGTTCTGGTAGTTAATTTATCTTTACACTGTGGTGACCAGAATCCTACATCTAACCTTCGAGGCCAGTGAAGGTGGAAATAGGTAATGAACTATTTTTAGAAATCAGCAGTGCTGCGTTCTGGGAATTCCTGCAGTATTTTTCAGAACCAAGTTTGTAGGTTTTGAGCACAGATAGGGAAATATGTCATCTGTGTAAATTGCTCTAAATTACCTGCAATTTGTTGGGAGTTGCCATTTCTAAGTACTTACTGCAACTCCAGATATTTGAGGAAGCTTTTGATTATCCTGCGCTTGTAAAATGTAATTGGCTATTTCTTAATTGTTGTCCTCTGTGAAGTGTAATTACCTGTAATGTAGAGCTTTTTATTTGTCAATGCCGCAAACAGGAAATCAAGAGTGTCTGATCGAGATAAGTTTGGGGACTCCACCACAACTTGTAATTGGATCAGATGACCTGTTTGTGATGGGACTGGTCTCTCCTGTAAAGTCCTGGAGGCCTTCAAAGAACTCGGAAACCTTAAATACCATCTTCATGTATTGTTGTGCAGAAGTCTGGCTTGTACTTTCCTAAAACTGTCTTCAGAGAGCTGCTGTCTTCTTAGCAAGGTAGTGGTATCTCTTTATTCAGTCATATTGTATGCAGTTTCAGGAGGAATAGGCTGATTTAGAATTAATTTCTTAAATGCAGTTAATCAGAAGACATTGCAGAGCTTGCTGATGTTCATGAATACCTTAGAGAAGTCAGTTAATTACAGCTTAGCAGCCTGAAGGAAGCTGATAGAGACAGAGAATCGCAATCCTTGTTGATGTGTGATGTTACCTAGATGTAGAGAATAGGGTTGTACTGAACCTTGATGTGCTGCAGACTGAAAGCGTGTCTGATCCCAGTTGGGATCAGGGAGTTGGTCCTTGTGTCCCATCTGCTGTTTGACTGCCCTTGACCCAACTGTGCCAGCATTCCTCCAGCACCAGGGCGTCTGTGGGAACGTCTTGGATCCTGGGGTGACGTGGTTGAGGGGTATGTTACATGACCAAGGTCTAAACTCCTGTCTGGCTGAATCTATGTCATGCACAGTCACGCTGAAACTTTTGTTGTCGTCATCTTCCCAAGCCACATCTGTCCTGGCGGGAACATTAAACGTTATTACTTAATTGAACTTAAATGAGGCTGGGAACTTACTGGGAAATTCTTTGAAGTTCCCGGGTGGATTTTGTGTTTTACAGCAGGAATAGAACCATCAGACCAGGCACGTTCACCCCTTCTTTATCTCCACCCAGGCTTGGCTGTGCTGATCCAGTGCAGCACTGGGGAGCGGTGCAGGAAGATGTAACACAGACTGACACGTCCAGTCTGGGACTCAGCATTCTGTGTGAGGGGTTGCAGAGACACAAAGGGAAATTAAAAGCCCTCTCATTGCCCGCTGCAGGCCTGGGAGGTGCTGTGCTAAGGCAGGCTGGTTTATGAACAGCTCTGCTTCTCTACTTGGGGTTCCCAGACCTTTTGCGTATATGTGTTTTTCTTAGGTGCACTCTGTGGGTTTCAGTATCCTCCTCACTGTGCCTTTAGAGCAAGACTGAGAAGTGAAAGCCACTTGAGTGCGTCCTCCAGGAGCTCCTGGCCAATTCTGCCACGCCAGAGCAGCAGCACAAGCTTTCTTTGGAGGAACCTCCTAAAAACAAAACCTTAAAATAACAGCCATCTTCTTGGTAAATTAACTGTCTGCAAACACAGAACTATTTAATTTTAGTTTTGCTCTTTTGATGGCGACCCGGTGCCGAACAGTTCTCAGGGAAAGCAGTGAGTCAGCTTGCACAACAGTGACTCTATTGATAGATGGAAGGAGTGGCCCTCAGGTCTGTCTAGTCATTGTTGGTGCTTGACTGGAGTGCCAGGGGCTCTGAGGGCAGGCTCAAACACCTCTCACCAGTCTTGGGAGATCAAACGCTGTGAGTCAGGCCACAGAAAATCATGATAGGGCCCAAACTAATTAAATCTTTTTTTTTTTTTTTTTTCCCCAAAAGCCCTGTTTTGGGAGCAGGAAGGAAAGGACACATACGCACTGGGGTGTGTGGGACCTGCCAGCTCGTGTGTCCTTGCAATTTGACTTTTTTTGTGCCTCCCAAACTGTTCTAATGGAAACTCTGCCTAGTCCCTTCTCTGCTCTGGAGTGATGGGATCTGCCAGCTTTCTCCTCTCTTGATATCTTTTCATTTCTCACCTCCCTTTGTAAGGGCATTGAGGCAGACCTGAAAATAAACAATTAGCACCAACACACCACTCTTATGTATCCCAGCTTCTGGTTATTTTTCAATTCAAAGTGCACATGACCCAGAAAATATTTTAAGAGAGGCTTTAATTATTTCTGGCTTTAATTATTTTTTTGTCATTTTGATCAAGGTGGGAGAGGCGGGAGGTAGCCAGATGGTGAGAAGTGCAACTGTGCTTCAGCCCTACCAACACCTTTCTGTTGGGTTTTCCAATCTCCTTTCCCAAGGCAGGGCATGCTGTCAAATACGAGGAACCACATCCACAAACCCCACAGCTTCCAAGAGAACTCTGACTATAAACCAAACCTTAAAGGTTATGAATGTGAAGGACCATGTCCTATTAATGTCCCAAGTCTTCGTGCTAGCACTGCTGTCCCATGCCATTCCTTGAGGTGATACTGTCCCCTGAGTAAGAGAGGATTACAGCAGGCACCAAGAGCCTCAAACTTCACTTTGGGCTATTAAATGCAAGTGCCACACACTTCAGTACCTCAGGCCATACTGCCCTGAGCTTTCTTCAGGTGCTCTGAACATGTGGTGTTCACCTCCCATCTCCCAGGCACCAGGAGCAGGCCAATTTTCAGCATAACGCACAATCTCAACTATTTTATTGCTTAATTTAGGCCATAAAGTCCCTTTGATGTGTTGTGTAATGCAACGTTCATTCTGAAAAAGTGGGTGGAGTAGCTTTATGGTATTATAAAAATAAATAAAATGCCTGGCAGGATTTTGAAACCACATGGTCATTCCTCCTCTCTCTGCAGATAAGTTGATTGTTGAGAGAGAAATCTTGCTTAATATCTAACTTTGGGTGATTTATTTCTCCAGAGTCCTTTCATCTCCAGCATGTATTGGGTTATCTGTGCCTTCTAATCTGATTGTTTTAAGTGTGATCAAAGAAACCAAGAGAATGCACTTTATTTTCCCACTGTATGAACAGAATGCTGTTTGTACAGTGCATTACATCACCTGTTCCTGCTGCTCCTGAGTCCTGCACCAAATGGCTGTGGTATAAATAGAAAACAGAATGGACTTGTAGGGGGTGATGAAATTTGTTCCACTTGCTGAGTAAAACAGAGTTAACTCAATGAATGCTTTCTTCACGCCCAGCTCTACCTCAGCACACAACAACACGGGCTGAAAATGTTTGGAATAACTCATTCGTGCAGTGTATGGAGCTGGCATTTGGCAGCCTCAAGGAGCTGTGCTGAAAATCCACGGGGGATGGCAGGCAGGGAGACTGCCCTGTCGTTGAAATTGCTGGGATTCTTTCCAGGCTGTGCAAAGAAAGAGTTTGGCTTTGCATCAGCAGCATCATGTTGTTGTAGCTGCAATGGTCCACAGGCAGAGTTGGTTGGCAGAAGTGGTCACCATCCTTGCTTAGGCTTGGTGCTGCCGGATCCCTGCACACGTGGATGGCTTTGCCATCCCAAACAAACCCCTCTGTTGAAAGCAGCTCGCTTTTGGAAGGTCTGGAAGAAGCAGAGCACAGAGATGCACGTGGCTGTTGCAAACTGTCCATTTCTGGGGGATGAGCACCAAGGAGCAGCTCTCATTCTCGTGGAGGCCCAGGAGATGTTAAGCCTGGAAGCTGCATTTCTCTGTTTGATTGTAAGCATGCCAGATTGAAGAAAGAATATTTCTTTGCTGACATGTCTTAGTGCTTCACCACCTCAGTGCTCACATAACCTCAGTTACGTCCATGGAGGACAGCTGTCCTCTCTGCAGCCTTACCATGTCTCCTCTCACTGATGTCTCCTGGCCTTCTCAGGGGCACTGAGCAGCATTTTCTTTCCAATTATCTAATTGATTAATGTATTTAACTTGGAACATTCGCTCTCAGCCTGTATTTGACTTTCAGTTTCTTACTTCTCTTGTAGACCGGGAGGGTAATCTGAGGGCCTGGACGTTTCCTTGCTAGCTTTTCCAAGCAGTAGCTGTTGGCCTTAAAAAAAATTAAAATAAAAAAAGAAATTTTTTTTCCTCTCTCCTTACTGACCTTGCCTTGACACACCTACAGGCCCTCATGAAAATCCCACCCTAAGTAAATAGTTCACGTTTTTATTCAGGGGAGAACTGCCGTGCATCAAAAGGTCAGGGAAATCGTTTGGGAGATAAGGTGTTTTTATCTTGAGCAATTAGTCCTTAGTGTTTGGTTGGGTTTTTTTTTTTCATTTTCTAATTGGATTGGAAGTTGTTCTTGTGCAGTGTGTGGTCACTATGGGAATACTGCACTAAAAAGATGCCTAAAACCTGTGGTCCCTTACCCCATCCTGCCCCTGCCACCCTGTTTGGTGGGAAGCAGAAAGTCATGGGCATTTCTGATGGGCCATTCCAGCAGGATGAGCTTGGGGCTGCTATCTCCCCATCAGCCTCTGGATGCTGATCATCTGATACTCATCAAAGTTTTGCCCATCCATCACTGGCTGCTGGTGGTTTTCTCTGTTTGTAGTCCCCAGGTTGGAGGAGCAGGAAGGAATCAGAGGGAGGACAGAAGCATGGAGTTTTCCCTTTGGAAGCTGTCGCAGTGTTAGTTAGGCAGGACTAACCCGCACTGCTCGGGCATGCCTGGGTCTCCTCCTTGCTCAACCATCACCCTGTGCGGTGGGGAATTCCCATTCTCTGAGCAAACCAAGCCACTCTGCAGTTTCCAGTGAATTATAGAGAAATTACATTGTCCTTGTATCAAGATAAGACTGACCAAGCTTTCCCGGTGTCCTGCGGGGTGCTGGGCAGTGGGAAGGACTGTGCATTTACCTGGCCTTGCCCTACACCAAGGTCTGTCCCCTCTGGGTGCAGTGGGACACCAAGCTGGCTCCGCAGAGTTACCAGCAGCCCTGTCTTCCTCACCTCAAGGTCATGCTGCAAATTTTGCCACGGAAAAACACTTCTCCTGTGTTGTTTGCACAGGGCTGGTGTTTGGAGGCCCCTGCTTGCTCAGCTGAGGAGGGGAAACACTAGGACTGATGTTAGGGTGGGGGATTTTCCAGCCCTTGGGGAACAGCATCTTCCATGGTGACGTTTCAGCTTTCTTTTTATATGATTGGATAATAGGCAGGAACATCCCTCAGCAGTAGCTGGGAAGCTCATGCATCTCTGAGCCCTTGTGTGTGACAGGGATTGAATTCTGGGCTACAGAATTATGATGATGAGCTGAGCTCTCTCTATGAGCTGAGCTGTTTTATTGCTGCTGTTGCAGATCTTAGATGTGTCTGGTTGGACTCTGCAAGTTGATGGACACAGTCCTGCACTGAAATAAACTGTGTCTGCTTGAATTCACCTGTTGGGATACAAACCCTAACCCATGTTGTGCTCCTTCCACAACAGAAATCTATAGTTCAGTGTGATACACTGGATGTTTTCTCCCCAAGATATTTTTCCCTGCCTTATGAAAAAGCACTTACCATACACATCCAGAGGTGTGAATTACAGCTGATGTAATTAATTTGTGTTTGTGGGCCTGGCCCCCTGCAGTCTAGCCGGCAGTTAAGGAGAACAAAAATCTAATCTTGGAGAAGATTAGGAATTCTTTGACAAAGGTTGAGCCAGGGCAATGATGCCTTATCATTGGTGCTAGTGTCCTGTGGCTAATCTGTAATTTAAGTAGGCAGGTTGTTCCTAAACCAGCAGCATCTCTAGTCACCTACCTCGATTTTTTGCAAAACAAAAGTCTTAAAAATGAGCATAAAACAGACTGAGGCAACTCTAGATGCTTGTCACTGCAGGAGTGCCCATCTCAGGACAGTCAGAGCCAGAGCCTGCTGTCACTTATGAAGTCTGTCCTTCTCAAGCCCATCTCCAGGCTTGGCCCAGACCTCATCCCTCCCATCCTGGGGTGAGTGAGCAGCACAAATCCTGTGCATTGGAGGAGAGCTGGAGAGGAAGCGAGGAGGGAGGCAGCTGGGCCAGCAGGCAGCTCCGAGCAGGGAAGCCAGCCTTGCCTTCTCTGCCTTGGTGTGCTCAGCCCCAGCCCGGCTACAGCAGGATTTGGGCCCAGCACACTTCCAGCCAGCATGCCATGGCAGACTTCCCCAAGCAGCAGTTTCCACTTTTCCTCTTTGGTGTCTATTGTTCTCTTATTTGGGGAGCTGGAATCCATGATCAAACTGGAAATGTGGTTAGCATCAGCCTCTGACGCAGCAGGGTGGGTTTTTCCCTTTCAGATTGGTCTGAGCCTGAGCACATCTTCCCCTGGACAGCTCGAGGGCTGCACAGCTCTCCTGTGACCCACACACTCGGGCAGTGATGCAGCACTCACTGTCTTCACTGCTGAAGAACCATCCCATTCAGTCTCAGGAGAGCTGCAAAGTGCGGGCTTGGGCTAAATCGGGCAAATATAGTCCCTTGGTCACAAAGCGAGTTTCCAAAAGTAGGAGGTTGCCTGAGTGCTGATGGTTTACATTTAGTCATTTCATGCATCAGGAACAGGTTACGTTTTCAATTATTTTGATTGCAATCTAATGTGTTAATAATGTGAGTCTCTTTGAATGAAAATGCATTTCCAAGTTGCTTTAGTATTTGCTAGTGCAGTAAGTTGAACACATATGTGAAAGAAAGGGCCATCTGATGAACTGCTATTGTTCTCTTAATTCAACCCACCCCATTTGGGCCACTCAGCATGAATGGCTTTGTGTTTGCTAATAAAATCATGCTATGTTCCCTGCAACACATGTTCTGCATGTCCCAGCTAGTCAGCAGCAGTAAAACCTTATTTTTATAGGTTTATAACGTTGCCTTCTCAACTGTGGCTTCTTTTAGATACAGCAGTGCTTCCAGGTTTGGCCTTGGCACCCTGGAGCACACAGGGGTGGCCATGAGCCCGTGTTTCTGGCTCATCTCCCCCCTTTCCCTTGGCCCCTCAGGCACTTGCTCCCTGCCTGGCTCATCAGAGCGTGTGTACCTCCTCACCTAAAGGGTGCTGCGTCAGCAGCCACTGGAAGAGAAATAGAAGTGTTCCCCTTGGCCTGCATCCTCTTCTCCCCAGAATGTTTGGATGAGGCCAGGTTGCTTCCTGGACTGTCTCGGAGAGTGGCTATGGACTCCACAGCCCTTTTACCTGCAGTAAAAGGGTTTAGTAGACACAAAGACGATGTGGGAAGTGCTCTGCTGTTGCATGATCCCAGGAGAGCTGCAGTGATCCTGACAGTTTCTTTGGGCAGTCCCTAAGACAGAGGGATGAAAAGCAACCTCTGCCTTAGCACAGCATCTCAGAGGGGGCTGCTCTCAGCAGTTGGCTGGCAGTGGTCCTCCACAAGCTATGGCCAAGCTGCAGGGAATCAGTATGCAGAGCAGTTACTCTCTTTCCTTGGCACATTGTTTTTTAAGGACTCTGGGGTAGAGGGGATTAGACCAAGTTCTTAGGGGAGGAGAATAGCCAGCAGGGGATGGCTGGTCATTTTTGTTCCTTTTGTAGCACAAACAATCTCTCCCTTACTACTCACAGAGCTTGTGAGCCTTTGTGATGTTTATTTGGCTGAAAGATTTGGAGACCTCTGGTCTAGATAGCTCTCCAACTGAGAAGGGGAATTTAGGCACTTGTGATAGTGTGGCCAAAGAAATTACAATAAATATTTGGGAGATTTTAGTGTTTGGCATTCATCAAGAATGGTTTATAAGAGCAAAATCTTTAGTGGAAAGGATGGAAGTCCAGCTGAAATGACAAAGATGTGCCTGGGCTGGCGTTGGCACATCTTCCACACTTCAGGGATTAGAAGGAATTGTGTAATAGCGACATAATGATCTGCAGAATTGGCTCATTTAAACTTCAGCTGCTTTTGTTTAAGAGATGGACTTAAAATCTAAAACTGGGTCAAAATCTTTTCTTGCTCTAGAACTAAAAGTTCCACACATTTCAGACTTCTGTTTGAAAAGCGCTCTCTCTTACTGCTGTTCAGCCAGCCCTCCTGTGCTGAATTTCAGCCAGATAAGTGTCCTTGGCCTGCTAGTTCTTATCACTTGGGAAAGTGGTGTTGATCAAGATCAGATTTTCTAGGGTCTGATGATCTCCAACACATCCTCTCCTGCTGATGGAATCATGGTCCTTGGTTCCTCTTTAGGACTGATAGAAACGTCTTCTCTCTAAGGTGAGGAGCTGAGCAGGTACAGTTCTGGGAGTATATTCTCCTGGATTCTTACCTCATTTTCACTGAAGGTCAGAATTCTGTCACTTTGTGAACTTGCCCTAAACTACCAGCAGGACAGAAGTCTTCCTCAGCAATGGCATTCTCCCCAAAAATGAAGCCCAAGTCATTGAGAGCTGTTTCTTCTCTGTTTGCAGCAGAAAACAAAATCACCAAAACATTTTTTTTAAGTGCAACTGCATTTCCAACAGTATGAGAGGATTATTCTTGCATATTTCAGGGTCAGCTTCTTGCAGACATGCATGGCCTTCTCATCTCCTGAGGTTGGCCCCAGTCAAGGAATTCTGCAGATATTTCTTTGCTCCAAAGTTCCCTAACTTTTCCCAGATAATACAACCTGCAGGGAGGAGGATTTGCAAGGTTAGTATCAGGAAATAGCTGCTTGGGAAAGTCTTCCTTGCTTCTGAATAAAGCAGTGTGATAAATTACAGAGTGCTCACCTGGACTGAGGTGGGCAGTCCCACCAAGCAGTCACCCTACTGCTCACAGGAAGGGAACAAAGTGACCCTGCACATGAAGAATCCATGTCACCAAATCACCAACAGTGGAATTCATAAATTCCTTTATTATTTGCTAAAAGCTGCGAATACATCTGCAGAATAGACAGACATCTGTTATCATCTCAAGTGAGGAAATGATGCCATTCAGTGTTAACTACATGCACAACAGAGGAGCCTCTTGGCTGCATTTTCGCAGTGTGAGTTGTACATCACCCTGTAGATGTACACATAGCCCAGGAAGGTCACTTCTAGAATAAAACCTACTGACAAATACTGTCCTCTCTTCCCTGGACGTGACAAGGTACCAGCAGCAAAGGATGGCAGCAGTGTCACTTTGCTGTCACATCATGTCACACAGGAGTTCCACCGCTGCAGCTGCACATATGCAGGCTCAGACAGACATTGGTGTCACAAGCTCCTGCATGTTTTGATTAATTCATCTACAGTTTTCATACATGGGTTCAGGGACGGGTGCTTTCATCAACTTTGTGATCAAAATGTGTGCCAAGGATATCATGAGTCATATTCCAGACTCACTCGTAGTTTTGGAGAGGGGATTAATGGGGATGTTATAATATTGCTCATTTATGCTATAGGCAGAGCTGGCAGCAGTGGCTGTAGTCATGGTTGCCCAACATTCCCTATTATATAAAACTTCGTTGTAGTTGCTCGTATCTTTAGCAAACTGTGTTGTTTGGTGTTCTTCCATGCTGAGATTCTGCCTCAGGCTTAATTATTTTGGCAAATTTTAGTAAAAACAGAGAGGGAGGAAATTACATTGTTTTGTTCATGTCAGAGTCTTACAATTTACTTTACATTGATAACTTTCCAGTTTTCCCACTTTGAAGCGGGGGTTTGGCAAGTGGATTGCTGGAGGTGGGAGGGATGCTGGCAGCTGGAACATGTATTTTGCCATCCATGTGAGAATCTATTCAATATGACTGAATTATAAGCTTGTGAAATGGCACAAGCTCTATAGATGGTTTAAAATTTTGGCAGTCAGAGTATCTGAAAAGTGTATTTACTGTGACGGTGCTCGTGGCTAAGACTTCAGAGACAGGAAACTGCAATTCCTGCTGCTGCTGATCATGGAGCCTTCAGCACTCTTTGTTAGGTGAGCCAGCTCTCTTCTCACAGCCTCCAGAAAAGGAATTTAAAAAAAAAAAAAAAAAAGGCTTTTTGTGCAGTGACAGCGAGAAGGTGAAGAGGGGGAGTTTCTCCAACAGTGAGCAGGTGGTGTTGGGAGCTACCAAGAGACAAACTGTACAGTGTATTGGAAGTGGAAAGGGATTTTCCAATGCCTCGCAGAGCTTTTGGATGCTGTGGCCAAAACTGCCAGTACTTCAGCCTTTTTGCTTTTTCCATGCATGGGGTGGGTTGAGCCAGAGGAGCCAACAGAGCAGGTAGGAAGGAAAGTGCACAGGGCATTTGCATTGCCTATTTTGTCATCGAAAGGCCCTGTAGTAGAAGAGACAGAAGATGCAAGCAGGAAAACAGAAATCCTTCTGTGCTGGCTTCTGCTGGAGCAATGCTGGAAGACAGCTCTTCTCCCTGGGAGAGAATCACTGTGTGTGCCTCAGCTTTCTGTCTGCTACTTGAGACCCAGATAAGAAGTCTTTAAAAACACTGAGTGTTAGGCCCAGAGCATTTCAAGTTGAGCACCCACGTCTTGAGAAAGTTGTGACAATTTCAGCATTGCAGTTGGCTTTTTGTGCATAAGAGAATAATGGCTTTTACTTCCACCAGAACAGCAGCACAAATAAATATAAGATACACTTGTGGAAATTGCCAAGAGGAATCGCCAGCAAAGTGAGTAATGCTGCACTCAACATGAGATTTGGGTGATGAAAAAGTACAAAGAGGGGGAAAAATAATGATATGAATCCATTTATCCTGTGCCCTGAGCAGATGAAGTTCTGCAGAGAGGAGATAGTAAATGATACGTGAACAAAAGAGATACGTTTTGAGCAGAAGATACATTTTTTTCCTACTTACAGATTGCTTTTCCCTGCTGTCTTAAGGAGAAAACATCTAGAGCAATGATGCATTCCTGTAGTACCTACCTGGTCAGTGAAATTCTGTCAGTACGGTGTGGCCCCTATGCACTCAGTAACAGATGGTGAGTGTGTGTCACACAGATGGGCTCCAGTGTTTCACAGCTCTTGTGCTCCAGGCCATACACAGAAAACAGCCTTTCCCTTCATCCGTGGAATTTCATTTCTGGTTGTAGCACGTGGGATGATTGCAATGCAGCAGTGGGTCAGACCAGCTCCAGTGCTCTGCCTCTGCTGCAGAAGAATAATGGTGTCAGGGACACATCATGTCAACTGGGGGTGATTGTGGGCCCACCCACTGCCACCCAAAATGCAGAACTAAACTGGGTCTCACCTCTGGGGCTACAAAAATGTGGCTTTTGCAATGGTCCTGCGCTGTATTCAGTATCTGGGGAGTTGTCAGCTGGAGCATTTGAAGTGATTGTAAGATCTATTTTTCCATGTAGGTTTTCTGCTGAGATCAGTTATTCAGAACACTTAAGAGTCTCTCCACACTTCCCCATTTTCACTAATTATCAGCGTCTCTGGGGTCTCCCTCCCCTGTTGAATTTGGTTGGGTGTCAGCAAGTACGTTGTACTCTGAATTTCTGGAAGGATTAAAAAGGCATCAGTGGAGCACACAGAGTTTGCTCATCTGCTTTGTGTCTTTAAGAAACTGAGGAAAAACCAAATACAGTCATCTTTTATCTGAACAGTGGTTAATTTGTTTAGAACAAAAAGCACATTGTTTGCATTGTCACTTATTCTTCCTATGTGGAGCTGTCAACTGCTTTTAATTGTATAAAGATATATAGGAATGGAACAAGGCTTCAAACAGCTCTTTTATAGCACTTGGAGTGGACATGGTACTTCATATATATACCACAATAATGCATACCAGATGAAAAGATACTGTGGAATTTGTGCAATAAAGGTAAAAGCCCATATAACTGCCTGTTCCAATGGATGAGAACCAAAACAGAAAAAAATCTTGAAGGCAAAAATAACGACAAACCCCAGTACAATTCTTGAAGTCAAGTTTCACTTGCTGTGAAGTGCCCCCAGGAAAAACAAGCACAGGATTTGCCTGAGCAGTGGCCAAACCTCATAAGGGGATGGACCACGTGTATCAGCCTCCCAAACAGTTAAAGGCATTTCACCTCCCTCCAGGTCTGCAGTTTAGCTGGATCCTTTGGTATTGCTGTGTCCCCAGAGTGACTCTGTGAGCTCCTGTGCAATTTGCCTGTGAGCAACTCTTTTATTTTGGGGGTTTTTTCGCTCTCCCTGCTGCCTCCTTCAGCTGTTTTTCTCTGCATTTTAATACACATTTCAATGAGGTGAACTGGTTCTTGCACCGTGGATTATTTAGAATACCTCTGGAGATGTGTCACCCTCAGCAGCAGAGCATACCCAGCACACAACCTTGGAGTCACAGTCAAGTAATTCCCGGTAAAGAGGGATCGCTGACCCACCTGCCCTGACTCCCTTTGGATGCTGGTCTCCATCTTTCTCACTGCTCTGAAATTCTTTGTTCTTGGTTTGCCAGTCAGACACCAAATTTGGATCCATTTGTAAAAGAACAGCCATGAGAAATGGGAAACAGAATCCACTGACTTAATTCTTCCTTTTTAAATATGACTGTGTGACCTCGATGCAGCGATTGATGGTTTGGCTTCCAGGTCTGGCTGGAGATGCAAGGTTTGGTGACTGTCCCAAAACTAGGACTGTGAAAGAATACTTCATGCTCACCATCTAAGGAAAAGTTACTTTAATCTTTGTTTAAAAGGAGGGCTGTTTGTAGCAGCTTCACAAGACTGTCTTCCCTCTGTATGCCTGTTTTCCAGGGACAACAGCTAGTTGTTTCCTGCTAGTCTCCTAAACTCTTAAAAAAGAAATAGAATAAGTCTCTCTAGAAAAGGAAATACCCTTTTTAACAGCATCTGTTTCCCTTAGACACAGTTTCTGTGTTTTACATTTCTTCTGGTGGTTGTTATTACAGTTCTTCTGAGGATTTGTCATTGCTGTCAACCTCTAACAGACCTTGTCAAAAGGACAACATGACTCAGTCCACCCTCCTCTTGCCCCAGCCCCTGCATTATATTGGCCAGGTTGGCTTCAGCTGTGAAGGGAACATAGGATTAGGAGCTCCCAGTAGAGACCAGGAGACTGAGTTAGGATTTATACTTTTGTTGTGATGCTGACATCTCTTCAGAGCTGAGCAATAAATAATAGAGCAAGTTTAAAAGCTTTTTGCAGCTTGCCAGTATGTTGTTGTTGATACAGCCTGCCGTTTGTTAACATGATCTAACAAGTATCCTTTAATGACCCCATTTGGGGAGCCTGTGAGACTCCAGAGTGCTGCTAGAGAAGCTCTGTTTCGTGGTGCTGTACTTCTGAAACCTACTTATCTATCATGGTTGCAGTCAGCTGATGCTTATGAATTTGTGTTCATTATAAAGCAGTGATTGGAGGCAGAAGCCTTCTGCAGGGGTACTTCTTTTCTGTCCCAATCTAATGATCTCTTGACTTTAAACTTTGAATGTGATCCCTAGAGGGAAGTGAAGTTAAATAAGACTTTGCAGGAATTTTTAATGTGAAGGTATGAAACATCTTTGTGAAGGTCTTTTGCTCGACTGAGTTGTTTTTCATGTGCTGCCAATATCTGATCCCACTTCTTGACCTTTAATATACACTGAGAGAGAAGATTAGGATGTTTCTAATCAGCTGAATCTTCCCTCTGGGAGCACTATTAAATCTTCACTCTCAGCTTTATCTCTGCCAGGTCTTTCCAGCCCTCCATGGTTTTGGTTTTGTTACCAGCTGAGGTCAGAGTTCATTCACCTCAAAGGTTCTTGTTCAATGGGAGAAGTTTCTTGGATCATTTCTGTTGGATTTAAGACACCAGCGAACAACTCTGCTTGGAGGCAGACCTTCTTCTCTTCATGTGCTTTGTGAGCCAGACCTTAATCAAGTGAAAGTCTTTTATTTTGTGCAGGATTACGGCTAATTCTGCCCACCTCATCGTTAGTAGGACTTCATCAAAGGTCTTCATGAGGAAAGCTGAGTGGTTTTGAGGTGCTATGTTAGGTGTCTCATAGGCATTCAAAATATTACCTCAGCTGGTTTCTTCTGCCATCCAAATTTGTAATTTCATTAAAATTCCAAGTTTGTTGGCAACGAATTGGTAACGAGTATTGAGTTTCATACCATTGTTTTGAGGGGAATTCAAGTGAGGCTAGCAACTCTGTGGTCGTGCAGCTCAGCTTGTGTTACACGGCCCAGTGGTACAGGCAGGCGGTTTAATGTCAAAGCTGCAAGTATTCTCTGTAAAACAGAGCCCCCCCTGAGCTGTGTCTCTTCCCCGTTCATTTCAGCCCTCTGCAATACCACTGTTGTGATTGAAGTATTGGGAAATTTATCCCTGAAAGCAATACAACGATAGATTGCAGTGCTGGGGTTGATGCCCTCCTGAAAAGCTTTGGTGGTCCAAGGAAGGACTGAGCACCCATGGTCTTGGAACACCCTTGGATTCCAGTAGCTCCCATTCCCTAATGTGGTCCAAGTACCTGTAGATGTCCCTGCTCTGTCCTATGTTTTGAACACTCCAGAGGCTCTGTAGATATGTAGGAAGGCAGTAATGATCTGGAGTCATTGGCCAAAGCTGGACGCTTTGTTTCCATCCAAAAACTTACTCATTCTACAGACCTTGATCTTAAAGTTACTGAGCTTGCAGAGAAATATGCTCATAATTTCTTTCTTGTAAGCCCTTTCTTGTTGAGCAGAAATTTTGGCAAAGAAGAGTCAAGTCACTGGAGAATCCCCAGTTCTGCCTGGTTACACCAGGCTTCCTCAGATCCTTCCTTGGAACAAGCAGGCAAGAGGAAATACTTTCCATTTCAGAGAAGCGTGGACAAACAACGTTGCTTCAGACAGAGAAGAAAAGTGGCAGACGGAGTTACAGTGCTGAATCCTGCTGGCCAAAAGCATGCTCTTGCCTTTATTCAGTCACTCCTGGAACACAGTGTTCTTATTGTATTCCTCCTCACCCCGCTCAGTGCCTCTCCTCGGGCTCAGGGCTCGGAGATGCCCCAACCACGGTGCTGGCAGGTTTGGGGGAGTTAAAAAAAGCGTCAAACACATCTCAGCAATGGAACCTCGCCCTCCTTGCCTGACGTTTGGTAAGCGTGTGTTCTGAAAACCTGGATCCCGTTAGAAACGTTCCTGCTGTCTGGAAAACAAAGTACTCGCTCGCCTGGTTTAGTCATTAAGTAAATTTGTGGTTTGGTTGAGACAAAAAATAATGAAGAAAAGCTGTTGAAATCCTGGGATTAATTTGATAGTTTGCAGGCAGTGGTGTTTTTAAGTGGAACTGCTGCGTTCTTTATGTTGTGAGCAGACCCAGGTACAAACCTGGGCTTCCCTCTTTCCCTGTGCCTCAGAGCCAGGCATTTGGAAGTAATTTGTTCCACGAAGGCCCTCTCGGTGCGGGCGAGGGGGTTGCTCTGGGCTGGGAGCCACCATGCGTGGGTGTCGGCACAGCCGGGCCAGGCTGGAATGCCGGGAGATGCTTTGAGCTGCCCGTTCCGTCTGCGGAGGGAGAGCACCCCGGGCTGAAGGGACGGGTGGTCGCTGGCTTGGCATGGCAGGGAAGGCTCTGAACAGTCGGGAGGATCACTGCTGTTATTCCATCTGTGGCCATTTCTGGGAAAAGCTGTTTCCTCTGGATCTCCCGGCTGCCCCGCCTGCCTTCCCGGGGAAGCGAAACTGTGGGGTACAAAGCATAGAGGCCCATGCAAAGATCTCCACAGCACTTTGCAAAGTGTTTCCCCTCTCCACCAGCCCCGATTTACCTGGGACAGTGACCAAGGAAAGCAGAGAGCAGGGAGCTGGCACCGAAGTGCTGTCTAAAATGCCTTCTCTGTGTGTTCATCCACTTAACCGCACATATATATGTATGTATATATATGAAATCACTTGTATTGAACATAGATGTCATTTCAGTCTGAGAAACCAATTAGCTGAGTGGAGAGCTCTTGCCAATCAGCCTCTCGCTGAATTTTCCCCAGCTCTCAATTTAAGCAGGGGAAAGGAGACTGCATTATCAGCCCTCCCTACCTGTGTCCATGCTAGTGATCCTGGTGCCCCAAGGAGAGCACATTTGGAGGGTCAAAAAATCAGGGATGAGGACTCAGGTCCCACTCATTTCAGAGGTTAACATGCTTGGATGTTCAGCACATTCCTGCACAAGCTTGATTCTGTCCCTTCCAATAAAATATTAAAAACAGTTCTGTGATGTATTGTCTGGCAGAGGCCAGGACGTGGAGGTATGTGTGGCTCATGGGTGGCAGCAGTGTACCCTGGATATCCAAAATGCTCAGACACTGCTGGGTTTGCCCTTCTTCTGTAGCTTCTGAAGTTGCTACAGCAGTTTTTGCATGGCTGGTGCAGCCTGACTGCTCTAAAGCAGTGAGGCTCTTGTTCAGTTGCAATTAATGCAGCCAAATACCCTGTATATTTTATAGAAAATGTCCCTAATATTGTCAGCCTTTCATGACTGATAAGGATTTACATGAATCATGTCATCATTTTAAAAACCAAACGAAACTACTGTGTTATGGTATAAACTCATTTAAGGCTAATATATTTTAATTAATCTGGGCAGATACCTGTTATTGTTAGATATGGAACAGAATGTTCTGCAACATTTGCTGTATTTCAGGAAGATGATCCAATTGTCCTGTTAATTGTTGTGCAGACATTGTGTTGCCTTTTTTTTTAATTTTAATGAATATTTTGTGCTTCGAGCTATTAAACAGATGAGATTTATGGCCTCATTCTAGGGAAGACATGCATTGTTTTTAGGAAGGACTTGCTTTTATTGTTTATCAGACTCAGATTTTTGCAGTTTTGATTTTAAATCTGCTGCTAGAGGACAAAATCCAGTATTACATTGGGGTGTTGAGTGAGCACAGCCTCGCCTCCATTGGGAAGGAGGAGCTGGGAGGGCTGGTTTGGAGATGCACAGTCCGATGAAATCTTGAGGGACTTGTTCTGCAGTTTCCTTGGAACACAGTGGTTTCATCCTGTTGTCTGAAAGCCTTTCCTAAGAGGGTTAGGGTGGTGATAGGGCAGTACAGCCACAATATTTAGCCTATCTAGTCCTTATTTGCCTCCCAAGGCAAACATTTATTTCCTGCATTTCAACTTCCTTCCTAGATTCTCTCCCCCACCTTGCTGTATCCTATGATCTGAGTTACTGGTTGCAATTAATGCATCCTCTGCAAATTAGTCCTGCCTGAGAAGTAGCATGTCCTTGGTAAATGCAAAGGAGTCTGAAACTGGAAACTCAGTCTGGTAAATCTTGGATTTAGCTTTTGTAACTGTGCTTTAATACTTCGCAATAATTGCTGAAGCTTCCCATAAAATAATCTCCGTGTAGTCCTAAAATGGAATTGAATGCCTTAGAAGAAAAAAGAAGAAGAGCCCTTATCTGTACTTTTAGTTACATTTTTATTTATTTCCCTTGTTCCTCTGGCGTGGGAGGATGAATATGCAGGGAAGAAGATACAGATTTGCAAAGGCAAGGAGTGCTAAAGAGCGTCATTTTTTTCATCAGCTTTTAAAAGCCAGACTGTAATCATAAATTCCCTGATAGCTGGAGCATGCAGAAGTCGTCTTTAAGCCTACAAGTGACAGGCTGCTGTTGCTTTTCAAACTTCAGATTTCATTTTTTTGTAAGACACAACTTTGATCTGGTTCCTTTGTAATGCTCTGCAGAGCGCTGGGGCCGCTGCGCTCGCCGGCTGCAGAGCTGGAAGTGAACTTTCTTGGCAAGAGCCATCTGGAGACCTCAAAGAACAGATTAACTTGTCCAGAATTGATGTGATCTTTGAAGAAGCTGCCCTTGCCTGGAACACATGTGATTAGCCTGACATTGGCAGTGATAAAGTTGAGATGCACAGCAGCATCTGAGTACCCAGAGTAATTGGGAAGAGTGTTAAGTGGAGCAATCCCAACAATGTGCAGTCAGATTATCAGGTAAATCCCCAATTTTAACCTCTTGAGCCAACTTTAGCACAGATCAAATCTAGTCAGGAGTGAAAGTTTTCAGCTTTGCATCTTCATAGACTTTTTGTTCTTAGCTCCAAAGCGTTCCCATGATGATGGTTTGGGAAAAGCTATAGGTTGCAACTTCTATGATAGTTCTTGGTACTGCGGATTGGAAACAGACCTTTCTGTTCAGGTGGTGGATTAATGTAATCTTGTAAGTCGGACTGCGTGGTAGATGCTGTTGTAATCCCTTGTTTAAAGGCGACCCTGCTGCTGGGACATTCATGTCAGCACGTGCTGTTTAGACATGCTGAAGGGATTTGTTTTGGCTCATACGTCATAAACCAACATGTGCAGCTTTTAATTTGATTGACTGGTTATGATAATGAAATATGGGACTGCATGAAGAGTATGACAGTCACCTGCTTGTTGGTAGATGTAAGTTTTGGAAGTAAATGGCCAGCTGGAGCCAGCAACCTGTGATTCTAGAAGAACTTTCTGTTTCTTGGATGGAAGTAACTTTTTATATGATTTTTTTTTCCACACTGAATAAATGGAACATGTCAAAATAATGAGCTGGGAGGATGTCTCAGCATTAGACTGCATCCTCCCAATCAAAAATGCAAAATGACTAGAGACACCAAAGAAGAGCAATGCTTAGTGCTGGTTTCTTAGAAAGAGAAATCTTCAGAAACACAGGATGGCAAAAGTTTGAACTAATTTTTCAGAAGCTGGTGTGAAAAAGCAGGGTGGGAGCACAGAATGAGTAGTTGTGTCCCATTGAGTTGCAGCCCTGATCTGTGGTCTCAGGGCACCATCCCTCGGCCCAAACACCACCCACCAGAAGAGGAGAGGACGAATTGAGTCCTGCTGCAAGATTGCTCACTGCAGTCAGGAGGGAGGACGTCTCAGCTCCTCCACCTGCCATCAGCTGTGGTGAGACATCTGGAGTTTCTGCAGAGCTCATCTTGGGGTGTCCTTCTGTTGGACTTCCCAACGTCCCCAGAACTCCTGCAGCTCAGAACTTTCCAAGGTGACTCATGAAGTTTCAGGTGGTTATCAGCTGCCTCATGGCATCTGGAAAATGGGATTTCTCCCATGTTAAAAATGAGCTGCTCACCAAAACTGTGGTGACCAAAGTTCCAGACTGTGGCATGAGAGGAAAACTTCTGCAAGAGTTGTTTAGGGAGAATGCATTGGAGTTTCGTGGTCGTTAGCTTCACGAGTCTTTTATCTCCTGGATTTGCGGATGCTGTGTCTCAAACAGCTGCTTCCTTGGTAGTGCAGGGCTTTGGAGGAGCTTCCCATGCCACCAAGGATTTTGGAGTTTCTGGGTCAAAGAGGTGGGGCACCCTTTCAAGAGAAGGCCTGCCTGGATTCTATCACCGCTTCAACTCTTTTGAGGAAAAATTTTCTTCCAGAAAATGTCAGTGTCATAAAAATTCAGTGCTGGCTCTGCAGAAGGTGGTAGCAATGAAAACTGATGGATTGATCAGCTTCCCTGTTGAACTGGGAGCTGCTCCAGCCATGCTGGAACTGCTAGCAGCCTTGGGAAGGCCATGTCTCTCAGACCTGCCAGTAGAGTGTTGCGCAACTTATTCCCTCCAGTGGAAATTTAAATTCTACAGAAATTAGTTGCCCAGAGGCCTTTCATCTTCAAGGAAGTTTTCTTCTTGCCTTAGTGGGTTTTTTTCCCATGCTTGGTGAAGAACATCAGTGAAGGAGGTACATAACTGGTGAGAACCAAAGGGAGTGCCACTTGGATTTGGCTTTGGAGGCGGGATGGGTGAGCTCTTCCTCCCACTGTGGGTGCTGAAGGTGATGCAATTCTTCCCCAGAGCCCACAAACCCTGGGATTTTTGCATAGAGCAGAGTAACATGTTTGGCAAAGGTTGGGGACTTTGCATCTTTGAATTAAAATTGAAATAGCCATCGGGGGAAGTTGTGTGAGGGAGACTGGGGTTCCCAGGCTGGAAGGAAAAGGATGCCCTTAGGGACACAGGATGCAGTGGGAACTCCACATAGAGCAAGAGTATTGAAGAGGACCTCACCTCTCTGCTTTCCTACATTGACACTCCAAGATCTGATGGTGCTGATGTCCCAAGTGCTGGATGCTTGGTCAGAGAAGTGAGGGATCTGGGGATGGATGGGATGCAGCCAAAACAACATGCAAAATAAACCCAGAACAAGTAGAAGGAAGCCTTAAGGAAATTCTTGCTGTTTTTCTACAGCAGTTTAGGCCCTCATCAGCATTACCAGAATGTGCAGTGATCAGCGGAGGGCTTTATGCAAAGAAAAGGCAGCTGGTCAGGCTGACTTACTCAGGTCACTGTGATCTCTGTTGTAATTGTTCTCTATGTGATTATTTTGAGGGTTGAGCAACTGAGAGCTGCAGAAGAGACATGCAGCTTTATTTCTGCAAAGTATGAAATGTTCTGTGTTCGTTTCAAAAACGCTCATTGCTCTTTCTGTCTTAAAAAATGAAATAAAATTCTGGAAGGCTGCAGGAATTTTTGTGAAGTCTAGCTTTAAATGCTCACCTTTCCTTTTATCGCCCTTATCAGTGCATAGAGCTCGGTATGTGAGGTTTTTAGCTGACATTTCAAATCGCTCTGAGGGTGCCTGAATCCCTTTTAAAGCAGCCTCCCCTCTCAGATCAGAAGTGACCAGTTTTTTTTGTTAGACTCCATGTTCCTTTAATGTTTTCCTCCTAATAGATGTTGAAAGCGTTCTTCAGAGGCACGGCACAAAACATTCAAATAGTGATACGAGCCAGCTGAAGAGAGTTGTCAGGGAGAGAGAACATTAGGAGAAGGATTGAATACAGATGGATTCCTCAAAAGTAATGTAACCTGTTATGATTGCTTTGAAATCCTATACCCTTTCCCTCTCCTTATGCTTACCAAAAGTTTACATTTGCATTGATGTATTAGAGGCAGAGCTAAAATGGAAGTAATCCCTGTTGTATACATGCTTAAGTGTGTAATTTTAGCTAAATACAACAGTTGTGACCAAACCCGCATCCACAGTGAGAAGACCACAGCCGGGGAGTGTTGTGGGAGAGCCCAGCCATCCCACCTCCTCCAGAGGTGCCAGGGACCTCCCAGGACCCATCTGCTCAGTCTTGATTCTTTCAGCCATCACAGTTCCATACCCAGTGACCTCTTCAGGTGCTCTCTGCTGCTCTGTCTTTATATAAACTGATAAAAAGGAGAAATGGATTGCCCTGTGCATTTTATTCTGTATATCTGAATGCTTTCTTAGTATGCTGCTAGAATAATCCATGTTGCTTCCAGAGAGTCCTGGCAAAAGGTCCACTGAAGCTGGTGCTATATTTTAATTGGGTTGTCCAAAAATCATCCTTCCCTTTGCCCTCAGGGAAGGCCTGAGCTATCCATCATTCCTGCCACAATTTAAGAGGTTGTCTCAGCCTCCCTCACACCGCTGTCATGTTGGATTTGACAGGAAGGTTGCACTGCACAGCGCTCCTTTAATGTTCAGAACTGACCGTTCTGCCCAGGGAGAAGGGTTGAAGGGGGCTGGTAAGGTTTTCACTTATTATCCCTTGCTTTTTAGGGTGAACTTGTTTGAATTATTTCCAGTACTTGCCCCAGAAAGCTGTTCTGAAATCTGATGGAATAGAGAAATGAGTTTGCTCCAGTGCACATCTGCAGTGACTGACAGAAAGTTTGCATGCTAGAAGGTGTCTGTGGTGACTGACCATCCCAAGGCATCCCTGTGCTCATCCCCAGCTGACTGTATTGTAACCAAGTGTGGAGAAACCTCACAATGCCCCCTTCTGCCAAACAGCCATGAAAAGCCTCAGCTGGCTCAGTTTTGAATGCTCTTTGCACCATTTTGCAACTATGCTAAGGTTCATCATCCAAGGAGAAATAGCTTGGAGTTTTGGTTGGTTTGTGGCACACAGAATAGTTTTCTCTTTCTGAGGGTAGGAGAGTAATTTGTTTCTGTCCAACGCCATAATGGACATGAAACAATATGATTTTTCCTAGTGACCAGCGAATATCCATGACCCCTTGAATTACAAGGAAAATAGAGTGTGTGCTGAGGACCCAAAGGGCAGGTGAATAGAAGCTGGGTGAGCAGTGCTTTAGCTGAAGGCTGTCCAGTTCAGCTTTTAAAATACTTTGGTAATGCTTCCATCCCTATACACCGTGTGCCATTTTTACATAACAGCATCTGAAAACCTTAACCTCTACCTTAAATGGGCTCTCTGCCAGTCCCAGTTTGTGCAGTGCCTGTCCTGCATTTACACTCCATACAGATATACACAAACTGCCAGCTTTACCCTTTGGTCCTCACCTCTGGTCCCTCCATCTTTGTGTTTCTCATGGGTTTCCTTGTCTTATCTAAATGTAAACTCACTGAGGCAGGGGCTGTTTCCTGTTGTCTGTAGGACTTTAACCACTGCAGTAGAACCAGAATCGCTTTTCTTGGCAGAACAGGGAAGCACATATTGTATGATGTGCCCTCCATGGAGATGTTTGCACAAGGCCCATTGCAAATCACATCCATCAGGTGCCAATTACTGAGTTACTAAATAAAGGATGATGCTGATGAGGTTTGTGATCTGAACTGAAACAGGACTCTTGATTTTCAGAGCTTGGAAAACCCAGGAATTCATCAACTTCAAGATACCTTAAAAATTCTCCTCTTCATGCAGAGGGGCAGGCAGGGAGAGCAGGGGATTAAGTGCTCTTTGGTTTATGTGAACATTTCAGCTTGTTCCTTCTGCTGGCACATTACAAAATGACTTATAGGAAAACAAAATGCCTGCATGGCCTGTCTGTCCTGCAGGGTGGCAGAGCTGGAGGCACACTGGCAGCAGTGGCTCTTCAATTCTGGTAGTAGAATCAGCATGAAGGAGTTCGTGCCTGCTTGGTTCACAGGTTGCTTCACCATCAGGTCTCTACCTGAACAAGGAACTCATTTCCCAGGTTAGCTCATGCAGGCAGCCTCCCTTCCTGACCTTTTGCTGAAGAGAAGGAGGCTGGCCTGCGTGTGTACTTGAATAACAAAGCATGGGTTGTGCGCAAACCAGCTTTCATAGACCCCTGAGCAGACTGTCCACTGGAAAAGCCAGTGTGATTAGGTGGTTCTTCCTGGTGGAATTTGCAAGTGTCTGATGTACCTCAGTGCAATACTGGATGTCAGCTTTAGATACTGTGCTATGAGCAACAGCTGCTTCTTGTTTCACCTCCTTCCCTCTACAAACATGTTGGAGAGGTGTTAAAGTAAGCATAGAATGGGAGAGCTCTGCTGCACATCCCTCCCTGTTGGAAGAGCAGAAGCCTATTTTGACTAAGACAAATGCTGTCTTACTGTCTAGGTATTACTTTTAGATACTCTTGGAGTGGCAATGCTAAGCAGCTAGCCCATGGACTCCATAAACCCTGATGGAAACAGGACTTCTTCCGTACAGTCTCATTCCCTCCCTTATCTCTAACAGTATCATCTTCATAACTCCATGAATTCCCTTTTTCTTCCGGTTATGAGTCAAATTGTTCATGGCTCTATCAGTACAACTTATTGTGAACACACCTTATTCAGTAGCCCTCGTTGAGACTAGAGCTCCAGGCAGAGTCCTTCTGCCTGGTGATGCAGAGCATGGTCAAGGTTATGTCCTTCTAACTTGACTCTCCTTTTTCTCTCACAGGCATGGGTCATGGAGAGAGCCTGTTAACCCCTACTATGTCAACACGGGCTATGCTTTGGCACCAGCCACCAGTGCCAACGACAGCGAGCAGCAGAGCATGTCCAGCGACGCCGACACCATGTCACTGACAGACAGCAGCATGTAAGTAACTCCAGCCTGGGGGACAGCCACGTGTGTCATCAGTACTGCTGCTCTTGGCTTGTTCTGGGAGAGAGGCTTGGCCACTGCTGGGGCTGGGGGGAATGTCTGAATAGATCCCAGTCAAGAT
>VZSR01003816.1:542131-577401 GCA_013398615.1 Brachypodius melanocephalos | reverse complement strand
GCCCCATTCCCTCAGCCTGTTCTCATAAGAGATGCTGCAGTCCCTTTGTTGCCCTCCGCTGGACTCGCTCCAGGAGCTCTGTGTCTCTCATGTCCTGAGAAGCTCAGAACTGGACACAGCGCAGCAGATGGAGTAACAGCTCAGTCTGTGATGGCTCTGCAGGGGGATTGGTGACTGACCAGTTCTAGTTTGTCTGTGACCACTGCACTTTAACACAACTTGTGCTGATAAGCCTCAGCCAAATATATTTTCCCTTTCTGTCTCTCATGACAGCACCCTGTATCTCACCCACGAGATGCCTTCTTTAAAGATGGTCTGCAAAGAAAGAAAAAAGGGGTTATGAGATTTTGTTGTGACTGCATCTCTGTGATAGAAGACAAAGGATTTGGGGAAAAATATTCACTGTTTGGTGTGGTTTTTAGTAGTGCAAATGCAAAGTGTCTTTCTGTAGAGTAGAAACCCTTTGATTCTTCAGGCGAGAGATGACAGGTTTACAGAATTAGGAGAAGATTTTATTAATGGCAGTGCTGTAAACACAGAGTCCTCCAAGAGGCTTGTTTAGTAACACTATGAGTGTCAGGAGCTGTCAGACCTTGTTGGAGAAACTTCCCAGCCTGTACCATGGATGCTGTTAATGGGTGCTGCCACAATTCCCCACCTGCCCAGAGTTCATCCAGTGACACAGGGAGCGTGCAACATGGTCAGGGGGTTTCTGTGTCTGTGATGGTCACCCTGCTTGAGCCAGTATCTTGTTTGTTCCTGGCTCCACAGAGGCTTAGGGCCATGTAGGAGCAGCTGTGAGTTCATTCTGCACCCATTCTGCCCCAGCTCCTCACACATTATCCACGTCATGTTGTAAAACTCACGTTGTAAAACGGAGCAGGCAGACCTTGGCCGAAGGGGCCTGGGAGGAGGAGGATGCCCCCAGGACAGAACCCTGTAGACGACCGCTAATTAAAGGCTCCATTTGATACAAATCCAGCTGCTCTGCCACATCCTTCTGCGATTCTTCATATTCATCAATTTATATGGAGGAGTGCTCTGAAGCTAGCAGGAGTCATGTAACTTCTTGTTATCAGGAGAGACAGATGTAAGAACTCTTCAAAATTAATTAGCTTTTAGCACTTCCTCTCCCACTAGTCCAGCGGGCTCATGGGGCTGCACTGATGGTTATACCTGTGATAAGCTGTGATCATTTATGCCAGAGTTCTTCACCCTCCAAAATTTTATTTCACTAGCCAGTTTGGGTTTTTTACAGGCAGAATAATTTCTTACTGGCCATCCTATGCTCCTTTTTCCTTTAGGCATTTTATCTCTCCTATGCCCACCATAGGCTGCTTCTAGGACTTTAATTACCACCGATGTGTGCACTGCCTTCTGTTAATAACCATGAATCTGAGTGGTTCATTTTAAGTAAGTTTTGAACTTCATAAGGATGGACCTTTCTTTCTATGCCTCTCAAACTGGATGCATCCAGAATCCAAAATTGAGCTTCTGGATGTACAGTCTTGACCTCTGGCTTACACAGACTCTGTCTGTTTTCAGCACTTGCTCTTGATTACATGCTTTAAAACTCCAGCACCAGGGTTTACTCAGATTTTATGTGGCACTGCTGAACCTATCTGCCTCCCAAGTTTCAAAGGAATTTTTGCAGAATTGCTCAAGGCAGCAAAAATGAAGAACAACCAGATGAAGTTAAAGAAGGGACTCCTGCTGCTTGACAAGACTTACATGTCTCAGTGCTTTGAATTTAGGCCTCCTCTGAGGAAAATGGCAATAGAAGCCTCATTTGCTGATGAGCAAGGTTCTTCCCTCTGTGTGCTGTTTACACACGGCAGCCACACTCAGTAATGAAGAAATCTGGCTTCTGCTCCAAGCCAGCAGGTGAATAGGGTGTGATCCAAGGCACAAAACTCCATCAGACCCTCCATCAGAGGAAAATGTGTCTGGACAATTGGGATGCAAGCACTGGCTAACTGAGGAGTGCTAATAAACCAGGAGAGCAAAGATCTTCAGTGCTGGCCAGCTCAGGCCAGTGGAGAAGGCAGGCACAGAGCATTTGCTGCTTCAGTTCCCTTCCAAACTTTGATGTAGGATTGATCCCAGCAACATGGGGTTTGAAAATAGCTGCATGCAAAGCCTCTAGCAAAGACCTGAGCGATGCTCTGCTTGTCTCAGCTACTTGAGCTGGGGCGATTTTTTTGGGAGTATCCAGCTCACCAAACAGATTGTAAAACTGTGATGTTACAAGCACACTTACTTAAAAGGCCAGATTTTAACAGAATGTCTTTCCAAGCACTGGTAAATATTATTGCAATGGGTTGAATTTATATAATGAGTATGTTATCAGTCCCTGTTGTTAGAGTAATTTGCTTTTTGAGTGGCTTAAAAAACATTGCTCTTAAATGCCTGCACTCCACTGATTATTTCTCAGTCTTCCTGTGTCATAGGAATTCCTCTGCCCTTGTAGGCAAAACAGCTCTGGTTCTCTCTGCTGAAACCTGTTTTTATAATCAGCAGGGCAGCTGTGTTGTTTTAGCTGGTTTGTGTGGAGCAGGGTCTGGGGAGGACACGGTGAGAGGCTCCAGCGAGCGCTGGCCTGGCAATGCTGTGGCTGCAGGTGGGGCTGAGTCGCTCGCCACTGATGGTCAGTGCAGGGTCAGTGGTAAATCAGGGATTTGAGGCTCTGCCTGCCCTGTGGGCTGCTCACAGCCTGCCCCAGACTTGCAGCAGCATTTCCAGCACGGTCCTAAACTGCTCTTGCTGTCTCAGATAACCCTTCTTGGGGATAGCATCTTCCCAAGTGGAGGAAGTGAGTTTTTGGTTGGAGGGGTTGTCACAACAGGGATGCTTGAGGCAAGTTAATGCAACTGTAGGTAGGAAGGCAGCAGGCAGCAGATGAAACCATTAAATCTCCATGTGATGTTCCAGTTCAGATGCAGAAGTACATTAGGTCTATATCGATCTTGATTTCTTCAAGAGCTTACATGGTAAACAGGAGATAATGTCTGCTCTTTAGCCAAGTGTTGTGCTGAGTAATACTCCTTCCTCTACATCATATCAGGTGTCCTGGCTTATCTTAGTTGGGAGACGCTTTGCCTTCCCCCAGGCACTTGCAAAGCCCTCGGTGCCATGAGCTTGGCCAGAGGGATGCTCCTTCTTCCCCAGTTCCAGTCAAACCTGCTCCAGGGCAGGGATGGCCAATCCCCCCGAACAAAGGGGTTTAGGATGGTGGTTATTCCTTCAAAAAGTCTTGCAGATTAAAATGCTGTTCCTTGGATGACTGGCCTTTAACCATAATGACTGGTGATTTTCCTATCATGCTTCTTTATGTGAGAAATGTGTCTTGTGACAGAGGTGCTTTGATAAGAGTAATTGGTAGAAAATACCAGTTTGGCTGTGTATTTGTTTCCTGTCTTTCCTAAGGCTAGTCATCCAGAAGTACCCCAAGTTTTCCTATATTTAAGCAAGTTTAGCAGCTTTTTAATTTAAAAGATCCCGAATGATGATCTCCAATGCATAATGATTGGGTTTGAAGCCTGTCTACAGAGGAGCAAAGACACCTCTTGTCAGAAGAGTCCAACTGCAGAGCCACAGCCAAACCACTGCTCCCCAGAGGCTCTTGCAGTTTGGAGAGGGGAGGAAACCTCCACATTTCCCCAGCAGTAAACTCATTGCATTATCATTTAATAAACAATAGAAATATTCTTCTTCCCTCGTTGCATTTCAATGCTGAGCTTTCTGGTGCTAAAGAAAATCATGTGGTGAAACAAGGAAAAACAGTTTGGGAAAGTTTCATTTTAAAAGTAGCTGTGCTGTAAGAAAAAGTTTAATATCTTTTTTCATATATATATATATATATATATATATATTATTTCTCTATCTATTGAAAATATCTCAAAGCAAGCTACCTGACAAAAGGAAAACAAAAGTACGGTATTGGTTTTCCTTGCTTTCCCCCCATCTATTGAATAAGGTTTTGTTGGGATAAAATTAAAGTGCTTATCTTTGAATTTGCTTCCTCTGGTTGAGTTGGCACAGTACATTGAACGAAGGAATGTTCCAAGTTCAGAGGTGGCATTGGGGAATCTAGTTAAAATGACATCAAAGGCAGCACAGCGGGGCTGAACATGTGTTTGAAGCCGGATAGATTAGAGGCCATTATCAGCCTTTCGCTACTGTGCTGGGAACAAAAGTCGCTCTTTCCGCTGGGACTGCTGCTGGGGAGAATTAAAAAAAAAAAAAAAAGAGAGAAAAAGAAAGAAAAATTGCACTTTCTAACATAATGCTGCGTTCCCTGCAAATGGCTGTGTGGCTTTAGTGTGTGAGTTGTGTTCTGGCACCCGGGTTTTGTGCACTGGTTAAGCTGAAATGTTGACTATTGATGCCAACCAGCAATGGCTAAAATAATCCCCCAGGTTTTTTTATTTTTCCCTCTGCAAACTTGGGGTTGTTTTGTTGCCATCCAGTCTAGAAAAGGTCACATCAGAATGCGGTGAAACTCTTTAACCATTGCGATTCTCATCATTAAAGAAAATTAAGCCACCTAATGAACACTGTCATGATCCCTGTACAGCAATGTGGGGAAGTTGTCCTGCTCCCAAGCCGTGTCACTGCAGGCACAGCAGAGATGATGCTCCCAACACACTCTTCCTCCTCCTGCATTACCTGCAGCCACTCACCAGAGCTGTAATTAGCCTGGCTCATTTTCTGTTCCCTCATTTGTCTTCCTGCTAAAAAAGCACTTGTCATTAATCATGGGGTTTGTTTTCTTTTATTTTAATGGTGTTTCATTTTGAATGCCTGGGTTACTGCATGAAATTAGCTTCTTCTGATGTAGGTTGGTGGCGATTCTGCCTGCACCCACATTTCCGGGGAGCCAGCAGGGCAGCCAGCATGATGGGAATGGGAATGAAAGCTGATGGTGGCCATCCTCACACAGGCTGGTGCTTGAAACTCAGGAGGTTTGCAGGCAAAACACCACAGTAAATTGTGTTTCTCTTGCCAAATGGCACCTCGACTTTAAAAATCTATGGGTGAAACTGTTTGGTTTATGTTCTAAAGAAGCAGCTGGGGAGGGGGGTAGGTGTTAAGGACATTTGGCCTGTGCAAGCATCTCATGTTGTGAGATGTATCAGCACTCTGGCTCATTTTCACAGCTCAGAGGTGTGCAGGGTTGGTAGAAGATGTGCCTGGAAATTACATGGTAGCTGGGACAAACCAAATCCCTCCATTCATTTCCACCCACCTCTGTGGCATTGCATGGCAGTCCCAAGCAGTTACCTCTACTGAATCAGGGAAATGTGTAAAATGAAAAAGCTCCAAATTGCCAAGCTCCAGGCTGGCATTTGTTTTTGCATTTGTTGATTTTCCCCAGATAACACAAGGTCACCAGGAGGTGGGTCTGTGTCCTTTCATAACTGGGCTCCACTCACTTATCTTCTCCTGGTCCCTGGGTGTGAATGGGATGGTGGCAATGGTGAGAATGAAAATGCATTTCCTTTCTTTGCCTGAAGTCACACTTAGGCAGTCATGTTTTGCCATTTGGGGTGCTTAGCAAAGCCAGGTGCCTCTGACCCACTGACTCCTGAGTACCAAGTATTGTGGGCACCACTGTCACCTTCCTCTGCAGAGACCTCTGTCACCACCTCTTTCAGCACAGGCACAAAGCCAGGCAGAGCTGGTTCACTTGGATGTGACTGCCCATGACATCCTTCCAAACCTCGTCCAGCCTCCTCTGCAGAGCAGGCTGCTTCTTCCCTCCAGCAACTCCGGTATCAAACCCATAAATTCAGACTGAGCTAGAGATTGCCTTGGGAGCAGTGGAGCCTAAACCCCCTTGCTTTGATAAGCCATTGGAGCAGCTGTCACGCTCTCTTAAAAATATATACCTTGTTCCTTGACCGAGTTTCCCTTGGAGTAGATGCTCACTGAGCTCCCACTCCTCCTTCTCCTCCCTCTCTTAGCCTGCCCTGTGGCTTAATGTGTACATTACAGGCTCTTTATAGGAAGCAACCAACTATAAACGGTACCAGGATGCAGTCCAAGTCCTTCTCTCTGCCTTCTGCCTTGAGCAGCAGTCGCAGGAGCCCTACCTCACTCTGTTCCTGGTGGATGCTCTGTAAGTCCTCCTGGCCCCCCATGCCAGAGCTTTTTTGGTTCGGAGACCTGTGTGAGCATTGTTCCCTGCCTGGATCCCTCTTACTCTGGGCATGTAAACGTGAAGGGGTTTCCTACCAGCCACTTCATGTCAGCAAGGCTTGAATGAACATAACATGTCAGAGAAAGGCACTAAAGCAGGGCATGTTGTTGTTTTATTCTGGCAGAGATGGGATCCCACCGTACAGACTCCGAAAGCAGCATCGCAGAGAGATGCAAGAAAGTGCCAAAGCAAATGGACGCGTGCCACTACCTCACATTCCTGTAAGTAGCACTATCTCCTTCCCAGGGGTAAATATGCAAAATATGTGAGATCTCTAGCAGACAGTTGCTCTGCTTGTGCTTGAGTTTAATCCCCCTTAGTGCTGTATTCGCTTGGGGGTGCTTTAAGATGACATACATTGTGCTAAGAAAAGGCTTGGAGCCTTCTGCCAAACTCAACCATTCAGGGCTGCCCAAAACGGACTTTTCTTAACCGGTCAGTCAGTAGCTGATTGTTTCTGCTGGATGAGAATGGAAACACCAGCTGGCATTTATCTGCAAGCAGTTCCACGCCCTGAGGTGAGCTGGAGGTGTTTGTGGAAGGTGTAGGAGGCTGTTGGACATGGAGGCTGGTGCAGCTCTCAGCCAAGGTCAGATGGGGAGAAGTATTTCTGCACTGAGCAGCCAAAGGGGCTGTAACCTGTTCTCAAGGACTCAGCAAGCTCACCTGGGAACACAAGGCAGGAGAAAAAAAGAGGTGCAGGAGTAAATGTTTCATTTAGCTGACACTGTCTCTTTGATTGCTCCAGGTAAGCAAACAGCCTTCAGAAGATGAGCACAACTCCTAGGGCTCTGCATCACCATCTGCAGCTCTGCTTATTATTGTTTTCTTTTTCTGAGAAGTTACAGGTGACATTTAATATCTAGTAGGGAATAAAGGTGCTTCTTTCCCCTTTGGACAGCTGGACTCCAGCACAAATCAAATAGGGAGAGAAAAAGCCTCCATCTGTTTTTTCCAGAAGTGCCTTCAAACTTGACGCAGCTGTTCCCATCCTGCCTGCTCAAAGCAGCACAATACCAGCAGAAATACACCCTTGTTTTAATCTGATTTAAAAGAAAAAAAACCCACACCAAAACCACCACTCTTTGTTTTGCCTTTTAAATTAGATTATTTTCCTTAGATTTAAGAGGGTCTCCTGTGCTTTGATCACTGGGTTGACAATAAAAGCCCTGGCTGCGGACGTTCATAGCCATCCTAGCTCAGTCACCTCTCTTTTCACACAGTTGCTTTCACAGTGTGGTTGCTGTTGAAAAGGCTGGCTGGGTGCCTTTTTATTTCACTTGATGCCGTTTTTACTGTAAGCATGGCTTTGTTAGAGTTGAAGTTTGAAAGCTTGGCCTTTATTTTTTGTTGTTATTGTTGTTGCTGTTCCCCAACAGTGGGAACTACTGACTGAATATTCTCTGACTTCAAAGCTTGTCAGTGGCTTTACCTTTTGGATAAAAATAATAGTGGCTTTCTGTTGATGGTGTGCTCTGGCAATGCCTCCATGAACTGCAGGTTATAAACTCAAAAGTATGGAGCATTAAATATGTATAGTGAGCTCTACTTCAACGAACTTCCATCTGCCAAACATTTCTTTTGTTGAACTGAATAAGTGTCATTCCAGCAGCGGTTCCTTGCAGGCTAATTAGTTTTACTTAGCATTAAATTTTATCGACCTTTTTGGAAACCAGCTTTAAAAACGGGGTAAAAAACAAGGTTTAAATTGCCCACCTGCTGCTTATAAATTTTTATATTATCCTACTTACCTACACAGTCCTTTAGAATTACATATTCCTCCTAAACTACACACAGACGCTTCACAAGGATTTTTTTTTGTGAAACATCCACTGTTCCCATTAGGTTCTGCACTGTAATTTTAAGTGCCAGGGAAAAAGGCATCTTGACACATATTTATATGGGAGCCGAGGACTGAGAAGTTGAGTTAGTTCTAGTCTTTTTCCAGGGAATAAAAGTTTAGTTCAGACACTCTGGCACCTCCTGCCAGCCAATTACTGACACAGAATTGGCATCGACTTCAGAGAGGCACTGCTCTGCCCTTGCTTATCAATCAGCCAAGAAAGGAGAAGGTAATTAGACAATGTGTTTTGACAACACCAGTGTGAAATGTTATAAAGTTACTCTTTAAAATTCAGCTCTAACTGCACACTCTTTGAATTAAACAGCCCAAATTAGCACAGAGCCACGCAAGTGTTTCTTCAAGTGTTGCTTTCTGAAGCCAGTGGTTGGGCTATCCTGCAGCCCATGGCTAAATCAGGCTGGACCTGGGGTTAGCAGCTTCCAAACGTGTGGCAGTGATGAAATCACAACCTTTGAGTGAAGGTCTTTATGGACTCCTATCTCCAGCATAGCCAGAGTCCATGCTGATAGTGCCTGCAGAATGCACAGCATGTTTTCGTACTGATAACAGGGAACTCCTACTTCCGAAAGTCATTTCAGAAGTCCTTTGCAGACCTTCCCGTTCCCTGACAAATGAGTTATGGGGCTATTATGCAAAATTCTGAAAGGACTTATATTGCTTTTAATAGCAGCACTTGTAGTTAAGTCCAGAAGCTATAAACTGCAGTGATTATATGTTCAGAGGAGGCTGCCCGCTGGTCCCAGCAGCCGTGCTGCCTCCAAGTAGTGACGGCGTCTGCTAACTATGTGGAACACCCTCCTCAGCAGCAGGACATGTGTGGATGGCCCTGATCTGCATCTTCCACACTTAGCAGCTCACATCTTCCACACTTAGCCAGTCACCAATGCTCTAAGTTTGGAAAAGTTGTATTCTGTGAAGTGGCGCTCTGCCCAGGAATGCAGAGTGGGGGAGGATCTCCAGCAAGCAGGGAGACCTCTGGTTTGTGCCTCTGGCAGAACACATTACACAGAGAGTGAGTGTTGCTTTCATGTGGTTTTCCATCTCTCTCTTGAATTTGAGCAGAATCTTGGCGCACCAAGGAAGGAAAGAACAAGCAAGTTCCCAAAGAAAGGGAAAAAGCCCAGAGCACACAGGGCTGTACCTGGCTCTGGCATCCATCCATTCCCAGGAGAGGATGAGAGATCCCCCTTTTCCACAGCAAATTCAGAAAAATCCAACGTCAAGCATTAAGACCTGGTGTTTGGTTGGTTTGTTTAACTGCATAAAGAAGCCATTTTATGATGTTCTTGCTGTAGCTTGATCATCAGGTGAGAGCTCTCCTGTCCTGCCCCACAGTCAAGGATGCTGCACGGCAGCTTCCATGGTGTTTCTGAGTGGAACAGAAGGTTGTGAGTGACCATTGTGCTGTGCTGTACAAGTGGGGAGTGCCCAGGAGGAGCCTGGTCTTGTGCTGCCTGGATAACTGCAGCTAAATGAGCTTTCTGCTCCTGTGAGTTGGGAACCTGCTCAGAATTCCCAGTGGCTGTTTTACGCCATTTTCCTCAAAACGCCTTGCTGCAGCAGGACTCCTTGCTAATCCCTGAATGCTGCTAAACTGGATGCTGAAATCCAGCTATCTGTGAGCTCTGCCACAAGTGTTTCTAGTATGGAAACACCATTTATCCGTTAAAAATTTATGTCACAGAGGAATGCATTAATCTAAGAATCATGGAGGTTCAGAAGTTCTTTTCTCTTGGCTTCTCTAGCCTGTCATCTTCCTTTAATTTCCAAGACTGACTTGTGATCTAACAAGAGCCCCTCAGGCATCATGGAGGCATCAAACCTCTTATAGAAGAGGGAGATTTACCAGCACAGAATTATTTGGCCCAGTCACATCTGTCAGAAGTAGTTCAGCTCAAACCACAGATCCCTGAAGCTGCTAAGGGAACCTCTACTCAGTGTGATGTTGAAAAACTTCCTGTTTCATCTTAGAGCAGTTGAGGCTGATGCTTCCCAAGGGGAACCTGCAAACCGCAGTGAGATTCTTCCCTTTCAGCCTTTTCACATTTCGGATGCCAGTGTGTTCTGATGTGCAGCTTGGTCCTTAAGCCTCTGTTTCTCAGGGAAGGTGAAATCCATCAAAACCCGAGAGCTGCATCTGCCTCATGGAGCAAAATCCATGGAACTCCTCCCACTCCATCAGCTGCAAGAAAAGAAGGGGGAAATGTGAGAGCAGCTGCCTAGTGGAACTACTGGAGAGTTTCTGTGTCTCACATGTTCTTAGCAGGCTGCTTCTTCACAAGGATACCAGAGCTTCAGACACTTCATGTGTCAAGGACAATATTCTAGTGATAGGTACCCCAAAAAATCCTTCTTCAGAGCTGCCACAGGGAAAGATTGCTCCATCTGGACCAGTTCAAACAATTTCTATTTTTCCCAACCCACGTGGCATCCAGCCTCCTGTCTGTTGTTCTCTGCAGCCTCCCGAACTCCACATGGTGTGGTTCTGGACAGACCTATCTAACTAGTGCCATTAAATAAAACTAGATAGATAATTAAATAAAACGTTAGATTAGACAGTAGTTTAAAGTGAAGCACTTCCTTTCTGAATTGTTGATGTAGAATGTCCAGAGACCTCATTCTGATCCAGACTGAAGGGCTGGATCCTCAAAAACCAGCCAGCTCTTGGACAGTGCTGCACCCTTGACTAGGAACAAAAGCATTTGGAGCTCTTCTGATTTCAGAACAATAAGCAGCTTATTTACAACTCCCTTGGCAGGACTCTGTATGCCCATGGGAAGCTGGGGGCAGGTTCAAAATCCTGAAGCCCTGAAGGATCCTGCTCCGGGTGCAGGCTCAGCCTGACCAGTCTTTGATGGAGTGTATTTCCCCTCTCTCCCTTCTGAAGTCAGGCCCGTCATTTGATAAAGGCTTCAAACACTTTGTTGTCTTAAGCCTTTTGAACCAGGTCAGTGCAATCCATGTTTGCTGTGTAGGGAGGCAGAGAGAGCCCTCAGCAGTTATCTGTATTGTTTCAGCACAGGGAATTTGCATTCATTATTCTGCAATGCTATTAGTTTTGGGGAAGTCTGTGTAGTTCATCCTTTGAGCTAGGCATAAAGTTAGACCCATGGTGATATTCAGAGCATCATCGTGCTCACCAGCTCTCTGAGTTACCCTTACAGGTACCAGGACAGCACAGGACATGTGCAGCTGGTATCCGTGGGGTGAAGTGAGGTTTATTTCAGTTGCACTGATCTCAGATGCTCAGGGACACCCTTGCTGAGGGGGCTGCATCTCGCACTCTCAGACAGGCTGCTGAGGCCCTCTGCAAGCTGTTGTGCTGAGTGGGAAGCTCCAAGGACAGGGCAGTGGGTTTTGCAGATGCAACAGTTTTTCAAAGAGAGAAGAAAACAAGTTCATCCTAAAGATTCTTGGGTTCAGTTATTGTAATTTCTGTAGCTGAGCTTCAGTCACCTCCAGACTTTGAGAGACTGTGGATAAACATGCTGAGGTATTAATTGTAAAAGACTCAGAATCATCTTATTTTGAGTTCCCTGGATACAGCAGTGATTCCAAATATCTTCAGATCCTCAGCTTTGCTGGGCCTGCAGGGAACCACCTCACTGTGACAGGACTCAGACACTCAGGTCAGCAAACTTCAGCCCTCGCACCCACTGCTACCACAGGTTCAGGAGAGACTTTGGATTGGGATGCTGCCCTGCATCAAAAGCTGAGAAAACAAAGGGTGATTCTTTCCCAGTTATTCTTTTTTGTGGTAGCTGCACCAGAGAGACCCAAGACTGTAAGTGCTGAGCTCCTAGCTGCCTCATATTAAGCTCATTAAAATGTCTAACGGAGCAGGGCTTGGTGCTGCCATCTATAAACAACCGCAGGGAGAGAGAGTTGGCATCCTGAGGTGGCAGGAGGGAGGGAACATGTCACCCAGCAGGTTGGGACTTGTCAGGCAAGGGAGAGAATTCCCTTCTTGGGAATCCACAAAGAAGAATGGTGGTGGGGTTTCTGAAGGAAGCAGGATCCCTTAGCCAGAGGTGCTTCCCAGGGCTATACAGGGGAACAGAGAGACATCCTGAGAAGCTCCGCAGGGAGTAACAGGGCAGGAACCAGCTCTGCCACATCTTCCCCCGCACTGGAGCACACCTGGAGCCCATTTCTGGACCACACAAAGGTGAAACATGGTACTTTGGCCCCTCTGCCAATATTTCAAGACTGAACATCGTTTTTGTTATTAAAAATATTTTTTGGCAGTTTAGCTTTTTGTGATGCAGGCCATTGGTTTGCAGTGCTGGAGGTCCTGGTGGCACTAAAGATGGCATCCCAGGGTGGTGACATCAACTCCAACATGTGCCCTCTCCAGTGGCTGCGAGGGTGAAGGGAATGGCTGGTTGGGGTTGTTCCCAGCTCAGATGGGTCACTGGGATTGAGATTTGCTGGCAGGCTCAGGAAGACCCATCCATCTTGGCAAACAAAAGAAGCAGTGCTTTAACTGGGACCTCTGCAACCCAGCTGGGGTGTCCTGAAAGAGTCTTCAGCTCCTCAGTGCCATCAGTGGGTTCTTACTGCTTCTGGTTTTCTTCCCTGCCTTCCAGCTGGCAGAGACAGAAAGGCCAATGTGATTTGCATACTTTTGTCAGGTTTTTAGGCAAAGCAGCATTTTAGTGTTCTGCTTTGATCTTCTGGCTGGCCTGGGATAAATTCGGGTGGTCTCTCATCCTCCTTTAAAGTTTTCAAGCTCAGTGTCTGCTTCTGATGCTGCATTTGTTCTTTTGCTATGAATTATCTCACATCTTCACATTTAATTTTGTCTCTGGTCCTATAGAGTGTATATTTCTCTCATGTTAGTATTGAAATATTTGAATGCAGGGTTTTATGCTGTTGAATTTCCAACTATTTTTCCTCCAAATTAAATTTTTATCTCTGCTGTGTCATTTTACTTTTTCTACTATTTAAAAAAAATGAAAAAAAAAAAAACACTAATGCAAAAAGGATAAAAATGAGGGGGAAAATGCAGCAGCTGATAGCTTCATACTTCACTACAGGAACTTCTTATCCCAGAAGCCAGGAATTTAGAGACGAAGTAACTCAGCATAAGGAATCAAGAATGCCCTTGAACTGCCATAAATATTCATTTATTCACCCAGAGCGGGCAGAAAAATGGCACCTCTGTGCTTGTAAGAGTGGTATATTGATAAAGCAAGCAGGGAATCATTGCACAGCTCTGAAATGCTGAGATGCAATCCTGTAGGATCCTCCAGCAAGAGAGCATGCTTTGTGGGAATTGGGACTAGATTGTGGGCTAGATTTGCAGAGACTGACTGGCACATACTGATCCTGCTGGGATAAGCTGAGTAAGTGTGCACCAGAGTCCTCCCTTCTACCAAACTGAAAGTACAACTGCTATAGACAGGAGGTTTGAGAGGTGGAAGGGTCTGTACATCCTTTTGCCACCCTTTGAGACAGGGGTATTCCTGTTGGCCCTGTGTCCATTGGGAGAAAAGAAAGCATTTCCATCGCTGAGTGGGATTTGGTGCCAAAAGAGCTTTTTGGATTGCAGCTCCAGAAAACCTTTCCCTTATATGAGGTGGTGTGTGGAGCTGGTGCCAGCTGAGGAACTCACCTCAGTGGAGGTGGTGGCTCAGCTTCCAGCCCCCAGGTCCTGAGCTGCACCTGAGTGCCTGCCAGCCTGTCCTCCCCCAGCTCCCACCAGAACAACCAGCATTTCCAGTTATCAAAGGCTCCCAAAGAAACGTGGGATTGTTCATTCATCCTTTGCTAAGCCGTGCTCTGTTCTCCCTGCAGCGTACCTACCGAATGCCAAAGGATATCCACGTGGAACCAGAGAAGTTTGCTGCAGAGCTGATCAACCGTTTGGAGGAAGTACAGAAGGAACGTGAAGCAGAGGAGAAGTTAGAGGAGCGCCTTAAACGCGTTCGAGCGGTCAGTGACCTTCTTACCTCCTTTGCCAGCCTGGCTCTCTGCTCACCCTGTACCACAGAGAGCTCTCAGCTGCTATGGAAGCAGCTGGGGTGGCCAGTTCCCTGCTCCACTGCCATGGTCATCAGGGCATCACTCACAGGGCACAGGGCTCCTGGAGGCTCCTGAAGTCCCTGCAGCTTCCACAATGCTGTTCCCCCATCTGTGCAGGGCTCTCTGAGTTCCAATGCTCCCTTGCTGTGTAAAGTATCAGCAATGGCACAGCAGTGCCCACTTCTGCCATCACTCAGGGGTTGTGGATGCTCTCCATCACCTTCTTTGGTACCCTGGCTCTCCTGAGTTTGTGAGCAATCCCTGGGGGCTGTGTAAGAGGGGTTCACTTCCCATAGGAGGTTTTGTGTGATCCCTGTTTCCCCCACAAATGGTAACCAGATGACAGGAGATGTTATGCTTGGGGGTGTTCGTGTCTGCTGTCAGGCCATTTCCACCACAACCAACAGGGTTCTGCCCATCAGTGTCTGGCACATTCTAGAAATTTTGGAAGTGGTCAGGTGTGGCATTGAAAAACTCTCCTGGGCAGATTAACACACTGACTCCATTGGGATACCTGACCAGTGGCACTGAGTGCTGTGAGCCCTGGTACTGCTGGGGCCCCAGACCCTGAGGATTTGTTAGATGAACCGTGGGAAATGTGCAAGGCCTTTAGCTCCACAGCAAGCTCCAAGAGGGAGAGAGTGAGGTCCTGGTCATCTGGTACTACCTGTGTGAGACCCCTGTTCAACAGTATTCACACCATGGCTTTCCTTCTGAGACACTGCATCTCATGGTTACCTGCACATCTTGTGGTGGAAATAGAGAGATCCCAGAGGACACGATGGTGTTGCTGAACATCACTAACTCAGTGTAGCTACAGTCCTGTGCGCCAGAGTTTTGGGGTTCTGCAGTTACAAGCTGCTGTGGCCCTGAGGTGAGGGCTTTGGGCTCTGTAACCTGTAGCCCTCTCTTTAAGCAAAGGTGTTAGTGCCTGGTTCAGCTGGCTCTGTGCTTTCAGGGAGGTTGAGCTTCTGGGGCTCCAGGAAAGAACCTTCAGCCCTGTTGGAGTATTTTAAAATGCACATCAGGTAGCTTTTTTAAACAGGAAAAAGCTGTAGGTTGTGGTGCTGGCTTTAAACTGCATCTGCATTTCAAATGCAAAGAACAGAGGAAGGCAGAGGGATTTGTAAGGTCCCATCCAGCTCCAGGTGTTTTCCAGCAAACTTCCTACACCTCTGCATCCAGCCAGAAAAGGCCAACCAGGTGCTATTTTGGGATTAGATTCCTGTTCTTCTGGAATTGCACTGTTCTCCTGTCTGGTGATATTGCTTTCAAGACAGTGTAATCAGCAGCATTTTCTGCTAACACAGTCCTAGAACACTTTTCTTCCTCCCCCTCCTCCCACAGCTCCATTGCAGCCCCCACCTGTACTAAATTACATTATCCCAGCCCTCTGCCTCCTTGAAGAAGCTGCCAGTAGCAATACCATAAAATCAGCAAATACCTATGTGCCAGAGAATATATTTAAGTCTGTTTAAACACATTTTTGTGTGACTTAATCTATTTTTAAGCCCAGGACTCCCACTAATGCTATATATTAAACCTCTTTGCTGTCTCCAGAATGTATTTCATTGACTGGCTGGCATCTGGCATTAGCCATTCAGGAAAAACTCAGAGTAAGCAATTGTAGCTTTTTTAGGTCAGCACTTAAGGTGCAGGAGCTGCTGGTATCAGCAAGAGGGAGAACTGGAATCCTGATAGATCACAGGGGTTTTTTCTGTGACCTGAACACCAGGACTGCAGGGTAACCTCTTCCCAGGTCTGCATGGCTCACTGCACACCAGCACAGGGAAAACCAGGAGCATTAGTCACACTGGGCAGTTACCAGCCTAACAGAGAAGCTGGAAATATTTTGCAAAAACCAGGGGAAAAGAATTTTTCCCCCCCTAACGAGCAGCCTGCATGTTCCCTTTCAAAGCCACATCATGCAGTAACATTGAGAGGAGGCATCTGATTTGAAGCCAAATGCTTTTTGCTGAAAAAACTGTCGGGTTTCCGCTTTACAAAAAAGCAAATGCTGAATTCATTAATTATTCTGAGAAACGTGGCAGAGGATTAGAGGATGTGCATGTTCCCATATTAGTTTCTTAGACACTTCAGCCTCATGTCCACACATGAGATCTGTGGTCACAGAGATCAGTATTGGATCATACAGATCACTCTGAACAAATGGAAAATAAGCCAGGGAGAAGCAAAGGCACCACTGAGATTCTCAGTATTTGAATATGAAACATTGCCTGACTAGAGAGGGAAATCATTTGCATGATGATCGAAGAGGCTCTCCGGCTTAGCAGAGCTCTTTTCCCTTCCCAGCCAGCAGCAGCCCGATGGATGGGACTGGGGGAGGCAGAGGAGGAGATTTCCAGCAAGGTATCGCCTGCCTGTGGCTCATCAGTGCAGCTCTCAGCTCCTAATTCGAAGGGAAGGGCACCCCCAGCCTTGCTGGGGAGTAAAAATAGCTCAGCACTCAGCAAAGTTGGGTCTACATCTCTGGCTGCTGCCGCTGCCTGTAGGAGCTGGTGGAAGAGCTTTCTGACAATATTATGTCAACAAAGCACCATCTAGTGGTGATGGCAGCGGGGCTCCCTGCCCGCCCAGAGTGTCACCTTCCCGCCCAGAGTGTCACCTGCCTGCCCAAAGTGTCACCTGCCGGCCCAGATCACTGCCACGTGTACCAGCACCACTGCCCAGCTGTGCCAGCATCACTGCCAGGCTGTGCCAGCACCACTCCCCAGCCGTGCCAATGTCACTGCCAGGCTGTGCCCAGCTCCCTGCCAAATTCTTCCCAGCTTCTTGCCAGGTCTTACCCAGATCACTGTCAAGCTATGCCCAGATCTCCACCAGGCTCATTTCCAGGCCTTTCCCAGATCTCCACCAAGCTTTGCCCAGCTCATTGCCAGGCCTTGCCCAGCTCACCACAGCAAGGTCTCAAAACACAGCTCTAGAGCCCACAACATGTCTGTTGTTTTTTTCATTGTAGACAGAGCAGAATTAAAAGATTCAGCAGAATTGGTTCCTGCAGCCTTGACTCAAACCTTTGCCCTGCTCAAGGAAAGACAACAGCTTGGAATAAGCACCCCAGTTCACTGCTGTTGTCTCACTGTTGGGGTGTTCCTACTTGATGTGAGGCTGAGGCCAGTATTGGGGGTAGTAGGGCAGATCTCCATAGACCCACCTCAGGAGCAACTGCTCCTGCCTGTGGTCCTGCTTGGGGTCCAGATCTGCTCAGTGACACAGATGGGCTGAGCCAACATGAACTGAGAGAGCCTATTCTCCCCTTAGCCCATCCTGATCTCAATCTCGAGGCAAAAGTCCCCATTAGCTGCGAAATTGAGTTCTAGGCAGCCAGGGCGTTTCCCAAATCCCAGGCACTCATCTGGGTGGACCACTCTCATGGGTTTTCACTCTCATGCCACCCTGCTCAGGTGTGACAGCACTGCCAGAGTTCTGGGCTGAGCAGAAAGGACATGCTGCCATTCCTGAAGGATCTGTGCCAGGGTCAGGTCCTGCCCTGCGTATCAGTCGGTGTTTAAACCTGGGAGGTACCAGCTCCTAAAGCCTCCCAAGTGCTGAGGGTACCATTGGCTATCACAAACTGCTAATAAATGCTCTCCTCAGTGGCAAGCATGTAGTCAACACATCCTTCACCATGCCTTGTCCCTGAGCTCAGTGCCCAGGGCTGGTGGCTGGCAAGTTGTGGCATGTGGCTATAGATGAAAGGTGCCTCTGAAGCTCTTCAGAGTGATCTGTTAAAAAAGTGCTGTGTCCCCTCCACGCACCGGCACCATGTCACATCCCCAGGCTTACAGTGCCCACACCTTTGGCGCTTTGAAAGCCTGGCATTGTCTCTGCTTCAGGCCTGAAACCCCAGGTGTGACACTGGGAGGAAGTATGTTATTTACTTTCTTGCTGTGTGGTTGGCAACTGAGACTTTGAAGCTGGTTAGCAAGTGAGGGATGATGGCATCTGACAGGCAAAGCTGATGGGAGTCAGTGTTTTCCAGTAGATGCATTTATCTGGCAGGGCAGAGATACCCTGTGCTGCAACTGATTTCTGTGCTGTGCCAAAGGAGGAAAAGAGCAGGATTAAAGGACTCACTGGAATCCTGCTTATGTAATTAAAACAAATAGGAATCCTGCATTCCAATAAAGAAACTTCATAAATACCTGAGTTTATGTTGGAGCATAAAGTAGTTCGTCAGCATCAAAATGTGGCTGTCAGCATGGAGGAGTTTAATTCTTCCTGGCAAGGACTTAAGAGTCACTAACAGCGTGTCCTAGACCAGTGTGAATTGCAAGAACAAGCAGTTAGTTCCAACCCATTTCTTTATCTGCATGAAGTGTTTAACTCCAGCCTTAGCATGCCCAGGAGAAATCAATGTTTGATTTCCAAAACCATTCATGTAGCTGTCAACCTTCTTTTTGTTTTTTTGCTCCCTCCTGTTCCAAGCCTTCTCTTGGCTTTGCCGTGTGAAATAGTCATTTGGGTGAGAAAACCCCCCTGGTCTCACCTGACTCAGAACTGATTTGCTGCATATCCTGTAGCTCTGGACTTTATCTGATGGGCTTTGAAGCAGTGCCTTACCCAAAGGCATGTAGGAAGCTGAAGGTACACTGTGGTAAGTTATGTTTCTGCTGCTGGTTGTTGCAGAACCACCTTCAAGGGACTTGGAGTTAGTCTGTGCCTGCTCCAGTTGAGTTGTTAGGCTTGTCAACTCTGTTTGTAAGCCTGGTTGTGATGTGTGGGCTGCCTGGCAGAGCTCCTTGGGTGCTGCTGTGTGGAGAATGTTGCTAATGGTGGCTCAGGAAGCAGATACTGAGACCTGAGCTGCTCTGCTCAGTGGCACCCAGACTGTACAGGCTAGGCTTGAGCATTAGGAATTTCCTGTCAGTCTGGGACAAGTCTCCAGAGGGGTGGTGGGTCTCCATCATCTTAAGGGTTTTCAAGATCTGACCAGACTAAACCAGGCCTGACCTTAGAGTTGGTCTAAAGACTAAACCAGTCCTGCTGCAAGCAGAAGATGGGACTAGGGACCCCTTCCACCACTCCACTGTCATTCTCTGATTGTCCCTGTGTTTCTTGCAGGAAGAAGAAGGTGAGGATGCAGATATCTCTTCTGGTCCCTCGGTCATGAGCCACAAGATGCCTTCCGCCCAAGCCTTCCACCACTTTGCTCCTCGTTATGCTGAGATGGGCTGTGCTGGGATGCAGATGAGAGATGCCCATGAAGAAAACCCCGAGAGCATCCTGGATGAACACGTGCAGCGTGTGATGAAAACTCCAGGCTGCCAGTCTCCAGGACCTGGCCGTCACTCTCCTAAGCCACGGTCCCCAGAAAGCGGCCACTTAGGAAAGCTGTCAGGGACACTAGGAACAATTCCTCCAGGACATGGCAAGCACGCAACAAAATCAGGAATGAAACTGGATGCAGCTAACTTATATCACCATAAACATGTCTACCACCACATCCATCACCACGGCATGATGAAACCAAAAGAGCAGATCGAGGCTGAGGCCACGCAGCGAGTGCAGAACAGCTTTGCTTGGAATGTAGATTCACATAACTATGCAACAAAGTCACGAAACTACAGTGACAACTTGGGCATGGCCCCTGTCCCCATGGACTCGTTAGGCTACAGGTGAGTCAAGGAACACCCAATGGGATTCCTAAAGCCATGGCTTCTCTAGGAAGCTCTTTCCATAAACAGGCTGTAGCATGTCAGGGAAACAGCAGTTGAGCCTTTTCTTGTGAGAGCTTATGCTAGGATGTCGTTTGAGGGCTCTTCCCCTTCAGAAACGGATATGCCCTGATAACCTTTATAGAGTCCTTTTTATCTCTGTCATCTGGTGCTGATAGACACCCTCTAACCAGGATTTTTATTTGCCTTGGTTTTAAAATAGATTTTCTACTCCTTAAAGCAGTGGAGATGCTTAGAAATTGCAGGTGCTGGTCTACTTCTCCATGCACCAGGAGCTGGGTGTTGGGGCTGTGTCTCAAGGTCTGGCTAATAGAAACAGGTCTCTTAAGGTGTTTATGAGAGGACAAAAATCCCCCACCTTATTTGTTGCAACGCTGAACCCATTCACTGGAAGGGCTCCTTTCTCTTCCCTACAAAGCAATGGACACTGCAGTGCTGCCCTTACAGCCAGTCCCAAGGGGATGTTCTCCAGGGTAGGGCACCCTCTGCCCAGAAAAGCCATTTGGCTGCATTACAGGCTGTTGTTCATCTTTCCTTGGCCATTTGAATTCCTCCATCCCTTCTGTATTGCAGGGAGAGGGGGAGCTCCATTTCTGTGGCAGGTTTTGCTGGTCCTGTTCCTGGGTGACTGCAAAGGTGGGAGTGCAGCTCAGGGCTGACCACAGTGAGGGATGGGGATGGAGCAGCCACAGAGGAAAGCTGTGCTCACCCTGAGTGTGTCTGGCTCCCCAAGGCTGGGGATTTGGGATGTTTCTTTGCAGTGTACCAGGGGTGAGACAGTTAGTGAAGGCAGGTTGGCTGGGTCTGCAGCAGTCCGGATCAGCTTCCTGGGGTGGCAGGAGGGAAGGCAGAGTGCAGAGGCAGCTGAAGCAAGCTGCTCTTCAGGAGTGAGAGGCACTTAAATCCACCATGTTTGTATGGGGAAAGGGTTGTTGCTTCAACAGAGATGAGCATGGCCATGCTGGGCCCAGCCAAAGCCCCATCTAGATACAAGACTTCCTTCTAGCGTCAGCTACAGCACATATTTCATGAGATTTTTAGAGGACACACTCAGAGCTGTCCTTCCTCTGGCACAAACTCCCAGTTCCTGGCAGTCCTTCCTGAATTAGAAGCTTCACAAGACAAGGGTTTGCATCCAAATGGTCTTGTTTGGCAGCCAGCAGTCTCTTGTGGTGGCTTCTCTGACTCTTTGTTGAACCCAGCTGAGGTGCTGCTCCCCCAGCTCCCCATGACTGTGTCTGTGGGTCAATGACAACCTGCAGGAAACGGCATTATTTTGTTTGCACTGAACCTGATACTGGAGAGTTGCATTTGATAGCCAGTAATCTTCATGCTGGGAGAAACAGAGAAGAATCTTACCCTGCCTTTGTAGATCTGCAGCAGTTCCTCTCCAGGATTTTTTTTAAAAAAATCAGCAAAGCTATCTGAGGGGCTGCTGCTCCTTTGTGGTGTTCAGGTTGTTTTTCCTGTGTGTTTTAGTGAACATGCAGGAGCAAGGTCCTGTGCAGTAAAGCAGGTGGATGATTAGGACAGTGGGGGTCTCATGGAATGACAGGGTAATTCTGCATGGCCTCCTGAGCATGGGGCTGCTTGGCTGGGCACGTGGCTATGTGTGCCGTGGTGTTCCTGCAGGAGCCTTTGCTGCAGACACAGGTGTAGCCAGTGTTGGCTACTGCCTGGCATCCCTCTGGCTATGGTGGTTGGGGTGGCTGGGCTTCCCCCTGGGAGGCAGCCCACCCTGCTAGGATGTGATCTTCCACCGTGAGGTGAAGCCTCATTCGGTTGAGGGTGAGAAGCAAACTCTGGGTATGGCAAGTCAGAGTTTGGGGTATCAGGGAATCTGAGGGTGATAGGAAGGACCCGGGTTTCAACCAGTGGTCAGGCATGGAGACACAGACAATGGATAACCTCCTGCTCTGAGCAAAGAGCTGAGGATTTAACACAACCCTTCTCGTGGTAGACCTTGCCATGGCTCCTTTGGCCAGGGGAGAACCTCCCTCTCCCCACAGATTGTTGGGCAGAGAAGCTGCTGTGCCCAGGTCTAGGTAGTCTTACTCTTAGCCTGAACTGTGGCACAGGTGGTTTGAGCTTTGGTAGAGCAGGGAGCTGTGGAAAATGTCTGGAGATAGATGTGTCCATCCTCTGCCCCTCTGGTGGTTTGCATAAGCAAAGCACTAATGTCCCAAGCTTTGTTCTTGCAGTGGGAAAGCAAGTCTGCTCTCAAAAAGGAATGTTAAGAAGACCGATTCAGGGAAAAGTGATGGTGCCAACTATGAGATGCCAGGATCTCCTGAAGACGTGGAGAAAAACCAGAAGATCCTTCAGTGGATCATAGAAGGAGAGAAGGAGATCAGCAGGCATAAGAAAACAAACCATGGGTAAGGGCTGGCAGAGCGAGGGATAACCACACTTGTATTGCATCCCCTGCACAAGGGAGATGTGTCAGCAGGCTGCCTTCCTCACAGACATCTTGGGAAGGCAAGAATCCACCACACAAGGGCTTAGGCCCTTGGGAGACTGAAGATTACTCAGGGGCTATGAGGGCTGTTGTTTCTGAAGGATAACTCATGGCCATGGCAGGAGGTTGCAGCCCCAGGGGAATCTTAGAAATTGCTGCTGTGGTTCCAAGGTGGATAATGTGGCACGTGGTAGGCAGAGGAGGGCATCCTGTGGGAGAATGCCACAAAAGATCAAGCCACATTTTCCTGAGTTTATTTTTATGTATGGGATTGATGGAAGCCCTCACACTTACCTGTGGGGTTTGTTCCAGGGTTGGGCTGCTCACTCTGATGTCTCAGGACTTGCTCAAAATCTTCTTTAGATTTTGATGTTGCAGCCCTCTCCCTTGAAGGGAGCTTCCCAGTGGTGCCTGTATCCAGCAGCAGGTCCATCTGGGAATGCCTGTGTGCCTGTGCAGAACATCTCAGTGGTTCATGTAAAACCTTTGTGTTTGTGTGTAGCTCTTCAGGTGCTAAGAAGCAGCTGCCCCACGACATGGTCCGGCCCCTCTCCATCGAGCGGCCGGTGACGGTGCACCCGTGGGTCAGCGCCCAGCTCCGAAATGTCGTCCAGCCTTCTCACCCCTTCATTCAGGATCCTACCATGCCACCCAACCCAGCCCCCAACCCTCTCACCCAGCTGGAGGAAGCTCGCAGGAGGTTGGAAGAGGAGGAGAAAAGGGCTGGAAAACTGCCCCTTAAGCAAAGGTATGATGATATGGTCTGATTGTGTGTGGGAGGGCTGGGTGAGACTGCTCTGAGGGATGTCCATGTCCTCTGCTCTGGTCTCCAGCATGCAGAGAGGTCAGAGAAATCTGCCTCAATCCCTCTGACATGGTGGTGCAAATTGCCAAAACCCACCTTGAGGCAGTGGGCTTGTGACCTGTGGGTGGAGAGCCTGAAAGTGCTCCTGGCAGGGTGAGAAGGGGCTGGGCAGAGGGAGCATGGCTAGAAGGGGCATGGCTGGGAGAGCTCACACAATCTGGACACAGTCACACAATGACTTTAGAGCTTGGTACAGGAGCAGAATTCATCAGGATGCAGCAGAATTAAGTGCAGAAGACAAATCTGTCTTCACTCTTTATCTCCATCTCACACAAGTGTCCAGCAAAGGCCGCTGGTGGCCTCTGGATGAGAACTCTGTGCTGGAGCCCTCCTGCAGCAGCTCTGACTCTGCATGGCCATATCCAAGTCACTGCATCTTTCTGTGACTCAGCTTAATGGCTGTTGCAGAGCTCATTTTCCTGCTCTGTGTTATCTTTCAGGGGACATCATTTGCAAGGCACATGGAGCTCTCTGGTGAAAAGCGTTTTGGAAGTGCTAGATAATTACTGTTAACAGCTAAAAGCACTTTGTCCATTAAAAAACCTTTCACAGCTCTCCAGCTGTCCTCTGAAAACTTGACACTTTGTGGTCTGACTCGTAGAAACACAAATGTAATTTAGAAAAGAAGCTCTTAATTGACAGGCTCCAGTTATTCCAGTTATTTTTGCTTGCAGTGACCACGTAGCAGATTTCTGTGTATTCATGTCAGAGCACTGATTGAAAGCCAGGTAATTAGAGGGCTTTCCCAAGCCAGGTTAAGCCAAGTTTATGTGATCTACCTTTTGGCGTGTGTAATTGGATAGGGTTTATTAGTAGAGTCATTTATAGTTGTACTAAGTTCATGCACCTTCCCCAGAAATGTCTGTACACACTTTGAAAACAGCAGCCTGGGCTATGCAGTTAATATTCTGACACTAATTTGGCCTGTGTTTTAAGAGTGGCTTACAGAGGAAGCCCATGGTGTGTGGTAAATACCAGGCATGCCAGCAGCAGGATGGGCTGAGCAGTCCCAGTGCTGCTCTGCTTCCACTGCCTCTCCATGGGGTCTGGTTCTTCTCCCTGTGAAGCAGGGATCCCCCAGCCCTGCCCCATGCCTGGAAAACCAGAAAGACATTTACCAGTGGGGAGCTGCTTATGAAAAGTAAATGTGTCTGTGTCCAGTAGCAGACAAAAATTGATGCAATGGTCCCCGTGGAGCCAAAGATTTCTGGATGTTGAAATCTCTCAGCTGGATTTTGGTAGAATTGGGTGCTACAGCTGAAGCACACCTTAGCTGGCAGTTTTTAGAAAGCTCCTGCTCTGGTTAGCCCAGGAGCCTGCTTGGAAATAGATCCTACAGTTCAATGAGAACAAAGTTGAAACTGAGAGAGGAGTTCCCATGAAAACACCATTTATTTCAGTCGGGAGCTTTGAAGAGCTCTGGGAAATTGGAGCCAGTGTCCCAGGTTTGTCAATAGCCTTGGGGAAGCACAGAGGGGTGGAGGTGAGGCCAGAGGTGTCCTTGAGGCTCCAGTTGAGCTGGCTGTGGGTGGAGAGCACACTGTGCCAGCTTTCTGCAGCCAGACTGGCCTTGCCAGCACAGTTACCCAGCTCTCCAGCCACTCCCCTCTGGCACAACCCTCCCAGCAGTGGCCTTCCACACCAAACTGCCCACTGCCAGCAGCCCTGCTCCCACCCCAGCACTGCCCCACTGTAAATCAATGAGGCACCTGCAGCGATTGTGCTGGGAATTGTAAACATTCTCCCAGAAAAAAGCGTTTCTCTCCCTTATCTCACAGCATTTGGAATGGCCCTGATGTCTGAGATGGCAACCTGGCTGCTGCTGGCAAGCAATTCAGGATTGACCATCCAGTAGTGATGACCTGCAGATCCAGCAGCACACCAGTGCCCAGCATTGGTGTCCCAGTGACCATCAGGTTTTTCCATGGACAGACAGGTTTTGAGCTGTTTCCTGTAGCTCAGGCTCACATTTGAGAGCTGGATTGAAGTAATTAATATCAGCTCCTCAGAGAATGGATTTTTTGCGAGCAGGGAGAACGTTTAGCTAGAAATCACTTTGGAATTGTTTGTGTTGGCCCAAGATTGGAAGAGGAGCAGAGCTGGTGGCTGGGACACCCACTGAGGTAACATCTGCTGGGTGCATTTTGGGCTTTGGAAAGCTCTCCAGCCCCAGGGTTGAGTTGGAGCAAACTGGACAACTCTGTATCACAGCAAGGTTGGATTGGTGCTGCAAACCAGGCTTGGGTTCCCTGTCCCAGCACTGGTGGGATGCACAGCTGTGGGTCAGGGATGCAGATGCAGTGAGGGGGATGAGTGCTGCTGTTTCCCTGCTGGATGGTGCTTTGTACTTGTGACAAACACAGCAATGGAAGGTGATGTCAGCAGGGACAGGGCGTGGTACCTGGTGGTATTTCTGGGTCGCACTGATACCAGGAGATGGGTGCAGGTGGCAGATTTAATGAGGCAGGGCTCAGAGTCGGTCTGATGGCCTTTATGCGCAAGCCAAGGTCTCAGGAGATCTCTTGGCAATGACGAAAGTGGAGACAGTTGTGTTGTTTCATTCTCCTGCGAGGAGCTCTTGGAAAATTACATTTTCAGTGATTCCATATTCATCAGCTCTCCTTCAGCCTGCTAGAGGTCTATGGCTGCACTTTGGGGTGTGTGTTAGTTCTGCTGATAGAATTAAAGCAACAGGAAAGTCTTCTCTTGGTACGTTGATGATAAAAGGAAGAGTGGGGAAAATGTCTGGGAGCTGTCTGAGAGGAAATGGGAGAGCTGGTTAACCTGGGGCATGCAGGAGCCTGAGATACTCAATGGCTTTTTTGCTTTGGTCTTCACCAGTGAGTGCTCCAACCACAGCACCTGAGCCACAGACAAAGGCAGGGACTGGGAGGAAAAAGATTCACCCACAGTAGGAGAAGATGAGGTTTAAAACCATCTAAAGAACCTGAAGGTGCACGAGTCCGTGGGGCCTGATGAAATCCATCCACAGGGCCTGAGGGCACTGGTGGGTGAAGTGTCTCAGCCATTATCCACCACATTTGAGAAATCATGGCAGTCTGGACAAGTTCCCACTGACTGGAAGAGGGAAAGCATAGCCCCCGTTTTCAAAAAGGGAAAAAGGGAAGGCTTAGGGAGCTAAATGCCAGTCAGTCTCCCTTCTTTGCCTGTCAGGATCGTTTTTGGGCATCGCTTCAGGCGTCATCTTCAGGGCACATCTCACTGGGGCCAGGCTGAATGCATTCAGGAATGGCCTTTCAGGTGTGAAGTGCACAGCAGGAGGAAGGACACTCCCAGCCACTGGCACAGTCCCTCTCTTGCTTCTGCCACAGCTCAGGGATGTGCTGTCCTCCATCTCACCAGGCAAAGGAGAACAGCAGCCCTGAGGAAGCAGCTCTGCTCCTGTGCCAGGCTTGTCTCTGTGTCCCCAGGTCCCCAGGCACACAGCAGCCCTCTCTTAGTCATGACTTGTCTCTAGCTGGATTAAGAGAAGCGTAGGGACTTTGAGGTTTTCCAAACCCCTTCAATTAACTTCTGGCTCGCAGGATTCACAGAATTTGCCTGAATTTATGACCCATTTTTCCTTTAAATGCCTCATATTTTTTTTTCCAAGGATGACTCAATTCCTTAATGTTTTTCTAGCTAAAGGGCATCCTGTATTTTGATACAGGGATGGGAGAGGCTCCGAGAGCTCTGCTGGCACCAGGAGCAGACACTTCCCTCTCAGAGTGCTGCATCTTCTCCCAAGGTCTCCCAGGCAGAGCAGGCACCCGGAAGATTGTTCAGTTGAACTTTAGACCTCTCATGCCTGTAGGAAGAGATGGAAAGGCTGTGTCTGGTGTTGGTTTGCAGTGCCAGTGTTTATGTGGGCACACCATGAAAAGGTGCTCTGCCCGCCAGCCACTGTTTAAAGGTTAAGCTCAGAGTAATTTCCAAAACTGCGATTACCTCATGTGCTTGGCAGATTCTGAGGTTTTTACAGCAACTTTCCAGTCATGTAAATACAAAATCATCTTTTTTTATCCAGTGTGCTTTTAAAATAATTTTTTTAAAGCTGCCAAATGTGTTTTATGTGACTTTGAAAGGGAAGGCTGCCTCTGGCTCAGACCACACATGCCAAGGTACCAATTTGTGTAGGCTGCTCCAATGTTTGTGCAGCGTTTTCAGCACCCCAGATGAAAGGCTCTGCAGAAGGGCAAGGTACCCTGAGCTGAATTATTGTTGCTTTTGTCTGCCCCTGAAAATGGGGTGAGGGCTGGGCTGACAGTTTCAGTCTAATGATGGCATCACATAGCTGAACCAGGTGTGTGGGCTGGCAGCAAAGACCAAACCAACATTCTGAGAGCTGGGAAAACACAAGAAAGTCACTGAGGTTTTGGAGATGGCAGCTGCCTTGGCACCCTGCATGGACAGGGCAGACAGCAGAGGCTCCAGGACATGCCATGCTGGGAGCTCCATCCCCTCAGACCTCCACATCCTCTGAGAAAGGTGCCCAGGGGAGCTGTGGGGTGCAGGAACATCCTGCCTGCAGATGTGGCCCACTGGAAAGTCGTGCTGGGCTGTTCTGGCCATGGTGGCAATAATCCCAAGCAGTCTGGGCAATGTCTGCGTGATGGTGCCCTGTGGGATGGTGATGGTGATGATGGTGACCTAGCTCTGCTGCCTTGGCCTGGGGTGCTCTGCCACTGACTGCCCAAACCGTGCTGTGAGGATGGCTGTGCCCTCTCAAAGCCTGGAGACAGCACAAAGGGGCTGAGCTAGAACCTGCACCCTCCTTGTAGCTGTGTCCTGGCCTCATTCAGCCTTTCCAGGTGCTCCTTGACCAACCTTGGTGTGCGTCTGCGTGCCAGGAGAGCTGCTGGTGGTGCCCAAGGACTGCACTGCATTTCCACCAGCCCCTCTGAGGGGCCCTGACCCGCCTCTGTCCCCGGGCTGGCACTGAGCAGGTCCCTTGTGTCTGTGCCCAGCAGGTTGAAGCCCCAGAAGAGGCCGGGCAGCGGCGCATCCCAGCCCTGCGAGAACATCGTGGTCGCCTATTACTTCTGCGGGGAGCCCATCCCCTACCGCACCCTCGTCAAGGGGCGCGTGGTGACGCTGGGACAGTTCAAGGAGCTGCTGACCAAGAAAGGGAACTACAGGTAAGGGCTGCTCCCTGCCTGTGGGGAGCTGCCAGCAGCTCTCGGTGACCCCTGGCAGATGCCGCTGCCAGGACACAGCAGTGCTGCCCCACAGAGGGGAGGGTTGGGGGAGGTGGGTCAGGAGAGCTTCCTCAGGGTGTGCTGTGGTGTGGGGATGTGGCTGCATGGCCAGGGCGCCTTGGCTGGTGAGGAGGCAGGTTAGCAGGGGCGAGGGAGGTCAGGTTTTGTAGCAGTAATGTTGTGCATCATGGTTTGCACCTCCAGCAGGAGCTGCTGAACTGCCCTGTGAGTTCCTGGGCAGGTGCAGTCAGTGCTCAGTGATGCTGTGGGGAGCCTCTAAATTCAGAGCTGATTTTGCTCCTCTCAAAGTTCCCTTTGGTGAGGACAGGGAAATTGGGTCCTGCCAGAGTCCCAAAGCAGTTAGACATGGGGCATGGATCTCTCCAAGTTCCCGCTTCCAAGTAGAAGCTGCCATGGGAAAGCCTGCCTAGAAACACTCCACCAACACAGGCACCTCAGCCACTGCTTTTGGGAGAGCTGTGAATGGGCTTGGATTCAGGGCTGGAGCTCCTGACCCTGCTATCATGGATCCTGAGCACTTTTTGTGGTCACTGTTGAGGGCAGGGGCAGGAGTGTGGCCTCATTTCCCTCCATGTCTGGGGTAGTAGCTTCCTATCCTCCACAAGCTCAGAGCCATGGAAGGGCTTTAGCCAGGTTTGGGGATCATGCTGCCCCATGACCATCACCTGCTTTTTTTTCCCTCACCGCCTTCCGCATTTCTGGTTCTTTCAGGTATTACTTCAAGAAAGTGAGCGATGAGTTTGACTGTGGTGTGGTCTTCGAGGAGGTGCGGGAGGATGACACCATCCTCCCCATCTTTGAAGAGAAGATCATCGGGAAGGTGGAGAAGATTGATTAGGCTCCAGGGCAATGGGGACAGGACTGTGAAGGACTCTGGGACCGGAGGAGAAGGCCTGGGGCGGACGCTGGTGGTGCTGCTACCACGGGCACCGGGCGAGCCCAGGGCAGAGGGCAGCAGCTCTGCTTTCCAGCACGGATCTGGGCAAGCTCCAGGATGCTGTGGATGCCCTTTCACCCCACAAACCTGCCAGTGGGAGCCTGGGCTCCCTCTCCATACCGAATATAAGTGTAATGTAGCATTGTACAGTGCATTAGAAAGTGTAATATGACCTTGTTTACTAAAGCTGCATATTTTTGATATATTGTAATAAAAGGAAAATATTTCCAATGTCACAGTGCTCTTATGTAAATGTAAAACATACAGGTACTGCAGAACTCACCCAAAGTGTACAGCCATCCATCAGACCCCGGCTGCTCCGCGCTTTCCCGGCACCCTGCCCTGTTCTCCCGACATGGATGGCCCTGGAGCACCCATGGGGTAGAGCTGCCCTCGCCCCACCAGCGTGGAAGGGGTGACCCCACTCCAAAGGGGCTGTGAAGATTATGGAGCCATTTGCAAAGAGTCATCCGTGGCCTCCGTGGCAGGCTCAGCTGCTGGACATGGTAGGATGGGTGTTTTTTTCTCCTCCTGAGCTTCCTTGCAACCGAGTAAATCCCAGAGGGATAGAGGGGTCAGTGCCTGTGGGGACTGGAGGCTTCCCACAGAATGAGGATCAGCTCAGAGCCAGGGTGGCAGGCTGAGTGCTGGCATCCCACAGCCTGCACGCTCCTGTGTGTTTCCTGTGTCCCCTGGAGAAGGGATTGCCTCCCAGGAGGGTGCTGCTGTTCAGCAGAGGGCTGGCTCCTGTGTGCCTGGTGCAGACATGCCCAGACCCCTGGGCCAAGCTCCAGCTTTGGGCAGGGCTCTCTTTAGGAGAGCTGTAATGGGGCAGGAACTGAGACATTAAATCTGAAGACAGAATGTGTCCAAAATGAGTCCTGCATCTTTTGTCAGCTTCTGTGTCTCAGGGGAGGCAGCAGGGCACCGCACCAGGGGGTTGTTGATGCCAGTTTGTGGCTCATGCAGGCAGCCCTTGGGAAGCCTCCTGGGCTTACTCGGCCCCAAGGAATCTGGGGCTGTGCCGGTGCTCCCCCCATCCTGCCGTCACCCAGCCCAGGCCCTGCTGCTGCAGCACAGCCACGGCTCTGTGCCAGCTCCTTTAGAGAGCCCTTGCCCACCCACAGAAATGGGGGTGGTGGCCCCAAAGCCCAGGGGATCCGTGGTGGCACTGTCCCTGCTCAGAGCCGTCCCCATCAGTGGTGGAGCTGCCAGGAGCCCGTGGCACCATGCCGGGATTGACTCCGCCTGTTGTACATCACCGAGTGCCTTTAAAACACAGTTCTGGGCTTGCCTATACCCTGTGTGAAGTCCAGCAAAATCTGCAAATGTTTTCAGCCCGGGAACGGTGTTACAAGGGGTTTTACTCCTTGTTTTTTGAAGTTCTGATGGTGGTGTGTCTGCTGAGGTTGTTGGCGTGCCCGGGATTTCCGTCTCCCCCTTTTTTTTCGGGGGTCCCTGTAAATATGTACAGTGGCCATGCAGCCCCGGCATTTCCTTCTGCATTCTCATGTGCTGACTTGTACAATGATCTTTTCAAAGGTACTTGGATAAAATCAAATAAAACCCCAGATTCCACTGCCTGCTGCTTTTTTTCCTTCCCCGTGGAGCAGACCTGGGCCCACAGCAGCCTCTGGGATGGACAGAGGATGGGGCAGCTCTGGAGAAGGGTCTGAGCACAGGGCAGGGCTGGGGCTGCTCTGGGCTCCCTGGAGGGTGGCTGAGCATGTCCTGGCCCCAGAGGACCAACATGTTGCCCCTGAAGGAATGGCTCAGCAGAGAGGGGACAGTGCTGGAGTTGACAGAGGCTACAAGCTGGGCTTATGTGCCTGTACAACCCCATGTTGCCTGCCTTGCTGTGACAGCAGCTCCTGGGGATTCCCTGGGTCTGGTATGTCATGAAGGAGAGACCCCAGGTGATCCCCCATCACCTGAATCCCACTGGTGCAGCACGAGCATGGAGAGCTCCTTGGCCACCTGGTGCCACTGCAGGGTTGCCAGGATCAGTGCTATGGCACAGCTGCCCCAGGGGACAGAGGCCATGCTGTGTCCCCAAGAGAGCTGAGTGCTCCCAGCACATGGAGACAGACACAGACCAGAGCCCGCATTGTTTCCAGGTGGTTTATAGCACATGCCTGAGTGAGACAGGGCTCACAACTCATCCCGGGATTCATCTGTCCGCAGCACACTCGGATCCTCCTGGTCCGTGCTGTTCCCAGGGGTCTTGGTCACCTGGAGAAGGCAGCAGTGAGGCATGGATGGACACACACTCCCTGCCTGACCCTGTCCCTCTCCCCATCCTGCAGGATCCATCCACTCACCCAGCAGGGGCTGGGGACAGCCCTGGGAAGGGGGACTGTCCCCTGACCTCACTCACCGGAGGCTCCTCAGGCAGTGTCCCCCCGTTTTCCAGGAACTTGGAGAAGGTCTCCACATCTCGGGTGCTCTTATACTCAACCATCTGGACCATGGGAGCGGAGGGTGCTGGGGGTGCCACCATCCCCCAGGTGCCGTGTGGTGACCCCACAAGTGCCCACACCTACCTTCCTGCCTGGCCCTGCAGGGAAGTAGTGCAGGGTGGGGTATCCGTGGATGGTGATGTTCTCCAGCTCGTTGGCCGTGCAGTCCATCTCAGCAATGACGATGTCCTCGCGGTCCTTGTAGCGCTCGGCCAGCTCCTCCCAGGCTGCATCCATGGCCTGGCAGTGGGGGCACCATGGCGCGTCTGCAGGGCGGGCGCAGTGACAAGGGCTCTGTGACAGGGCTGGGGCTGTCACAGAGGAGCTGAGCCCCATGGCAGAGCTCAGGCAGGGCCGTGGGTGACCCCAGCACTCACAGAACTTGACAAAGACGTTCTTGGTCTCATCGAATGCCACCTGCTCGAAGGTCTTCCCCACCAGCACTTTAACGGGCCGCGTGTCCCAGTCCTCAGGGGGCTCTGCACTCAGCAGGTGAGGCTGTGGGGACAGTCAGGACAGCCACAGCCTGGCTGAGTGCCAGAGGCCCGTGGGGCACAGTGCAGGCTGGGGCAGGGTTGTGTTCCTCTGCTGTCTTTTGGACCACATCTTCCCCTCTGCTGCCATCCCAGCTCTGTGTGTTTCCATGGCAGCAGTCTCCTGCCCCCCTTGCCCATAACAAATCTCCAAATCCTCAAGCCTGGCAGCAGAATATCAGCAAACAGATCCCTGGAGTTCACCACACAACCATCATCCTTAGGCTTCTGAGCCAACAGCCCACCTGTCACCACAGGGCAGAACCCATGGGTGCTGGCTGGCACCTGCTGCACCCTCACCTTCACCTTGCCGTCCAGCACTGCCTGGATGAAGGTGCGAATGGCCGAGTCCGAGAAGTTGTCCTGCTCCATCTGGAACTTGCGGTTGTTCTCCATCTTGACCAGGCGCAGGGTGGGGGCATCGGCAGCTGTCATGCCAAAGAAGGGCAGGACATCGGCGCCGTGCCCGGTCACATCCACCACCACAAAGAGCACCTGGGCAGGGAACAGGGGACACTGAGGCTGGGGAATCCCAAAGCCACCCTCCATGTCTCTGCCATTGGGACACCTCACCTCACCCCGGAAGCCACCGGCAGCTGCCCTGAAGCCATCCTGCAGCGACAGCTGCTCAGGTGAGGACTTGTTGAGGAAGAGCAGCATGTGATGGGGGATCTTGGCACTGAAGATCTGGTTGGATGTCTGCAGAGGGGGAGGAGGATGAGAATGGGGCAGCCTTAGCCCTCGGGGGACAGTGACAGGGCTGGGGACAGGCTGTACCTCGTTGGTGAACTCCATCACCAGCTGCAGGCTGTGGACACGGAGCAGCCGGGTGAGCTCGGCCGTGTCCAGCCCCCGTTCCGGGTCCACAGGGAAGTTTGTCTGTCTCTCATCAAACTGCCAGGGCAAGGGCCTGTGAGGGCTGAGGGGAGGACAGGATGGCCCCACCACTCCCCTGCCTCCCCCTCACCTTCTTGAACAGGCAGATGGTGTCAGCTGACAGCCCGTACGCCTGGAAGAGCTCAGCTGCCTCTGCCACACCGAACGTCGTGTCCACCATCTCGGCAGCCACCTCAAGGAATGCCTGGGCTGCCTCACCCCTCAGGTCCTGCACAGCCACCTGTCAGTGCCACAGCCACGGCCACAGCCATGGCCATGGTCCGGCCCCGACCCACCCCAGCCCACCTTGAAGAAGCCAATGACCACCAAGTCCTGGGAGCTGATGAAGGCAGCTGTGGTGTCGGTGTCCTGCAGCAGCGTGGCGCTGGGGCCGGCCCGGCGCTGCATCCAGCGCACGATGCCCTGGCTGTCCATGGGGCCTGGCACACAGAGCAAGGCCCCATCTCACCTGACACTCCTCTCCAGGCTGCCACCCTTGCCTGTTCCACCAACCTCAGCCACCCACCACCAGCACCATGGCACTGCCCACCCTCATCACCTCATACATCACACTGTCTTCTGTCCATTGTCACCACCAGGACATTGCCACCCCTGTCACTATCACCACCCTGTGACCCCCACATGGACAGTGTCACCCTCCACCATCAGCCCCTGCCCCATGGCAGTGTCCCCTTCGATGGGTGCCAGGGACCTGCATGGTGCCACAGCCCTACCGGTGTATGCCAGGGGGTGGGTGCGGTTGCCATCACGGAAGAGCTTGAGCGTGGGGTAGGAGGTGATGCCAAACTCAGTGGCCAGGGCTGTCTGTGCCGTGGCATCCACCTTGCCCAGCCGGGCTGGGCTGGACTCATTCCTCAGCTCAGCAGCTGCCTGGGCAAAGGAGGGAGCCAGCCGCTGGCAGTGCCCACACCACGGCGCGTCTGTGGGTAGGGGACAGCATTGATAAAGGGGACAGCTGTGGGGATAGCCCAACGGCTGTGTGAGCCCACCAGCCCCAGCTTGTGCCCCTGTCCCCCACCCACACCCTGTGTCCCTGTCCTGTGTCTCACACCCGTGCTACACACCCCTGACCCATGTTCTGGCTGTGTCCCCGCTCCATGTGTCTGTCCCCATCCCATACCCTGTCACATGGCCTGTCCCTCTGTCCCACAGCCTTGTCCCTGCCCACCCCATCTACCCTCCCTCCTGTACTTGTGTCCATGTACGTGTGTCCTTCCCACACTCAGCCACGGCTGCTCCCCCCTGCCAGTATTCCCTATCCCAGATCTGCCCCTGCCCACGCCCCTGCCCGCAGTGGGGGCACTCACAGAACTCCACCAGCAGCAGCTGGTGTTCCCTCAAGGCACGGGCAAAGTTGTGCTCATGGAGCACCAGGACATCGTCCTCCTCCTTGATCTCATCTGAGAGCACTTCATCCTCTTTCTTCTCCTTTTCCTCCTCTTCTATCACCTCTTCATCCTTATCCTCGCCCCCCAAAGCCGGGCCCAGCCAGGCCAGCGACAGCACCAGCAGCCAAACCATCCGGGACCCGCAGCCGCGCATGGTGCCGGCGCTAAAGATGTTGTCCAGGGAGGAGGACGAAGTTAAGGGACCTGGGGGCGGGTTGTGCCGGTCCCCTGGGGCTCGTGGCCCTCCGCTACTGGCTGCCCGGCCCCGCCGATAAGGCAGCGGTACCAGGTGGCTGTTTTCCAGACGCTCGCAGGGAAACCTGGCCCCGCCGACGGGATGGGGACAGCGAGCGGGGGGACAGGGAGCAGGGGGACGGGCATAGGCGGTGGGAGCACAGACACACCAGTAAGAGACCAGTCTGTAGGGTTTAATGGCGATGGAAGAGCACAGGCTGCGACCGGGCGGGTACCGGGCACGGCACCGCCACGGCAGCGTCACAGCCCCGGCCCCAGCGACGGGGACGCCGTGAGGACCAGGCGGGCGTCGATATTTTAAAAAAAAAAAAAAAAAAAAAAAAAAAAAAAAAAAAGCAATTAAAAATAACTTTGGTTGCGAAGACCACGACCACGGGCTCTCACTCGCTAAGGGACCCCCCTCAACCCTTCACCGACTGGGGCAAGCGCGGCGGTGCCGGCGAGGGGTCCCCGGGATGGCGGCACCT
>VZSR01003816.1:513359-538294 GCA_013398615.1 Brachypodius melanocephalos | reverse complement strand
CCGCAAGCAGGGTGACCTGATCGAGCATGAGAAGGTGAGCGGCGCCCTCCTCACACCTGGGATGGACTGGGGGGTCTCGGCTCACCCAGGGTGCTCCTCACCCGTGGAGGGGGGCACCGGCTCTCCCCGTGCTGGAGTGGCAGCAGGAGCCGGAGCCAGGCAAGGGGACAGGTGCCGCACCGTGCCTGCCTGTCACTCCCCAGGACAACTACAACCTCCTGCACAAGAGGATCAACCACACGTGGGACTTCGTGGTGATGCAGGCGCGGGAGCAGCTCCGGTGAGTGCGGGCACGGCCGGCACCGCTGCGCCCCGGGGAGCGGCCGGGATGGAGCACCCCTGGGTGCCGGGCAGGCAGGGTGCCAGCACCTCCCCGCTGCCTCTGCACGGCCAGGGCAGCCAAGCAGCGGCGCAAGGGCGACCGCATCGTCATCGACTGCCAGGAACAGGCGTACTGGCTCGTCAACCGGCCCCCGGTGAGAGCGGGGAGTGGGGGGCGGGCTGGAGGGTGCAGGCCTGGCACCACTCACGGCCCCGGCCCTGGCAGCGGGGCTGGGAGGCGCAGGGGGTCCCCCCAGCCCCCAGGATGATGCTCTGATTGCAGCCAGGAGCCCCCAACGTGCTGGAGCAGGGTCCCGAGCGCAGGAACTGCCACACCACCCGTGTCCAGCTGGTGAGTGGGGGTGTCCAGGCACCCCTGGGGCTGCCAGAGGGCACAGAGCACACCCAGTGCCTGTGCTGGGGTGTAGAGCTGCCCCAGTGGGTGCCCATCTATCTCACCCCAGGCTGTGTCCACATTTTGGGGTGAGGGGGTGAGCCCCAGCTCTGCTAACATCTGTGTGTCCCCCACTCCGAGCATGGGGAGTCTGTGTGTTTGTCCTTGCACCCAGCACCCCTCTGTGCCAGCAGCTCTAATCCCTACAGGGCAGCTGTGCTGCAGGGAGCCCTGGCAAGCCCTTCCTTGTGTTGTGACCCCACTAATGCTGCCCCAGCCCCCCCAGGCTGTCCTCACTAACCACCCACTTTCTCTTCTCTGCACCGTGTGCCGTGTCCTCTGCCCACGTAAGTGTCACTAACCTAGGGCTGGTGTCACACTGGGGTGTGGAGAGGGGGATGCCAGGGTTCATTCCATGGGCTAAGCCAGGAGGGCTGAGGGAATGAGGCTGGAGGCCACAGGGCTTGGCTACAGAGTCCCAAGGTGGGGGACTGGGTGCCTGGATTGTCCAGGGTGGCAGTGGCAGGACAATGTCCTGCCCCCACCATGCCCTCACACAGCCCCGTGCGTCTCTTGCAGGCCAAGAACATGGATTACTACAAGAGAGAGGTGAGTGGGGCAAGAGGTGGGGGCAGCTCCTGGGGGGCACGAGCTGCCAGGCACCCCAACATCTCCCCTGCGCCTGGCCCCAGATCGAGTACTGCAGGAAGGCCATGGCCAGGACCAGAGTGAAATCCTCCATCTGCCTTGAGGGGTGAGTGGCAGCAGCTGGGCTGGGTCCCTATTGGGGTGACAGGGGCACCCACATCCCAGCAGCTGGTGCTGGGACCACTGCACCACAGCCCTCAGCAGGGGGTGGAGCTGAGGTGCTGTACACCTCGGGCACATCCCCACCGTGTCCCCACTGTGTCCCCACGGTGGCTGTGGTTGGTGGCCCTGGTTGCCTCCAGCCACCACTCGTGGCAGGTACATCAAGTTCAACGAGCAGTACGTTCCCCACGACCCCATCATGTCTGGCTGCCTGCCCAGCAACCCCTGGATCACAGATGACACCACATACTGGGCCATGAACGCCCCCACGTAAGTGCCCCAGGCCCAGGCCCCCCAGAACCCCAACCCTCAGGACAGGGCTGTGAGGTCTGTGAGGTCATGCAGGCTGCCACGGGCTGCCAGCCCCAATGCCACTGTCACCCACAGAGTGACAACCCCCACGAAGCTGCGTGTGGAGCGCTGGGGCTTCAACTTCAGTGAGCTCATCAACGACCCCCTGGGCCGGGCACAGCTCCTTGAGTTCCTCAAGAAAGAGTTCAGTGGTGAGAGGCCTCAGCCCCAAAACACTGCTATGCCTTGGCACCCCAGACCCACCACTCTGACTCAGCACTGCCAAACTCACTGTGTCTCAGTAGTGCCCAATCCACTGCCCAGCCCCAACACCACTAAACCAATCCATTACTGTGTCCTGGCATTCCTCAGCCCACCACCACAGCCCAGTATCTCCCAGCTAATCCGCCTCAATTTCCCTGGTTCCACTGTCCCAGCTGGCTCTGTGCCACATGCCCAGCCATGATGGCCTTTAGGGATTGCCCATGAGGGGTGCCCAGTGCTGTGTCCCCATTCCCAGCACATGTCCCCCATCCCCAGCTGAGAACCTGAGCTTCTGGGAGGCATGCGAGGAGCTGCGCTACGGGGAGCAGTCCCGCATCGCCGAGATCGTGGACTCCATCTACCAGTGAGTGCCAATTTGAGGGTTTAGGAGGGAGGTGTTGGGGGTGGTGAGGCCATCAGGGTGCTCTGCCCCAGGCGGGGCCGGGCTCAGCACCGTCGGTGACTCCCCAGGCAGTTCCTGGCTCCCGGGGCCACGCGCTGGGTGAACATCGACAGCAAGACGATGGAGCGGACACTGGAGGGCATCAAGACGCCCCATCGCTACGTGATGGACGACGCCCAGATGCACATCTACATGCTGATGAAGAAGGTGGGTGAGGGCGGGGCTGGCCAGTGCAGGGCTCGGCAGGGTCCTGACGTCTCTGCTCGCCCAGGACTCCTACCCACGGTTCCTCAAGTCGGACCTCTATAAGAACCTCCTGGCCGAGGCCGTCATTCCCCCGGAGACCAAGAAGCGGTGAGGGCAGGGCCGTCCCCTGGGGTCCACCTGGGGTGGTCCTCGCCTGTTCTGACCCCGTTCTACCCGCAGGGTCTTCCCCTTCATGCGCAAACAGCGGCATTCCAGCCCCAGCCCGGCTCTGCTCCTGCCCGCGGGCGACGCCGAGGAGAGGAGCAGGAGCCCTTCCACTGCCCCCGTCCCCGAGGAGGAGAGCTGAGAGCCGCAGCCCCCGCCAGGACGGGAGCCCCCTGACCCAGCACACCCAGCCCCGCCGCAGGACCTTGCCGGCAGTAGCACTGAAGGACAGAAGCCATATTCCCCCCAGGCCCCCCCGGAGCCAGGCTGACCCCGCCGCAGCCCCCGCTCACATCCCCACACCCTCCTGTCCCTCGGGGAAGCCGCACCCAGCCGGCCTGGTGCGGGGTCACCCCCTATTCCCATCCCTACCCCGGGCACGAGACAGTAAAACCCCCTTGGGGAAACACTGGCTCTCGTGGTTTTTGGGGAGTCGGGCCAGGGAGGCATTGGCGGGGTGGGAGGTGGACAAAGCGCTGCCCACTTCTCCAGGCTGGATTGTGAGCTGTACTCTGGGCTGGAAGCGACGTCCTCCCATGGCTGCAGCAGCCAGCAAGGGTGCAGACCCCGGGAGGGGACCAGCCCCCCCTGGCATGTGTGCCTATGGCACAGCCACCACCCACGGATCTGCCTGCTCCAACGGACAGCACCAGCCTGGCACGGCTGAGCTGGCACTCAGGCGTTACTGGTGTGCCACCTACACACTGGGAGGGACAAAAAGACCTCTGGAATGGGCCTGGAGTGCCGCGGCCCTGTGGGCTGGCAGGGGCACCAGGGTCAGGGCTGGCAGCTGAGCCACTCTCCCTGTCCGTGGACTGTTAATCTGAGCAGGGGCTGAGGATCGCACGGCAGGATTATTCCCTTCCTGGGAGCAGAGCCCCAGCTGCAGAGGATTATCACTGGTGGTTACATAAAGCAGAGGGGGGCTGATGCCCAGCAGTGCTCAGCCCTGGAGCCCAGCCCGCTCCACACGTACCCACAGAGCAGAGCTGGGGACAGCTCCAGCCTCAAATGGACAGAGATGCCATCCTGGATGCTGGCTGACACTGTCGGGATGCCGGGGATGGCATCCTTCCCTGCCGCAGAGCCTGGCACAGAGCAAGGGGCATTCTCAGCTCCGTGCTGGGCCAGACAGAGGGCCCTGGGGCAGGGGAAGCTGCTGGAGCCTCGGGCACAGGATGGAGCTCGGGCCCTGGGTGCTGGCAGCCACCGGGCAGTGACAGATGGCCCCGCGCTCCAGGAGACAGCGCCTGCCGCGCATCTCCCTCCGGCTTGAGCCAAATCCAAACCCCGGCATCAGATTTTCATGCTGATGGACTGCAGCAGGAATCTGGGGTGTAAAACCAGGTCACAGAGCCCCAGGTGGGGGGCAGGGATGGGCTGGCTCAGCCTGGTTATCTAACTCCAGCCTCTCTCCACATGCTCCCTTCTCCCTTTTCCTGGTCCATCACCTGCCCGCAGCAGGACAGGGCAGCACCTCAGCTATCAAAGCATCACCAGGACTCCTGGATCCCTCCCAAGGAAGGGGGGTTCTGCCTTGGGAAGGTCACTCAAAAGGCTGTCAAAAAATCCCAAAATCTTGTGTAACCCCCAACATCAAAGCAGGGCACCATTTACAAACAATGCAAAAGAGGGTTTATTGAAACCATTCCGGTTAGAGCAAGCCCTATACGGCACAATTTGCAATAAGTTAAAGAACCAAACCAAACAGTCTCAGTGTTAAAAACCACACCAACACATAACACAGTGATATAGCCATTGCCACCCAGCTGAGTTATTGAATCAAGGCACAGAGTCATTCATTAAATACTGAAAAAAAAAAAAAATTACACAGGAAATAAGCTGGAAATCAGACTGGTTTTGTTAAGAAGGTGCTGGTTTGGCACTGATGCATTTAATTGAGCTGCCACGGTGAAATCTGCATTTCCAAACTGTCCAGAATCATTACTGGAGAACTTAAAGCCAGGAAAGCTCCTCAAAGCTGAAAATCCAGCTCTCCTCAAGGTACATTCAGTGTGCCTATGGGAAGATCAGGTCTGGGTAGGGATCTGAGGAGGGAGAGTGCAGTGAGAACACAGCCCAGGCAATTTGCTCCCAGCCAGGGGAATCTCAGCAGGAAACAATCCACATCCAACACTCAGGCTGGACTACAGTGCAAGCCTGGGGCTCCCCTGCCCTGTGCCTTGCCCCAGCTGGCTGAAGGGCAGCCTCAATGCAGCCCTCTTACAGCTGCAACACTGGAACAGGGACCTGGTGGGCTGTCAGGCCTAAGGTGCTGAGCAAAGAGGAAAGTTGGGCCACAGCTGGGGAGCCTCCCTGCACTCCTGGAGTCCCTCAGAAAACAGCTGGGGAGACAGGCAGAGGGGCAACCCCACCATTTTGAGCCCAGGGTGCTTTGAAGGTTGTGGAGCAGTCTGCAGAGAGCTTCCCACAGCTGGGACACCCCAGGACTGGCTCCCTTGACTGCCCAGGACATGGGTCATGGGGCAGAGGGAAATAGGGCATCCCTTTAGGTAGCCACTGGTCAGCTGGAAGCGCGAGGTGTCCAGGCAGCCCAGCTCCCTGTGCTGTCAGCCTGGGAGAGCTGGGGCTGTGCTGTGAGCTGGTGACAGCAGCTGCCCAGTGGCACATTCGGGCTCAGCAGTGGCTGAAGGGAAGAGCTGATGCCTGATGCTGCACATTCCCATCCTACAGTGTTTCTATACAACCCCTAATGTCAGACTCAGCAAGGGAGGGAGGCACTGGCCAAATCCCCTTCAGCACTGCAGAGCTTGAGAGAGGTTATTTTTAGGCTTATTTTTATTTTCAGGATTGAGCAGCTGGTTCAAATTGTTTTCAAGGCTCTGCCCCTTGTTTCTACAGCCTGCACTGGCACCCACCAGGACAGGGCAGAGCAAACACCTCACGGTGCTACAGGAATCTCTAGGAGAAACATGTCATCTTCATACAGCAATCTGCCCCATCCCCTCAGGATACCAGCCTGGGCAGAGAGGAGAGTGTTCCAGGATCCTCACCCAGCATCACTTCAATTCCAAGGGCAGGGAGGCAGCACAGAGCTCCTGCCCACCTCCTGGCAGCAGGGACAGTGTTTGGAGAATGCTCCTCAGCAGCTGCAAGGCTGAATGAGCAGGGTGCTGGCACTGCCAATCGGGTACAGGGTTTCCCAGAGCAGCAAGCCCAGCTCCCAGAAAAGGTTAAAGTGCAATTCCACTCAAGCCAGACCCTCTGGTTTCTTAAACCTGGAGAGGTGGTGGTGGTACCTCCAGGGACCAGCCAGCCTGGGTTCAGGGTGGATCTCTCACCACCTATAAGCAGACTGAGGGGAGGGAGGAACATTGATGCATCCATCAGGTGGGAGACCAGCTCCCTCTCAGTGTCACCAACACTGCACAGCCTGGCTGGGAAGGAAGCAGCAGAGGACATAGACACAGGTAGGCTGGTGATTGCAGAGCAAGACACGTGGGGCTGTTCTTGGGAGAAAAGGCCATCTGATGAGTAGAACAACACTTTAACCTGTGCTTTGCTGGCCCAGGTGACACCAGACATGCCACAGCCATGGCTGGGGTCACCACACACTCCCCACCACTACTGAAGCGGGGCCCAAATCCAGGAGAGGGTAATTGCAAATCAACTTGGAGCCAAGCACCTCTCCCCGGCCAGGAGAGCTGACTCAGAAAGGAAATCCGACACCACAGAGTGAACTCCACTTCTCAGACATCCAACTCCACTTCTCAGACATCCCAGAAATCATCAACTCTGGCATCTCAGCAAGTACATGTTTTCCTCCAGACACACTCCTGAGTCAGCACATTTCTGCAGTCACAGAGGGGTGGAGGGGAAAGCCCTCCTCCCTGGCTGATGACACTTCAGTGGTGGCCAAGCACTGAAGTGCCATCAGCTCTGAGGATGGACACTCTGGCAGCTGCCCCCACAGCCTGGGTGTCCCTAGACACAGGGGGTGCTTCCCTGCCAGCCACGCTTTGGTTTGTGGATCAAGAAAGGCAGCCTTCCACTGGAATCCAGGCTCTGGGCTTGTTGAGAGCACAGCTGCAGGGCAGGGGCAGCCTCTCCCCGTTCCTCAGTCCCGGCTCTGGAATCGCATCCTGTACAGGCGGTCCCGCACGAGCTGCTCGTCATCCCCGGCCGTGTGGCGCAGCCAGATCACCCTGCTCACCAGCACATCCTCCTTCAGCTTCCTCTTCATCAGGGACACGGGGCCGGGCCCCTCGCCGGCCTGGGGGCCCCGCAGCAGCACGTAACAGGCGTGGCGGCTCCGCTCGAACAGCGCCGCTGCAGCACAGAGCACAGCGAGATCCAGCCTCAGCCCCCTGTGCCTGACTGGGCACCAGACCAAACAGCACCCACGGGGCCAGGAGGGATCAGAGTCCTCCTGCAGCTCCTCCCTGGAGGACTGCAAAGAGAGCACTTACCAGTGAACGCAATTATTTGGTCTGTGCTGTTGCGGAGCTCCAACAGGACGTTAGTGTAGGAGGGATGGAAAAGGTAGAGCTTGTGGAGAGGAGCTCTGTGTGTCTGCAACCAACAGGACATATCAGGACACAGACTCACATTATCCCAGAGACAGCACCAGTACCAGGCTCAGCTATTACTCACACTCGACAGGGTACACCCAGCCAGACACTTGTCCATGTCAGCCCAGCTCACCCTGACTGATGCCATTAGGACAAGTGCTGAGATTTTGCTCACTGCTCTCCTTCCCATCCCAAGCTTCCTGCAAATAGCTGGCCTGTCTGCTGCAGGCAGGAGAGAGATTCTTGCCTCAGGGCTGGCAGAGCAAGCAAGGAAAGCAGAAAAAGCTCAGCTGGTGCTTCAGCAGCCTCTGAGACACAAACTGTGTCTCAGTGCTGCCTGTCATTGCCCCGAGGGCTCTGCAAGCAGCTGAGCTGTGCACTGAGGCTGCTACAGGCTGCCTGGGGCACAGAGAGGATATTCACGTGGCCACAGAGATCACTGCATGCACTGCTGCCATGGGAGGCTCTCAGGGCAACAGCAGCAACTCCAGAGGTACCAGGCCAGAAGGCTCCCAGCTCACCTACAGTGCCACACCAAGGCAGGGCAGTGACTTTGCTCACAGAGCCACCAAGTCCCTTTTCTCTACATAACCAGGCTGAGGATGACAAAAGCTGACGGTGCCACCACCTACAGGGACACGGCTATGGACACCGAGCCCACACCCAGTGCATGAGGCACAGACAGATGGGAATATCTGCACTCTGAGAAGGGGGTAACTCCACCCAACTGCGGCACAAAGCCTGGAGAAGAGCAGCCCCCAGCAGCACCACTCACTGTCTCATTGCCTGGCTCCTGGTAGTCTCCCCACATGAGGAAGGCAGAGCGATGATCTGCAGTGGGGAGTACGGCTGGGCCAGGGCTCCCTGCCCCCAAATTCAGCTTCAGCTCCCACTGGACTGCTCCAGATCCACTCTCAACAATCATCACCTAGCAGGGAAGAGAGAAACAGAACTCATGACAAACGCATCTAACAAGACATGAGAGAAAAGTCAGGTCAGCTGTCTCTCCTCACACGGTCTATACGAACAAGAATGTGACACATGGGAAGATGAGGAAATACTTAAAGCAGAGCATCACAGAGCTGTGAGACCTGGGGTTGGCCATGTTAGAGTAAAATCACAAGTTCTGCAGTTACTTCAAGGGGTTCAAAGTTCTGTTATTGAAGCCTCTTGCTGAGAGGAGAATTAAAGTGCCTGAGCTGGCTTCAATAACCTGTTGAAAGACCCTTTCACAGCTTAAAGCTTCCTAAAATCAGCCTGAGGGAACACATCATACCAACTGTCCTTGAGTCAATTCCTGCTTGAGCTGTGACATACAGAGAAATGAGCAGTTAAAAGGAAGAGATTTCAAACCTTCTTCCTGTTGGGTCCGATTTCACTCTCCAGGACAATACCGTGGACATCGGGTTTGTAGTAACCAAGCAGCGGCTCACTGAGGGAGAGAAAGAGCAGGGACAGATCTGAACCCACCCTGATGGCTGGGCATACTTTGCTTTCCCAGTTGCCTCAATCCTCCCACAACTGTTCTGGTAAGAGACTTGACTGCCACAACATTGGGTTGGCCTTGGTGCCACCCCAGCTCTTAAGCCAGCCACAACACAGCAGGCACAGAAGGAAGAATCAAAACTCTGAGCTCCTCCATCCTGAAGCAGCTCCCAGCATTTGAGGGGACACAATAAAATAAGCGAGATCAAGATATGACCCAGGCAAAAAAAAAAAAAAAATCGCATCTGCCAGGACACTGCTGTTGCTGGGAACCTGGAAATGCCACATTTAGCCCACAGTGAGAACACTACCTCAAAGCACGGGACACGTTGAGGGTCCACAGAGCCTGGAGATCTTTTGTGTTGATCAGTGTAGCCATGTCTGAGCTCACAACCAACATGTTGTCCTGTGACTGCCCAGGAACTTTTGCCAGGTAGCGAACATCTTCAAATCTGAACAAGGACAGAGAAATGATTAAGCTTTTTAGACTATGGATGGTTTTACTATGAGGTCTGGAGTTCTTTCCCTGCACAGTAAATCCAAATAGGAATGTGCTTTCCAATGTGCTTTCTCTGCTTTTCTGTGAACCCCTGATGAAGCCATTAACACCAATACTTTTCCTGAGCTTTGGATGTGCTCCTAGTCCAAAAGCCACATAGCCAGAAGAGTACAAAGTCCCACCAGGCCATCCTGTCAGGAACACCAGCACCCTCCACTGCACCAGCCTCCAAGACATAACCTCGCACCTGAGAAGGGTTGAGCGGTGTGTGGCACGGTCAATGTTCTTCTCCCAAAATGAATCTGGATGAAAGTTGGGAAATTTAACTTCTGTCCCAATCACTGCACTGCACAGATCTTCCAGGGAATATGCATAGATAGTGTTCTCTGTGGAAAAAAAAAAAAAAAAAAAAAAAAAAAAAACCAACCAAGAATGAGAGAGATAAGTTATTCTGCCCTCGCTCTGAACTCTTATGATTTTCCAGATCTGTCAGATCAACTATATTTTTAGGGCTTGCATCATAGAGTTGTAGTGGTATTTTGAGACTCAAGCCTGCTATTGAATGCTTTTAACATTTTATCTGTTCATAATCCAAGTGTTCCACAGTAATCATTTGCTATAAATGACTGCCTAATCCTTACATGCTTGACATTTGTTAAATAAAATCACTACAGCACATAACAAACTGCAGTTTAAGCAGAAGCGCCCCCCTTCTCTCAGTCCTGAACAGCTCTTTGACTAGGCAAAAGCTTCACACAGCCTCTAAGAATGCAAACACACTCTCAGATGCTGTTTACTAACCCTGATCTCAGTTAGAATCACTCTTTCAGACTGAATTACCAAGCAGAGATGTACCTGTGTAGAAAAGGAAGTAGGGGGAGGAGCGCAGGTTCAGCCTGACGTAGCGAGCGTTGCCATCCACCTTCAGGCTGCCACTGAGGCCAACCTGCTGGCCAGTTTTTCCTGAATGGATGAAGGTCTGAACCTATGCAGGGAAGGGGTTAAAGACAAAAACCAACAAGGTTAAAGCTGGAACTGAACAGCAACTGAATGGGAGCAGCACAGGCTTGGATGGAAAGTCTCTCCTTGGTTTTGGAGGAGAGGGCATGAGTTCAGTGACTCCTCTGCTCTGAATTATTCTGAAAATTTGCAAACCACTTCCAGCATAGCCACCTGCTCTGAGAATTTGCTACCTCTGTCACCGACCCTCCTTACAGACTGGGACTGCAGAACAGCAGCCCCAGCTTCGTAAGGACAGCAAAGATCTGTTCAAGGCTAAGATGGAGATGACCTAATCTCATCAACAATGCAGCATATGAACACGGGAAACTTGGCTTCACATGGCAGCTTTGCTAAATGTTTTAAGTGCCCTAATCTACTCCTCCTTAAGGTCATGTGAGTCCAAGAAGATAAAAGAGCTGATAGGTTTCTTTCTATTCTTTGTGCAGGGTAACAAAATCCACTAAAAACATTTCACCCAGGAGAATAAAGGTTAAAGTCAGGATCAGATTTAGATGTCTGAGCAACAGTTAGAGTCTAGAGAGTGCAATGGACTCCAGGGACAAGTGAAACATCTGACCAACAGAAACAGCATCCATCAGAGATGATGAGTCAGGCAGGAACCCTTCCCTCTACCTTGAGCGGGAGGGACTGGGAAAGCAGAGGAAATCTGCTGCTCCCAAAGCAAATCTGGAGAGTCTGGCAGGTGAAAAAGGGATAGAGTTTGCTGAGGAAAATGAGAACATAACTGGAGAGGGAGAGCAACACATCCACCAGCTATTCCCAGCCTCCTGCACTGGGAGGAGACACACACCAGCTCTGGTACATCAGCTGCACCTTTACTGGCAAGCACTGGTGCAGTGGCTGCCCCAGGACAGTGACAGCCAAGGGTATTTCCACAGGGAGTGAGAAAACACAACATTTTCCTCGCTGCACTGCCAACCCCTCTGTGTTTCCACAGGAGAGGGATCTCAAAAACCAGCGCATTTTCCAGGATGTGTTTGTGCTGAAGCTTGCAGCAGGTGGGACTCTCTGGAAACACTGCCATCTAACCCCCTGCAAACAGACCCTTCCACAGACTGCTCACAGCTCTGTCCTGTCAACTGCAGCCCTTGATAGCAACCAAACTCCTCTATTTGAGTGCTCAATCTCCCTTCTGACCAGCCCTTCCCAAGCTGCAGAACTCCACTCCAGCTCCTACATTTGCATGACTTCTCAAAAGGGAACATACTTTTCCTTAAGTTGGCAGAGTGCTTGCCAAATCCAGAGGGAGGAAGGGATTTCATACCAAGATAGCAAGAGAGCTTAAATGGAAAACAGATCAAAAGGCAGCCTTGCAGAACAGAGGCTACATTCAAACATTTCTTGGCTGCCTAAGAAGTCTTGAGATAACTGGGATAGCAAAAGCAAGGAGGAAAGAAAACAGAGAGAACTGTAGGAGGTGGGAGAAGATAGAACTTCTGATGACTCTGGCAACAATGCCTTGGACAGTGAAACCCTCTTTTCTTATGGAGGACATTGGCCATAAAGGCCAAAGGCACCTGGCTTGTGCCAGCCATAGGGTGGCCAGCAGGGCCAAGGAAGTGCTTCTGCCCTTGTACTGGGCACTGGTGAGGCCACACCTTGACTGCTGTGTCCAGTTCTGGGCCCCTGAATTCCAAAAGGACACTGAGGTGCTGGAGCAGGTCCAGGGGAGGGAACAGAGCTGGGGAAAGGTCTGGAGCACATGTCCTGTGTGGTGGAACTGAGGGAGCTGGGGGTGCTCAGCCTGGAGAAAAGGAGACTCAGTGGAGACCTTCTCACTCTCCATAACTCCCTGACTGGATGGGGCAGCCAGGTGGGAATCAGGCTCTGCTCCCAGGGAAAAAGGGACAGGACAAGGGGAAATGGCCTCATGCTGTGCCTGGGGAGGTTCAGGTTGGACAGCAGGAGGAATTTCTTCCCAGAAAGGGTTGTTAGACATTGGAAGAGGCAGCCCAGCAAGGTGGTGGAGTCACCATTGTGGGAGGTGTCTAAGGAAAGCCTGGATGTGGCACTCAGTGCTCTGGGCTGGTGACAATATGGGGATGGGTCACAGGTTGGACTCAATGATCTCAGAGGTTTTCCAACCTTAATGATTCCATGACTCTGGTATGAGGACATGGGGCTCCCACTGCTCCCATCAGACCCACAGGGAGCTGTAACTTCTGTGCTCTGAACAGGACAGACTGGGCATGCAGACAATGCTGTGCCACTCCATCATGGATGTAATGTTCTAGCAGAAAAACCGTTCTAGTTACATGACTTCCCCCTCTCAGAAATGGGAGAAGCAGTATTTGGAGGAAGATAACACAACCAGCAGCTGTTTCACTAAATGAACTCAGATCAGAATTAACCAGCACAGTGACACTGGGAAGAGCAGTGCAAAGCAGACCACAGGCAGAGAGAGAGAAGGGATCAGAAAAGAGCAGTGCTGGTACAAAAGCACTGACTGTCAGCTGTGCTTTGATCTAAGAGCCAAAGCTGTCAGGGTTTGTTCACTTCCACTTCTCTAAGCAGAGAAGCAGAAAACTGCAAGCTCATCTTGCCCCAGCTCACTCCCCAGACAGCACAGGAACATGAAGTGAGGAGAGCACACTGAAAAGGGGGAGGGATTACTGCCCAGCTCTTTGATTTATCATATTTTTTTAAACTATAAAACACTTGTGCTGATTTGAGAGTACATCTCTGGAGGGTGGGAAAGAACCCACCCCAAACCCACAGAAACCAGAGGCTCCTGGACACTTCCTCTGAGACTACAAGGTGGAAATAAACAGCATTCCTGCCATTCCCTGTGGCAGCCACTGGGGTTTCCAGAGCTTCAGGATGATGACATACCTGGCCTTCTTTAGTCATAAAGATTATCAGGTCCTGAACTCCATCATTATCCACATCTGGAATCACTGACAAAGGAGTCAGCACAGTATAATTAGCTCCAAAGTCCCTGGATTGTCTCCACAGAACTTCCCCTGGAACACAGTGGGAAACAGTCATTAAAAGGCATCTTAGGTTGAAAGGTTATTAATGCTCCTGTTCCAGCCCATCAGCACCACAAACCAGCCACATTTAAACTCATCATGAGGTACTTCCTTGCCCTTCTGCATTCCCAATGAATCCCAGTATCCACAATTTCATCTTACATTGGAAAGCAATCCTAGCTGCCTGCAGGAAGGCACCCAAACAGCCTGGCACAAAGACCAGCTTCCTTCCCTTGTGCCTTTGGTTAACAAGCTTCCCAGCATGTTCATGGCATGCAGAATCCTTTGCTGTGATACAAATCCCTGCTGCTGTGCACTTAAATCTGCACAGATATTTTGAGATCATAAAGCAGCTGAATTCTGACCAGTGTTGCTGCAACTCCTGGCAGAACCTTCTTTGCTGCAACTTCCCTCCTGCAGATGTTCCTGCAGATGTTTCCCCACCGACATGACCAGCCACAACTCAGGCCACATCCCAACCTCTCTCTTGTTTGAAGAACACACACACAGCCCAAATTTGTTTGTAAACTGAAGTAACAAAGCTTTGCTTTTTTAAAACACAGGGGGTGTGGGTTTCTCTTCAACAGCTCCAGACCAGTTGAGTGGCTCTATCCATCCACTGTCCAAGGCTGTGGGCCACTTTCCAGTCACCGACCAGTGGAATTTGCAGTGGAATCTGGCAGGGAGGACACTGCTGGGGGGTGTTTCTTTCTAATGAACACTTCAGTGTCTGATTAGGCCCAGGGCAAATGTTTACCTTCCCCTTTACCCAGCATCACACACAGCAATTATCATTTCAGGAATGCAAAGTAATCATCTGTTCTTTGTCAGAAAGGCAGCTGGACTGAAAGCCAAGGAATTACTACTTGATGCTGTCTGCAATAATTTAAGGCAGGCTGTATTTCTAGTAGGATTGCTCCAAAGCTTTTACTGCAACGCTGAAAAAAACCACTTGGATTTGTTACTATGACAACAGATGTGAAGTGAAGAGAGCAGATTTCCTAGTTTCCTTAGGAAATCATGGGAAGGCAAAGAATTTTGCCCTCGAAGAAAATAAGCAGGCAGAGGAAGAAGAGAAGTTTTAAATTACCACATTCTAGCTTCAGGACTGTCCAAAGGTACAAGAGTAAGACCAGGCTAATGAAATTCACTTCTCACTGCAGAGGGCTCTAATCTTTGATGGTCAGACAGCAGACAGAGTCTGGGACAAAATATCTTATTCTCTTAAAAGAACAGTCTGAGTTAAGAGAAACAGCTGACACTGAGCTGGATTCAACACCAAGCACTTGAGAAGATTTCCATGCTGTAATCCAGCCCACAGAGAGCACAGGAACCAACCCCCTCGTGCTCCATGGGCAGGAGATGGGACTGTCACATCTGACATCTGCAGTGCCATGGCGCTTCCTCAGAGCCCGGGGTCACGGCAGCAGCACGGCACGAGGAGCCAAGATGGAAATCAGGCAAGTGCCTAGACTGCAAATCTAACCTGAGTGAAAGGGTTGAATTTTTTCGGTCTGGAAGGAATAATAAAATCAGAACTCAGAAGACTGAGCTCAGCTCTCACTTCAAGCAGACACAAAGGACACAGAGACTTTTTTCCCTGTCAGACATTCTCCAGGTTGGAGTTCTGGCTTATTTATTTAGTGATTTCTCACACAGAAGCAGTTTCATCATCTGATCGACACAGTGCCCTTTCTGCCAAATCCCTCAGGAGACCAGAACCACCCACAGGGCTCACAGTTCAGGCTGCTGGAAGATCAGGTGAAGAGAGAAGGTGTAACAAAACTCTTACTCCTGTCCTCTTCCTTGAGACTCTGCCTTGGGCTATGGCTGAGATGGAATAATACACAGCTACAAAGACTTTTGCTTTGACCTGGAACAGTTAATCTTAAGCTCCTATGTGTCCCAGTTTGCTGGTAAGATAAACATGCAGGAATGTTAGATGTCCCACACAAACAGGAGCATGCACTCCTACACTTCCCTTCCTCTCCACTTGGTCACTCCTCGTGGCAATGAAGAAAGCAGGACTTAACCCAACTTTAACTGATAAATAAACCACTAACTTTATCAGCATTTAAAGATCAAAACCACATCAGACACATTCAGATGATAATCTGCCTATCTCTCCTTCAATCTCCCTACAGGCAGGGGCTAGACAGCCTGAGAGCCCTGGAATCTCACCAAATCCTCCACGATGATGAATCATTAACAGCTAAAGATTGTGCTGGCTACTGTTTTTAGCACACTGTGATGTAAGTTAGATTTTGCCTCTTTGAATACATTTAGCCTATTTAAATACATTTTATTCTGCTCTGCCCTCCTAACCCCCAGTCAGCTAAGCTCAGAAACCGTTTTTAACCTATGTAACAGCAAAAAGGCATCAAATACATAAACTCCTGGGTTATTCACGTTTCTATCTGATGCATTTTTTCCTCTCTTGCTTTGAAGTTATCTATGGAATGTTTTCTTTGCTGTATTGCTGTGACCTGTAGCTTAGCCTGGCTCCTTCTCTCCACACCTGCTTTTATTGCTGTCTTTAGTTACAAGCCTTTGTCTCCACAGCCAACTTTATACACTTTGACCTGAAAGTAACTACTTCATTAGTAGTCTAAAAATAACCCCTGCTAAAGCCTACACATGAGGGAAGCAGCGCTAAGATGTCTCTGTTGGTACAGAAACTTTCTAGCTCTGTTTGTATCTACACTTCCATCTATACACTGGAAATTAAAAGCTACACCAGATTTTCCTCAGATTCCTTAGAGCTGTACCTCTTGCTATTTCTTTTTTCCAGTCTTTGGAAACAGGGTGTGAGGGGTTCAATAACAGATACAAAGGAAGGGATCCTAGGGAGAACATGTACTGCTTAGACCTTTGAAACAGTGACCTTCAAAATGGAAATGTATTTTAGGCTTCATCGGCAAGGAGGGTTCAAGGTGCAGCAGATGATCACTGTTCCTAAAGTAGTACAGGCACTTCTTACCCCCACCCACGTTAGGCAAGATGATGATGATGCATTTCTCCACCTCTAAGTTTAGAAAGGAAGAAACCTTTCCAGAGGAACTAGGCAGAATCACAGACTACTGAAAGAGACTGGCAAGCACTTATCCTAAGTGCTCTCCTTGACAACTCCAAAATCATAAATGCCTAGAACTCCCACTCCTCCTGCCACAGCAGGCACTCCTGGCAGGCACACACAAATAACTGGGAAACATTGCAGGTGCAAGTTTGTGTCTAACCCTGTAGAGTATAAAGTAACATTCACAGCTAGTGACTGCTCCTCCTGTTTCAAAAGCTGTTGGAACACTGCTCTTACAAAACAGCGGCACAAACCCCCACCAGAGCCCAGCCTTTGGAACAATGAGGCCGAGAGCACGCGCTCCTCCACGCCCAGCGAGTGGCTCTGGCAAGGCTTCCAAGATAATAAACACCCAGTACCCATTGTTCATGTACCAGTCAGTCATGTCACGCTGACATCCGCTCTGGAGGCCACCAGGTGAGGAATGCAAGTGCTTTGTCTCAGTGACAAAGTGCCCAGGGCTCTGCTGGCACTCACCTGTCTGCAGGTCGACTGCTGTAAGGGACAGAGGCTTCTCCACCACGAGGCAGCCCTTGCCCTCCGCCATGCCCAGCTGCTGGATGCCACACTGCAGCCACTGCACGTCCTCTGCAGCAGGGCTCTCCCACAGCACGCTGCCATTCGTGCCAGACACGGCGGCAATGAAGGCACAGGGAGACGGCAGCCCTGGGGAGGAGAGGAATCAGAGGGAGCTGATTCTGTGCCCACCCTGCTGCCCTGCACGACCAGGAGCTGGGACTCACCCAGCTCCTCTCCCCACCCAGTTTTCTCTCTCACCCAGCCCCTCTCCCCACCCTGTTTTCTCCCAGTTTTCTCTCACAGTCACTAACAGGAACTAGAAGAGAAAGAGCAGCCCTCACTACAAGGTGTTTTTGAATCAATTACCTTTGTCCAGACAGGACATGTTGAAGCTGCTGCTGCCATTGCTGGATTTGAAAGCAAAGAGCACATCTTGTACTTTGTCTTCATTCACATCTTCCATAGCAAGGAATGGGTAGGGCACTGCAAGAGAACATAAGCCAGGCTCTGGTGAGCATTTTCTCAGCCCACAGCAGAACACAAATTCCTAGAGACCTACTTACTGCTTCCATCTTGGACAGTGTAACATCAGGGCAAATTGGCTTTTATATTAAAAAAAGCCATGCACACAAGTACCAAGGACAGGAAGTTAGTGCCAAACAATTTTTTTTAAATTTGCTATCCCCCCAGAGGATTTGTCTTTTTTAAGAGGCAAGCAGCCAGAATTTGAACTATGCTGAACAAAGAACAACACTGGTCTCGGAGTGGGGTTGCTGTTCTCAAAGTATAAAGCCCCACCCAAGCTCCACAAAACCCAGATACTCCATCTTTCTATCAGCTAAAAGCAGCTTTCTTGAGCTCAGAGTAGCAGAACCTGGGATGTCTGCAGCACCACATGCAGCTAAGTCCCTGCTGTGAGCACTATCTTTGCATCTACAGCACATCCAGCACAACCCACTGCACACAAAATTAAAGAAAAGCTCTCCCAGAAGCGATTGCCGAGCCACTGGGGAGCAGGACCCAGGCTAAAGAGCCAACTAAAGCAAACAGAATAAAAATAGCTATAGTAACTATAAAGCAATTTATTAAAAAAACAAGATGGAATTATTCTTCTTCCCTTCCTGTTGGCCATGGGGAAAACGGAGAAAATCAAAGTGACAGAGGAAAAAATGCCTAACTGCCTCCAACTTCAGCTCGAACTCCAAGGGAACATTTTAAAGAGCAAGAATCAGCAGAGGTTTATTCCCAGATACTCTTTCTATTTTTTTTTTTCTTGTGAATGAGGCCAGCCTGCTACCTTGTTAGCACTTCAGAGCAGCAGCTAATTTCTCCACTAGATCCTGTAAACACCTCCTGGAAGGCCTTTCCAATTATGATGGGCCATTGCTTATCCAGGTCAGGTATTCACAGCTCTGGCTCCCAAGGGCTGCATCCCTGCAGGTCTGGCTCCATGCTGTGCTTAGGTGGAGGCCCACAACCCAAATCTGTGGCACAGAAAGGAAAAGAACTCTTGGTAAGTATTTATTCTGCTCACCTGCATTGTTGTAGTATTGGAACCATGTTCTTTCCGAGACTGGCCTCTCTGGGCAGGGAATGATAAAGGAGAAAGCAAACACAATGATCAGGCAGAGGAACAGAGAGATGAAGAAAGCAGCAGTGCGCCATCGGGACAGCCGGGACAGCCCCGAGGACTTGATAATCCTCCTCTCCACAAAGTTTTCATGGTTCTCCTGAGCTTTTACATCCTCAGTCTTCAGAGGGTGGATCTCAGCTTCTGAGTCCTTGTTATCCATCACAGCTCATTCATCAGTATTCAGACACCCTTCTCCCTCTTCACCTGCAACAATGGAAACAGAAGTCAAAATACACTTTGAAATATATTTTAAAAACACCAATTACAATATTCTGTTACTACCTGATATTCAGACTGGAAACATTTAATGAGAGGTGAGCAAACCAGCGTGTTGTCACAGAGCTGGATACAACACACTGCTGGTGCCAGAGGTCTCCTACACAGAGCAATGGAGAGAGTCACTGGAATGCAGGAACAGCACCAATTCTTCCCCAGAGGAGGAAATCAACTCTGCTAGAGCTGCACAAAGAAGGCTACAGACCCCACGCAGAAAGGACTGACTGGTCTGCAGGTCTCCCTCAAGAAAAACACCCTAAAAGCTCCTTTTGTTGCAAAGACTTACTGCCACCTCCAGGGTATGTCAGCCTGACTGCCAGCTGGAGAGGTGAAAGGAAACACTTATGACCTTTATACCCCAACATAAAGCTGTCCTCTACTGTAATGTGCACTTGAGCTTCCCCAGGAGAGAGAGAAACAAACACCAGCATATTTTGTATAGGAGCAAACCAAAGCGATTCAACACCTTCCTACACGAGAAACCACGGGGTAAGCTCAGCAACCCAGCCCTGCAGAAGGCAAAAGAGTGATGACTTCCCTCCCCAGAGAAAAAACAAGGCAGGAGCTGAGACTAAAATCGGGCAAATCTGATTTCATCAGACTGGAAGAGCTAACAACTGCAATTTTAGCTTCTCCTGCTACAAATCATAACCTTGGGCTACAACTACAATAAACAGAAGGGTTCTGTGCTAATTTGCTATAAAAAGGGTGGGAAGAAGAGCCTTAAGTCAGTTAGAGAAGCCTGTAAGTCATTAACCACAACAATAAAAATCCATGTTTTATACAGATCCTCTGATAGTGCTTCTTTAAAAAAATACCTCAAGGTAAGAAATAAAGAATAACAAATTCCAGTAGGCTTGGAAAAAGCTGCTTGACAGTGTTATGAAAAGTTATATCAGAGCAAACAACCCAGCCAACCAAGCCAATTTTCCATGACTGTGCCCCAGCAGTCACGTGTCTGGGTTGTCCACTGCAGCCATTTACTTCCCCAGCAGAAAAAAGCTTAAAGTCAGCAGCAACACAGGGCAGAGAGCCTAGGATTTCAACTCCAACAGCAACAGGGCTCCCTGTGTCTCACGTTTCTACCCAAGCTCATTTACAGGTTCTGTGAAACACAAGATGAGTCACCCTGGAGAGGCTCAGCTCCTTTAGGCAGCTATGGCTCCCCTGGCTGTCCCTGTCCCACTGCAGAGGCCTCTTTTGGGTACAGGAGGATAGATCCATGGCAAGGCAACCCTGAGGCACAGAATCAGCAGGTCAGCCTGGCACTGTCCACCCTTTAACCTCAGAGCCTGCTGGACCTAGAAGCACTTACTGCAACCCAAGCATTCTGGCATTTGTTCTACATCAAGTACAGGATCTCACTCCAGATAATTTAATTCAACCTCCACAATACCATGCAAACAAATCAATAATGCTGAAGCTGCATCTTATTCCAAAGATCTTACTCCAAAGATTTCATCCCCCCTTCCCCTCAGCCCACCAGCCACACCAGGGATACCTACACAAGGCCAGCTGTTCCCAGATCAACAGCAGGCACCTGATGGGTAGGAAGGCTCCAGATGGAAAGGGGAACAACAGATCAAGTGGTGCTTTCAGCCTCTGCCCCGAGCTGAGCCTTGCTCTTTTACTGCACCAGGCTTTGAGCAGGTTCAAGGTACAAGGCTCAAGGCAAAGGCTGAGCAAATGATCCACTGCCGTGGAGCAGCCACGGCCACAGCAATGGGGACAGTGGCAGCAGTGAGTTATGTCACCTCCCCTGTGCTGGGGCAGGTGGCTCGTGTGTCCCTGGAGTGCCCATCTCCAGCAGCATGGAGACAGGGATCTTCCCAAAACCAGCACCCACAGCATGGGCTGCAACAGGGCTCCAGCACAATCCCACCAGCCTCTCCAGCACAGCCTCCACAGCCTCCCAGTACAGAGCTGGGAAAGACCCAGGGCATAGCGGCACCTGTGAGACTTCCCAAAAGGAACCAAAGCCAGGTTTCTCCCCTCTCCATCCAAAAGGGACACCACCTAACACAGCATTGATGGCATGTTTTTATGACTCACTATAAATCTCACCACTCTCATCTAGTCTGGGATGAGAACAATAAAAAAGCTGTAATTATCCTGACAACCCCAGTAATTCCCCTCTTTTTTTGCAGCGATGACCCTATGGAGCCACGAAGTACAAAAGAGCCTTCAATGCCTTTAAAGCAATTCTCTCTCTTTTCTTTCAGGGTTTGAATAATGCCCTTTGCACCTCTGCCAGAGCAGAGGTGGTGCCGGAACGAGGACCACGAAGGTCAATGGCAAACACTCAAACAATGCAGGAAATCCCAGCGCCCGCTGCTGCCAAAGTACACGCTGGCAGCATGTGGAATGGCCTGAGCTGGGAACAAAGAGGGATGGTAATCAGTTTAATTGAAGACAAGCAGAAAATGATAGCCTGCATCTGAGATGGTTTTACTGTCCTCTAGCAGCCGACATCTTGTCTCCTGCTGGCAGAGGACTCAATTCAGCTGGGAAGTCTAACGCATCCAGGCACCTCTCAAGGGAGCAGACACTGACAGGATTCTGGGTTGCTGCGGCGTAACACACACTACATGCCATAGATCTGGGGATGGGAGAAAACACGGGAGAAAGACCTTGTAGAATGAGAAGTAATTAGAAAACACGTGTGACAAACCCAAACTGAACCCACACAGGCCAGGGAGCGTGGCAGCACAGCCAGGATCTGCATCTCAGACTCCAGGGCTCCCAAGCTTTAAAGGATGCTTCCACCAGCCATGGGATGAGCTGGGAGCAGTCCCCAGCCAAAGCTGAGGAGGAACAAACACCCTTTCCTGTACCACAGTAACAAGAGGGACAGAACAAACACAGCTTTACTCACCTTCACTGTCCAGTTTCCTGAAGCCACAGTGCAGATTTACAGACCTGATCTCCCTCACACAGCTAAACCCAAGGGACAAACCAGCAGCAGCAGCCAGACAGAACTGCCTGACAAGCAGAGAACTACAGATAGTCAGGTGGATGAAGACTGGTGACAGAAACCACTTAAGGATCCATGCATTGGAAAGGTTTAACTCATTTTCCCCTCATAAAACACCAAACCACAGCATTTGGAATGTCAGCGGGCACCATTTCTTCAGAGAAAATTTCTAGCAATAAACTACAACTTAGATTTGATGTTTAACATGTTTTTATCTTCCACAGAATGATGAAATCAGGTTCAGACTGGACATTTTAGGAACACAAACACAGCATTTAGCTGGTTTGATTCTGTTTGTTTGGTTAGTTTAAGCACCTCAGAGGCTTCCTTCCTGTCAGCCAGAAATTGTTGAAGCCTCAGGCTGCACTCAATAAAGACAAAACAGCCAGGTTTTGCTCTGAATAAGATGCAACATTCCCATCACAGCTGTTTTCCGTGAGCAGACTGTTGGGTTTTGATCCCATGCACAGTGTGACACTGCAGCAAACTCACAGGGCAGTCATCTGCTGTGATATTCAGTCTCGGGTCACTTGTTCCTTTTTCTGCAGACCCACTCACATCAGGACAAGAAGAAATAACATGTAAGATCTCCCAAAATGAACTTTGCTCTCCCAAAGACACTCAGGCTGCACGCTGCTTATCATTTTGCTGGGTCATCTGCAGCTCACAGCTCTTTCCTGACATCAGGTCACAGCCAAGGGCTGGCCAGGACACTGACCTGAGGAGACCATCCCTGTCTGACACTGGGGCACCTCTGCTCCTGGCATGTCCCTAAGGCCTTGCTAAGGACACAGTTTGTAATCCAAACCTCACCAATGAGACTAGTGTGACCCTGGCGTAAGTTTCCCAGAGAAGCTGTGGCTGCCCCATCCCTGAAAGTGTCCAGAGGCAGGTTGGATGGGGCTTGGAGCAACCTGGGATAGTGGAAGGTGTCCCTGCTCATGGCAGGGGGTGGAATGAGATGAGCCTTCCAAATCAAACCATTCTGGGATTCTCCTGCTGGAGCTGTCCTCAGGTTCTTCTGAAATAACATTTAACTCTCCAATGCAGACACAGTGTGTGCCACAGAGCACTCACAGCAAGGGAATTAGAAACTCCTCCAGAGCACAACCACCTTACAATGTGATACATCTGCCATTTGTAGGAGAAAACTCTTGTCCAGGGCAGTTTTCACTACAGACAGGAGTTCAAATACAGAAACTCAAACTGTTTAGGGAAGAGCAAAACAAAACCCAGTATCATTTCCATGAGAGCAATGGCAAGATCAGAACTCTTAAGATGAAGAACAGCATTAAAGCTGCATGGAACTGATTACAGGTCAGGCCAGTAATAACAGCTGAGCTGCAGAAACACCAGTCCAGTCATTCATCATCCCTGGGCTCACAAACTCCACTGCATCCAAGCCACTCCCCTCACCAACTGTTGCAGATCCCTTGTGCCAACTCCACGGTGAGCTGACAGTGGGGTGCTTGGACCCCTCACAACACAGACACCCCCTCCTCACACTGAGACACCCCCTCCTCACACTGACACACCCCCACCACACACTGAGACACCCCTACCTCACCCAGACACCCCACCTCACACTGAGACACCCCCTCCTCACCCAGACAACATCCCCATGTCACCCACAGGGCTCCCCTCTTGCCTCAGAAGCACAGTGACATCCCTCACTGCCAGAGATGGAGCACACAAGGGACTCTGGAGAGATCTCTCTGCATGAAAATCCCCTCGGAAAAGGCTGTGGTCATTTCATGTGGGTTTATTCAAGAGAGAAAAAAGTACATTTTTTAGGTGGGGCACTTACTCCACGGGTCAGAATTCCATGCTGCCTCCGGCACAGCCTAGAGAGATTTATGGCAGCACAAAAGGAGCGTTCAAAGGCCATGCTGGACGGAGCTTGGAGCAACCTGGTCTAGCAGAAGGTGTCCCTGCCTATTGGACAAGATAATCTTTATGGTCTCTTCTAATCAAAACCATCCAATGATTCTATGGAACAACAGCCTTCCTCCAGATGCCACTGTTGTTCACAGCCACCTTCAAGAGAAATCACTTTTCTCCCCCCAGCAGTGGAATTTTTCTTTCTGTCACTGACACAGACACACAGAGCAAAGCTCCCTCACAGGCCACTCCACCCACACATTCATCCCTGGGGAGCCTCTCAGCTCCACGGGGAGCCCAATCCTGCCCTGGTACCGGGAAGGGCTGGTTCCAGCCCCTCCCTGCAGGACATGCCGCCCCTCTTGCTCCCAGCCCTTACGCAAGATGTTTCTGCCTTACAAAATGAGGGGAACAGGCTGGAAACGAGGTCGGAGTTGAACATATTGCAGTATTTTTCTTTCGGCAAGAAGCCCTGTAATTCACGCCTGTAAACCAGGCTTGTGGGCTGCCAAGGGCAAGAGGACTTTAACCCTGTCCGGGAAGGGCGCTGAGGCTCTGGGTGTGCTGAGCTCTGCAGGGGTGAGGGGTTTTCATTGACCGAAGCACAGACCGCAGTCCCAGGGGCTGCGTGAGCAACTCCCCAGGGCCCCTCAGAGCCGCCAGCCTCGGGATAAAGGACCTCGGACCAAAGGGAGCAACTTGGCCTTTGGAAAAAAGGATTAAATTCTTCCCCAGGCTTCTCTCTGTGGTTTGGGGGCACTTCTGGAGCTGCTCAAGGCGGACAGCGAAGCCCTCGGGGTCAGCGGGGAAGCCGCAGGGCTGGGCTGGAGGCGCTGACAGCCGCGGGCTCTCACCGGCCCGGCCCGTCAACGGCCCCGGTGCGGCGGCTGCACCGACCCCAGCGCTGCCACCGCCCGCTCCAAGCTCCCGGAGCCGGCGGCAGCGCACGGGCAGCGGGGACGCTTCGGGAGCCGGCTCCGTTCCCCGAACGCCCCCTCACAGCGCGGAGGGGAGGCCAGGGGACAAGGTCGTGTTCTCGAGGCCCACCCACGGAGGCGTCAGGAGCCCATCTTGCACCGGGAGCGGCCCAGGGCACCACCCGCCCCGCTCGGGTCGCCCCGTGGCCCCGGCCCGGCCCCCGCCCGCCCCGCTCCGCACTCACCCCGCGCCG
>VZSR01003816.1:489146-513259 GCA_013398615.1 Brachypodius melanocephalos | reverse complement strand
CTGGGAACGGCAATTAACGGCGGTAATTAACCGCCTCACCGAGCTAACGAGCCAGGCTCGTGCCTGCCAGCTCCCGGCTCGGCCGGTGACAAAGGCTTCACTCACACCATTCCCACAAAATGCCCAGCCTGGGGGTCGCGGCTGGGGCTGGCACAGCCAGGCGCCTTCCTGCCCTGGTGGCAAACAAACCCAGGTACAAATCAGCGAGTGACAACAGGCAGAGGCTCCCGCACGCGTGGGGACACGGCTGGTGCCTCTCTCCCAGGAGGGGCACGCACTGGCACGGGCTCCATCCCGAGTCACCTCTGCTCCCTGGCACGTTCTGCCTGACTGGCCTTGGAAAACACACCAACGCTGTGTCTGCAGGTCAGAAAGCCCCGCGGGGCAGCTCTGACTGCAGAGGGCACAGTAAACAGGCAGATGAGCTGTGGCCGTGCTTCTCTAGAGAAGAAACCAGCCAGGTTTCCCACTGCTTTGCTCACACCAACTATCTGAACTGTAAAGGGACTAAAACCAGATTTGAGCCCAGCTTAGAAACATGGTTCAGCTCATTTGGTCATCCTCAATAAGAACAGCTTTCAGAATAGATCAGGGCCAAATTTTGTCTGTTTTGCCTTAGCTGGGCAAGTGAGGCAACTCTCAAGTCATTTTTATGGAGACATAAAAATGAGGTGACTAAGTACTAAAAGGAAGAAAAAAAAAAATCTGAATTTTCTTTTAACATATATAAACAGAAGGAAAAAATAGAGTTTGAGAACCAGTGCTACTGGTGTGCTCACAGAGGGTCAGGTGGGTGTTTTGGAAAGGGCTGAAGCGTTACAAAGGTCAGGGCAGCTCAGGGCTCCAGGCACAGCGTGGCCCCCAGCGCTGCACTCGCTGCATCAGGACAAACACGGGGTGTCCACACTGGCCTGGACTGAAAACCATCCATCCAGATTTATTTATTCCTACTAAAACAAAACCTTGTTAAACAGTACGTAACTCAGTGTCTCTACAAACTCACAGCTATCTGCCAAACAATAAAAATCCCAAACTACAAAAGATGAGTTGTATTCAGTAAATATAAATGGGAAATTTAGGCTTTGTGTAGAATGTTTATCAGACTATTTACAGTGCAACACAGATCGTTTGAGTTCAGATCTCGCCAGCTTCTCTCTCTTCTGACCTCTTGGAACGAGATTTGCCATTTGTGCTCTCGTGCCGCCTCTCAGAAGAGCTCTTCTCTTTCCTCTCTCTGTCTCGGGACTTTTCTCTTGAAGATCGATCTCTAGAAGATCTGAAGTACAAAGGAAACCATCGCTATCAGCTTCACAACTCAAAATTGTCCAATACCAGCAAGCAACATCTTTCCCTAGCAGGGCTGTGGGATGCAAGGTCCGTACAGGAGCGTGCCTGGGTGGGGAGTGGGTCCCTCATGACAGCCACTGTGGGCCCTCTGCGAGGTTTCTGTGAGGGAATGTTGGCTCTGCAGCGCTGAGTACACAGCACAGCCTTTCTTACACCTTCCTCTGAGTGATCCTTTCAAGCTGTTGCCACAGAGGCTCTCCCAGGTCTTCCCTGCGCCCCTTTATTATTTTTCTGGGCCATCCTGAAGGGCCTACAGTATCTTCCTCATCTCGCTTCATGGCTTCCACAGCAGTTTTTCATTATGCCCTAAGCTACTGGCTTTCTGCTCAACTGCTTTAAATACCGACTGGATTCTTTGCTGGCTCAGCCCTGGGGTTCTCACTTTGCATCCTGACAAATGCTGGCTTTGGCAGCATCCTGGGTTCAAAGTCAGGATGACAGAGATTTATATCCACAGCCCCCAGCATGGGCACATCTTTTCACAGCCACAGATTTTCAGCAGCACTTCCCTGTGCCAGGCCATGCAGAATTAACCAGGAGGCTTCACATTAGGTCTAATCTGAAAGGCTGTTTCTTGTGTGATTCCTGCCAGCTTAGGGAATAGCAGGATTCAAAAGGAGCTGATCCTGAGTGAGCTCAGCAGAGGCTCCTACATGTTACTCCAAGGCTCAGTACACAGGGTTTTTTACAGTCACAACAGAAGGTACCTTAGAGGTTCCACTTTCATTCTTGTTGATTCTAAGGTTTGAAAATACTGCAAAATTAATGTATCAAAACCCAACAGCCATTTCATTTACATTCAACTGTGTCATATAACATCAGTCTGTCTGATGACATTAACTCTCTCTCTTTTCCACAACAATGCCTACTGCATTGCACACCTCCTACCCTGAGATCTCCAGATCCTGTGACACTCTCAATTTCTTTCAGCAAGTGAGACCTCAGGACAGCAGAACCTGAGGGCACATTTCATTAACTTTCACGGTAAAAACAAGCTACCCTCTTTCAGGAAACAGGGTTTTGCTGTTTCTTCCCTTGTTTTTGTTAAGTTTTCTTAAACTGATCCTGGCCTGTCCCCAGCTCTCAGCAATTTTGTGCAGGTGTGTCAGCTGGCCAATCCCCCTGCAATCTCAGCGGGCTGGTTTGGATGTGTTCAAGGGTTCCGAAGTAATCCCTTACCTGCTCTTTAGTAATAGTTATTACAGGATCTTCCTCACTTCCTAATTGTCCAAACTTCTTTTCTTTATTTTTCATGTTCAAGACAGATTTAAAAAAGCACTTTAGTATCTCAGCCATTGGAGAATCAACAGTATTTACACCCCCCCTCAATTATTAACAGACTTATTTTTCAGACCATTATTTCCCTCCCCTTCACCAGGTATCTTTAAAAGAAAAGCTGTTTTTACCCCTTAGCTAAACTGACACAAGACACACAATAGGTTTGTTTCTAGAATTGTACATGAGTGCTGGTGCCTTATCAGGTGACAGTGGTAAAGCACTCCCCTATTAACAGGAGTCTTTAAAAAAAAAATGCAGATCTAACCTCAGCAAGCAACTGGAGGCAAACTCGCTCCTGGGCTTAGAAGGGCTCTAAGGGAACACAGTGATTCCAGTCAATTTTTCTAATACTCTACATACACTTGCCTCATCCTTCCTCCAACACAGGCTGTTTTGCTGAATTTCTGAAAAACTTTAATCTCTTCTTTGGACTATAGTGCTTCTCCTCAGAGACACAAGAATGGTATACTCCTCCTGTATTTCTTTCTCAGGAGGAAAAAGTGCTGATTCCAAAAGAATTCCCTCTCTCTCAAGCAGTGTTCTAACAGAAGATGGCCCCCCAGATCTCAAATCATACTCCTTCCCATTGCCAGCACTGAGAGAAGGAATCTGAGAAGCAGAAAATAACTACAGAAGTGTAACATCCAAACTGCCTCTCAGGCACTTGGCTTTTACAAGCCCAGGGAAACTCAGTTAGCTCAGGGGGCCTTTGTGCTGCTTCCCATCCAAGGAGCATCTCGAGACTCAGCACTGCAAATCAGAGAACCTGTTCTATCTCCGAGGCTCTCCTCTCAGCTGGGATCTTGCTGTACACAGCTGCTGCCCTCATGTGAGGCCCCTGGGAAATCCTGCTTTGGCCCAGGAGCTGGCACAGGCCACCACAGCTGCTCTGCAGAACCCTGCCACGCTCCTGCTCGCTCTATGGGCCAGGGAGGTCACTGTGAGCCAGGGACTCCCCTTTCCAGAGGCACTCCTGTGGGGAATACATACTTGTGTTTGGAGCTCCTGTCTCTGGAGCCCCGGCGGTGACCTCTGCTGTGGCTGCGGGAACGGCTCCGGTGGCGCCTGTGCCGGTCCCGGGAGCGCGAGCGAGACTTCCGCCGCTCCCGGGACGCTGATCGGGAGCGTCTCCGCCTCCGCTCCCGAGACCGCGACCTGGAGGGAACACAGACTGCCTCAGTGCCTCAGATCTGCACCCCTGAGCTGCCTCTGAGACCCTCCGGAGTGACAAAGACCCAGGGCATCAACACAGTCCCGCCCCTGCCCCTCCATCCCTGCTGACACCCAGGGCTGATCACCCACACCGTGGGCAACTGCCTCCTCCTGGGCCTTGTGCTACCAACAAAATGCCAGTGGAATTATTATTATCAACTGAAATATTATTCAGTTTGCTGGAAAGCTTATAGAAAAAGCTCCCACCGTGACTGTAAGCACATGGCAAGGGCCAGAGCAGAGCTTACAACACTGCATTACTCACAAGTGAGGCCCATGTAAGTAGAAGGGAGGCCAAAGGAAGTGATCTGTGAAATTACCATAACCCTAAGACAACCTTCCTTGTGAAAGTCCTGCACTTTAGAAGCAGACTTATTCCACCATGCTCTAAAAATAATAAAGATGCCTAAGGAAAGCAGTGGACAGGGAGATCTCCAGGTCCATTATCACAGAGAACGTTGCCATAGCATTAAGGCAAGCTCTTCCCAGAGATGTGGGGGTTTTAATCTCAAATCTCTGTATTTTCACATCTGAGGTTTTATATATATATAACAGATACTTCAGATATTACAATCATGGAAGTATATCAGGTATTTATTGAAAGAGGCCTCGAGGACATTCATGGGCTCACACTGGAGCACACAGAGCCCATCCTGGCCAGGCTGCTGTTATAAACTGTTTAAAACTTGGGTGGGAATGAGTAAATAAAATTTAGTTTGAACTAATGAAAAATTATAAAGCAAAGCAGGGAACCCATCCTGGCCAGGCTATTCAGCACTTGCTCTACAGCCCAACGAGCCACACCAAGCTGAGCAGCACTCTGAGGTGCCCATAGTGCACTTCCCATCTCTTTCAGGGAGCAAAGCAGACACTGAGGGATTGAGTGAACTCCATTGGTGAGACCCAGGAAAAACCTCAGTAGCTAGAGAGAAACACAAACAGGCATTTGGGAGGACTGCAGAACTCGGCACTCACCTTCGACGATCTCTATTTCTTGATCCAGACCTAGAAAGAAGAGGAGAATTAAGTGAGAGAAGTTATGACACAGCCAGTGGGTTTTCAATAGGAAAATTCATTCACCCTGGCAGCTCTTCACAGGGATAATCAATACCTCAAATTATATGTTAATTTAAAAAAAAAAAAAAAAAAAAAAAAAAAGCTTGCAAATAAAACATTTGGTTAGCTTCAATTTTAGGAGAAGAATTTGTCAAAAACTGGAAAACACGAATTTCTGCACACTAAGCTTTGTGTCACTACAGAAAAGGTCTAGAAACCAGGCACTATTAATAGAGCACCCCAATGAACCTTTCTGCAATTTCCTGCACATATGTGTTACATACTCTTTACTGCCTGCAGTTTAACACCAGCTGGATCAACTCTAACATTTTCAAGAAGTGCAACTCTCCAGTCAGAAAGACATCTGCCAGTTTTCTGATTTTGGTTCCTCTGAGGTAGATGCATGCTAAAGGGGCTTTAATAAATAAAAAACAGCCTTTTCTCACTCCTTGTATTTGTTTACCAAACATTAGAAGGAAACTCGCATCAGTTATTTTTTTTCCCTTTTGGGAAAGATAACAAGGAAAAAAGAGGAAACACAGCAACTACTGACAAGTGACAGAGACAAACTGAAAATCCTTAGAAAGCACTTGAGAAGAATAATCCAGGCCTTGCTATCGTTTCTCACATGCCACGAGCTTCAGAGCTCGTGTGTGGCACCCTGAGCTTACTGCTGTCAGCATTAGCTCTTGACAGTTTGTAAATAACAACGGCAGAGTTCTTTCAACTTCAGCAGCACAATTACTCAGCACCACTTAAAATACCTCTGTACATGGAAGCTACAGCCTCCCTCTTCCTCCATGGCCACATTTCAGAGCCAGCTGAACATCACATGCTGTCTGAACAGCCTTGTTTTGCTTTAATTAACAAGTGGCTCCTCTCCCTATTTAAATGACTTAGAGACTCACTCCTGTAACTGCTCCCCAGTGCACACAAACTCACACAGAGGTTCCATTTACACCTCACAGAGCTCTTCTGGCACCCTGACAAGAAAGCTACATACAGACAAGAATTTAAGAAGCAATAGAGAAGCACCTGTTTTAACAGCATCATTTAAAATCATGCCTGGATGAGACAAGACTAAGAAAATCTATGTTACCTGACATTTCTTCACAGTGAAATGGGATTGTTCAGTCACGGTAGAAAGTAAAAAAAACCCCACCAAATTTAGAAAGGAATTCAGATAAGGACTGTAAACAAGTGGAGCTGAACTTGGAGTCTGCAAATGAAACATGCACTGTGGCAACACCTAAGGTGAAGGTGAAGGAAAAGCTGATAAACCAGGAGAGCAAGGCAGTAACCACACACCTCCATTCCCACATAACAGAACCTGACAGAGCAGCAGGACCTCCTGTAGATACCTGGCAGGCAGCTGGATTCTTTTGGTGGTTGTAATTACTCCATGTTCTTTTTCCTCCTGATCACTTTATTTTGAACCACCAGTGCACACATCTACAAAAGCCCTTCCACATCCCCTGAAAAGCCTGGCTGCCCTTCCATGCCTATCATCTGAGCAGGAGTTCGAACAAAAAACATCTGATAATCCCTCCCTAGAACCAAACTTGAGAATTCAGGACAAAGCAGCATTGTCCTTACTAGCCTGAATCATTGTACAGCAGGAGACAAAAGAAGACTGCTGTCCATAGGAGCAAGAGGCTGAGGAAGTCTATTTTATTTATTCCTCTTCCTTTGTCCCTGTATCACAGATATTTTCTGCTGAGTTTCATAACCTGTCTTTTGTCCAGCTTAACACAAAGGAAATCCATTTGGCACCTCCACCAGATTTGTTGGCTGTTGTACTCTGGACGCAAACAGCAAGGTCTGCACTTCCCAGCATGCCACTTCTCCAGAGAATTCCAGTCTTAAGAGATTACTGGGAACCCAACAGCCACCAGCAACATCACACAAGACTTGTGTTTATTACCACTAGAGTGGCAATCCAGTTCACTCATTCCTATGTGGAATCACAGTTTATTGACAAATTAATTACAGCTGTGAGAAGCAGAGTTTCACAAGGGAATCCACAGGTCTCCAGGGATGTCACAGTGCCTGCCAGTCACCAAAGACTCCCAAAGTCAAGCCATATTCTTTCTCTTACTGAAGTAACACCATGAAGGTGCTGTATAGGAGGATATGACACGAAGAGTTCGGAAAGAAATGTGTTTCCTGTGGTTCCTTAAAGTACCAGGCTCTGGATAAGAGAGGCTGTCTGGAACGTGGTAGAAGTCACCAATTAGTTTTTGATGGAAAAATGCCTCTGTGAGCATGGTGTGCACAGCTCCCAGCAGAGAAGTGACCAAAAAATCTGGACCCTAACCTCAGTTCTGACACAGAGTGTCCACTGGAGTGGAGAACTACTGTCCTCCCTGGGGTCAAGTTCTCATTTTGGAGAGGCAATTGATTTGACCTTTTCTGTATGGCACTCCTGGCTCCTTCATAACAAGTTTTTCTGTTGGAGCACACAGGAGCCTCTGCACAGAGCCAGAAGCAAAGGCCAGCCACAGCCTCTAAGTACTGTCACATATGGAAACAGCAAGAACTCAGACTTTAGGCCAGCTCCATGCAGTTCTTAAAGCTTTCCTATTTTAAGCCTTCAACCAACATTGAAAAGCAGCTTTCAAACGCCCTCATCAGATGCATCCACATATGGATTACCTGTGAACACAAGAGGCTCTTCAGCTCTCAAAAACTGAGGACTTGAGCTTTTATAGAAAAAAATACTACAACAAAACCACAGGCACACCACAGGAAGGAGAAAACCAGCATTTTGAGAAGATGTGGATCAACAAAGAGACCCAGAGGGGTCTTCCTGAAGGCAACTCTGTTGAGCAGCTTTCACAGAGAAATGACCTCCAGGAAGAGGCAGCATGGAGACAAAGTGAGTCCATGTTAGGCAGGGTCCTGCTGTGGGTCTGCCATGAAGCAGCTGCATGAGATGACACTTCCCATTTCACTTCCACATCTCTGACCACAGCAGCAGCAGCAGTTCCTTTTGATAACTCCTGCACTCCACAGCTACTTCCAGATCCTGCAGCTCCCAAACTCAACATTACAGTTGCATGGATAACAGAAAGTTGTGAGGCTCTCCAGGAAGTGCTACAGTTCAACAGAAAGCTGTAGCCTCTTCATATCACACCAGGTAATCTCCAGAGAAAACCCACATAAAACACCCAAACTGGAGTTATGCATAACATGCATAAAGTAATACACATAATGAATAACAATTTGGGGTTCACATCTTCATAATAACACTAAAATCACCATGCCGCTTCATCCTGGTAATTGTCAGCAATTCCAGCAATGTATAGCCAGAGCCAGCACCATCTTAGAGCACGCTGCAGTTACAAATCTCATATTCCTCAGACAAACTCACTCTACAGCTGACTCTGAGTTTCAAAAATAGCTCTGCACAGGCAGCAATGCTGGGGTCTTTTTGGTGCAGGAAGTACATGAGGAGAACTACACAAGGTAACCAGGGAGATGCTGTGACCATCAGAACAGCATTCCTACCCAGCCATTTCCTCTGCCTGACCCCCGCAAATAACCACGCTCCCCAAACCAGGCTGTTTAACTGAGCTGTTTACACACAAGATGCCTCTTCAGTTCAAGTACAAAAGAAATTGTTTTTCCAGTTCAGCTGGCAAGATGCAGAAGAGCTTGTCCTGAAAAAACCAATGTTCCAGCCCTTCCCATTGCTCAGGAATTACAGACATCTGAGCAGGTGACACACATAGCTACAACCACCAGAAGCAGCCACTCCTTGGAATCCCTTGGCTTCCTTAGGAAATGCTTGCCAAGGTTGTGCCAAAGCACGACATTTATTGTAGAAAAGTTACAGGCAGTCCACTATTTGGCTCATGGACACCAGCCTGTTGTCACCTCCAAACCTCCAATCACTGAGGAGGGCTGTCCAGGGAATTTCTGCATGACTGCTACCTTTTGAGCAAGCCTAGCCCTCACTCATCTTAAACTTTCCCACTCAGATGCTCTGGATGAGGGTATTTTATCCAGATTCAGATTCCCCAAGACAGGGATTAGACCAATATAAGCCTGAAGACTACAGGGAACTCCCATCTTTCAGACACACAATGGAGGTTAAAATACATATATAAACCCTCTAAGGTGGAGGAGTGGAGGATTTGTGCATTGTTTTCGTCTTTAACTGAATCCCAGGATGCTCACACAGCATCTGGAGTCACTCCAGAAGCAGATGCTGAATTCCTGCAGTGCTCATGTACACGGGATCAGGTGCTTCTAAACTCCACAGGCCAGTTCCCAGGTCCCACTCACCGTCTGCCCATCCTCTCCTCTCGTTCCCTCTCCTCTCTCCGTCTCAGACGATCCTGGTTTCTCTTCTCTTGCTTTTCTGCCACTGTTTTCTAGGGGGAAAAAAATCCACATCATATTTCACCCATACAGTAACAGCCCAGATCTGGAAGACCATTCCAATAGCAAGGCAAAGAACTATTTCACTGCATTTTATGTGCTAAGTTAAGATCTCTATCAAGGTTCTCATTTTTCTCAGTTGAGGCACTGACCTCAATGCACTGTGAGTGAGGCACAAGAACCACAACTCTTATTCAGCTAAAGGTCTCTGTTTGCAAGCAAGGCCAGTACCACAACCCATTAAAAATCATTTTAGAAAACTCCTAATGGCTTCAGCTACTCAAGATCTTTTCAGTGGCAGAACCATGTGAAATTTCAGTTCAAACATTTCATTAAGAGCTTTCGAAATCAAAAAAACACAGAGTAACAAATTTCAGTCATGTTAATGAGAATGACTGTACCAAAGCTCCAAGGAATAAATTACAGCAGTGCTCTGCTTTGACTGATTCTCAGGGTACATATTTAGTTACCTAGAAAAGACAGAACAGAACCCAAGACAAGGCTAAACAAAGCTCTGTTTGATGTTTTAAGGATTCTGCAATCAGAAATTTCTGAGCTTTTACACGCCCTCTGCAAAGAATTCTGTATTAATTTAATAGAAGCGTTCAAGGTCTTCAGAACTACAAAGAGAAGGTTTAAAACAGAGAGGATTACCCTCAGCTGATCCAGTTTCTCACGAATCTGAATGAAACCCAAGTGTAATTTGCCTCCAAAGTGGTCAGCAAGACGCCGGTCATTGTCATGGAGACCCAGATATGCTGAACAGACTTCACACACACGCAGCTTCTGCTGCTGGAAGCTGGATGCAGGCATTGAATTTCGGTATTCTTCCTACAGGGAGGCAAGAAAACCCACACAAATGTCAGGGAACCCTTACACAGACACAACCCTGCAGGGAAACCCCTGCAAAGAATTGCTTTGAAGAATCAAACCCCACCCTCACACAAAGGAAGTGCCACACAAATGCTCCAAGGGCTCAGCTAACCCAACTGTCTATCCCTGCAAGGGACTGGTGACCAAATAGTTCAGAGGATGAAGCCCTCCCCGCCCCAGTCAGCTCTCCTCATAGATAAGTTTCTAAAAATCTTTTCATCCACCACACCACACTGCCACATGCTTGCTGGCACACGGCTGGAACTGCCAAAGGAGGTGCTGGCACAAAGAAACAGAGGTAGAAACCACCCAGCCTAGCCCAGGCTCCTGTGACGATTCACAGGAGAGCCAACACTGTACCTCTGCCTCTTTCTTTTTCGCCCGGACTTTCTCCACTTCCATCAGGATCTTCTGAGACTCATCAACATTTCCTTCAGCTCCCAGCTGTTCAGCTTTAGCTAGGAGTTTTCCAATATCTTCATTCAGCTCATGTACTTTCTCTGCCTGAAGAGAATAGTTAGTTTTTAGTGAGACAAAAATGTGATAAAGCCTGCAGGACAACTTTTCTTTAAAAAAAAAAAATACTGTGTAATGAAATCTGTTGTTGGAAGATGACCATGCATCTCCAAAAGTTCCTAACAAAAGGGACTGGTGGACCAATGTTGATGCAGTCACAGACACATGGCAAAGAGAGAAACTGGATGTAGAGAGATCATGATCTGCCAGTCATTTCTGACTTACAGGTCAGCATAGAGGCCACAAATCAGCTTCAGAAATATCTTGTATTGGCCCCATCAGGCGAGTTCCAAAAAAGGAAACTCCATGAGTAACAACTGGTAATAAACTCCATTTGTTAAATGAAACAAAAGTCATGGAATGATGCACTTAATATTCTAAATTATTATGGTATTATTTCGTAGCAGGGGGAAGAATCCAATATGCTTTATTTCCATGCTAAAGCAATCTCTTTTAGAGTTCATGGTGCTCTTTGTTTCCAGAATGGCCAGAGCAGCCATTTGAGGATGATGACTGGAATCCCCAAATCCTCTGTGGAGCCTAACTCCTCACTATCACTGGTGTCAGAGAAACAGCACCAGTGCTCCCACTGAGATTTCAGAACCAGTGTTTAATGAGAGGCCAATACCTTTGCAGACACTTCAGCACTGATCTCTTCCTGTGTCTCAGCCAGGCGTTTCTTGGCCAATTCTGTTCTCCTGTCACACTCTGCAATGAAGGATTCCAGGTGATCCATTGCCTGCAGGATTAGACAAAGAATTATGAATGAAGGTGCTCTCCGTGGCAGATGCAGCTTTGACAGCTGTTAGCATTTGTATAATGCACAAACAACCTCAAGAACAGACGCTTTGAGAAAAAAAACAAATGACACTTTGCAGAACAAGTTGCATTTGACCCCTGCCCTGTAAACCTGACCCAGTTCCTTTACTCTGACACATCACAGGATGCTCACATCAACACAGCTTTGCACTGGAACTTCCTTCCTATGCAGGAGCAACCGGCACAAAGACAAAAGCACTGGAATAACATGAAAAGGAAAGACAGAATTCTGCTTTCCCTTGATCTGTTCCATTACAGAAAGGTGAAATGAAAGCTAAATCTGACAAAAGTTAAACTACTGAGCAGAAGGCTTTTAATGTTAAATCTCTTTCTGGGACAGGGCATCAGGTTACAAGAACCCGGTACAGAGCAGCAGGTGTGGGATCCAAGGAATGCCAGGGAGCCTCCCAACTAGCTGGGCTAATGGGGTGGCAAAGGCCATAATTATTTCTACATTCTCAAGTCAGCAGTCAGGCTTTTTTTATTAGACATTATTAGACATTCAGGAAGGGGCTGCACATTCTGGACAGGTATCACATCAAGTAACATGATGAGCTGAAATGGCTACTGAGTTCTGCTGCTTAGCCCAGTAATTTCAAGCAGCAGTTTCCACAAAAGGAACTAAAATTTCTCCATACTTACATCCAGCTCAAAAAACAGGTCTCTCTCTTTACTTGCAATCTCATAATCTGCTCGCAGAGCCAGGTCATGGATCTTTGTACATTCTCCCAGGTCCATTCGCTGTTAAAAGAAAAAGGAGAACCCACATGAGAACCCTGCATTACAGCAACAAGCAGCAGGTATCTCTTAACAAGCAGCAGGTATCTCTTGCCAACTGCATCATATCAAAATAAAGTCTTTTCACAAAAAGCAGCCTCCTCTTAACCTCTCAGTACCAGAAGCAGCCACGAGAACCATATGCTCGCCAGAATTCCTTTTCTAGGTGTTCTGGGAACAACATTAAAACAGCCCAAATGCTTTAAGTCCGGTCCTACTTCAGCTCTAAGTCCCAGGACAGCCTCAGAAATGGCTGTGAAGGAGGTGGGTCCCCTTTAACAGGCACCAACTGCAAATTCCTCCTATCCTGGAGCCACAGCACAGCAAAAGATATCTGCATCCTGTTTAAAGCTCCTCTGGAAATGCACATCTGTGTCAGAATGAGCCCAAGTAACATATGACATACCAAATTGTAGCATACATACAGAATGCTTCCTATCAACAACAAAAGGACTTAAAAGGATTAAGGGCTACAGCCAGTAGAAATGCACAACCCCACACTCAGCAACAACAGACTGTAAATTCCACAGCCAGACCCTTGCCACATCCAGCTGCAGCCTGGAATTTGAAAACCTGCCCAGCAAAGCTAAGTCCTACACATAAGCATGTTTAATGAGAGACTTAAGAGCATCTCCCTTCCCAGAAAGCTGCCCTTCCCTCCCAATGCACTCCATGCTATTTGAATTAGTTATTTTTTCTCCCACCTAGTAGCTAACAGTCACATGAACCCAAGTTGGTTATGCTCTCAAAACACGGAAGCTGCATTCCAGCATTTTCAATTTTTAACAAAGAGCATTTCTCTTATTCTCAGCAGAAAAAGAAAATGACATTTCGAAAGTCAAAATAATAAAAGCCCTAATTGTGAGCCAGTGTAGGAATGGCAGGGTACAAGCCATTGCACGAAGGAACTCCCCAACCCACCACCCTCTTCTTTCACTGTCACCACCAGTCCCCAGGAGCTCAGACTTCAACATGCACAACAGGTGTCAACTCAATGAACTGCAGAGAAAGCTGAACTGGGATAACGCTGAATCCCTGTGGAATATCACAGACTAAAGCTGGGAAAACTTACATGAAGCAATCCACTTAGCAGTGTTTAGAATGAAGCAAAGCAACTAAAGCAAACTCTACCAGTTTATGCTCAGGTTTTCAGCAGGTGCCTATTACTGGATTTTCTCTCCTAGAAAAAGAAAAAAAATCCAGATGGCTTGCCACTATTTAGCCTTCCTCATTTTGCTCAGATTTACCAGAACCACGAGGCCACAAGCAGCAGGCTACAGAAACAGACACTGCATCCAGAATACTCCTGCTGAGCTGTCTAATGAGAGAAATGTAATGCCTACCAAAAAAAAAAGCATTTTGGTCCTTTTAGAGCTTGATCATGTTCACTTCAGGCAAGCCACTTCAAAGAATGCTAGAAAGTTACTGTTATTTTACCACAAAAATAACTTTCTGTGACACATCTTTCATTCTTCTGGTCATTCCACTGAGATCACTTTCCAAGACAGGGAGAAAATAATGGGATTGGATGTGGTTGTCACACATTATAAATATTCTTATCTGAGGTCTTCCTGCAAGCTGAGCCACTAACCCCACTTCAGAGAAGGGGCTCTAACCACTTTAGAACAGCCCACAATGCTTGTTCTGAGGCTCCCTATTCCTCTCCCTGCTTGTTAACAGGCCATGAATCCCTCAACCTTCCTCAGGGAAGAACATTCAGTTTCCACTGGCTTATAAACCTCAAATCTTCCTCCATGTCCTTTGAGATGTTCTAGTGTGAGGAGACTTCCACAGGAATTGCTCACTCGGGGTAAGACCACCAGCCCTCCTGTCTCAAAGCCTCCTCTCATTCCAAGGAGGGCTGTCATTGAACACTCATCCTTCCCACAGAGACCTGCTCCAGTCAACACTGGCTGCTTTATAACACAGGTATGTGTGACAGGCAACCAGCAGAGCCTGAGCAAAGATTTAAATCTCCATCACATTAAGATTTAAGACATTTAGATGTCACTGATAATTAGTCCTGCTCACATTTGCTGAGAAATCCACACTCTGAGGTATCTCTTATGATCTCGACTGAACTGGCAAGTCACTACAAAAAGAAATTTCCACAAAGAAGATGCTTTAACAGTGATCAGAGATGCAGAGTTTCATGCAAGTGAAAAATGAAAGCACAGACCCCCTCACAACCCACAAGAAACAATTCTAGAATCTATAGATTTCAACTCTTATTTCCCAGTAGGGGACACAATTAATTCCTTGGATGCAATTTCCAAGGTATGTTCAACCTGGGCAGCTTTGAGGCTCATCTGTCCACCTCCTAGTAGAGCTGAAATTCAGGTGAATTGCCAGCTGATGCCATCTCTCAATGTGCTACAGTACTTTCACTGACAGAAATATGCTTACCATGAGCTGCAGGAAGAACTCACAAATGATGTGGATGACAAAGGCCCTGATAACAGCTCATGGGCTCAATAAACCAACTCCTGTTCTCCCAGAATGTTCCTCCTTACCCACGGGGACCAAAGAGAACCACTGTAGGTTATTTAGTGGCAAGTTTAGACAAGTTTCTGGGGCCAAAAAGAGAATAATCACAGGAACAAAACAACTTAAAATGACAGCTCCTACAGTCAGGAACACTGGTGCACCTCAACAAAGCAAACATGAAGAGGCTTCCTGCAGCTCTCAGGAATATTCCAGAGCTGTCCTTACAGTCTGGACTGCTTTTCTTACTCTGCACCTGAAGGTCAGTGAGTGGGACTCCATCACATTTCACTGAGCACAGCTCCCCAAGGGATCGGCTTCCTGCTTGCCTTCAATCAGCTTCCCACTAAGGAATATCTGCACACATCAAGGATGCAGCAGTAACAATGCCTTAGGGGAGAACACAACACAGCAAGCACCAGAAGACTTGGAGCATCTGTTGGAAGCTTCCAAGAGGTCCAAGGTCCTGAATTCTGCAGTAATATACCCAGAGATGGATTATACTCCACTCAGCTGAGACAGATTCACCCATACAGCTCTTCCTCAGCAGAGCACTAAGGTGCCAGTGAAGCAGCCTGAGATCAGGAGGAGGGATTGCATACTCCAGCTAAGTTTCACTCTGTACTGGCAGCAGTGACAGCTGAAATGCTCTTCCTGTTCTGGACATCACATGTTCTTTCAACACAGGTCTGCAGCACCAATACTTGCTCTGGCCCCCAGGAACCTGCTGGCAGAGGTGTAGAGCTCACATTCACTTCAAGGCCGCCACACCATCATGTGAATGAGCCATTGTGCAGGAGCAGCCTTTCTTCCTGCTCCTGCAGTTTCTGAGCACAAACTTCACACAGGAAAGAACTCAATCAAGACAAGTAATAACAGAAGGAGAAGAAAAATTCCTCAAGGTGCTTCTCTGCCCCAGGAGACTCAAAACCCACCTGAAACACTTCAGACTTTCTCCATGCTTTGGCACCAGCTCACACACATCACTTGTGTTGAACTACCCCTTCAACTCACCATTTACCCTCTTTCTGAAAACCTGCCAGAGGAGGTAGAAGGCAGCTTTCATCTTCAAAGCACCCTTTGTGCCCCAAAAAACTGTTGTAGAATCTCATGTCAAAAAACATACCCTGAGCACAGTGACCTATACAAAGGATGGAAGTTTAAAATTCTGAAATGGAGGTGAAGTCATATGGAGGCTGATGGAGCAACTGCTGAAAACCACATGTGAGCGTCAAATGAATTTTAAAAAATAGAGGTACAGAGATTGGTAATCAGCTTTTCCAATCTTATTCTGCACTGAGAAGCTAAAGGCAGCACTGAGTGCTCAGAGCAGAGGCAGCTTTTGCTACAAATCTTTCTACCAGTGCTGCCACACTCCCGCTTTGGCAGTGACACAAGCAGGGACAGCAGTGCCAGCCCTCCCTTTGCTGGAGACCCAGTGTGTCCAGCCAGCTCCCTAACGAGCAGCAGGATGGGCTATAAATAACCACAGCATCTTTCAACAATCTGGTTAAGTGGGCAGACACTGTGAATTGTCATGGTGTTTCATGCAAACAGTGAGGGCAAAGATGGATTTCAAACATCCACATTCACCTCCACCCTGCCACTGCTGCACAGTGATGGTGACAAAAGACACAGCTTTCTTTCCAAAGTCAGGCTGCAGCTTTCATCTGGGAGCCTCAAATGAACACTTACTTCACAAGAGCTCACTGTTAAAAGCCCACATCACCTTCTGCTCTCAGAGGGAGCACGTGAGCCAAACCTTTGAACCCCAGCCAGTTCTGTTCCCAGAGGGAGCAGCAAGGAGCTGAGAGAACTGTCTGAAACCAGTCGGGCAGAGTGACACAAACAACCAAGCAGCTCAAACAACCAACACTCAGCCATAGATGTGACCTGCCATCATCACCCCAACAACAATAGAAAAGCTGCTCTTCCATCAGGGTTAGTGAGAGGAGACTGAAAATCTCCAAGGGTTAGTGCAGCTGCTAACACACCTCCTGCTAACCTGAAGATGCAGCAGTGAACAAGGGCAGCAGCCTGGCTACAGGCTTGGAACCACCACAGGACAAGTTGCAAGCTCTGATCATCTCAAACTGCTAAAACAGAAATAATTTTGCAACTTCCCATGGCATTGTGAAAGAAAAAACATTTCAGGTGAATTTTGAGAGCTCCTGGTTTGGTTTATTGGGGGTTTTTTTGGGTTTGCTTTTTTTTGGGGGAGAAGTGAAAGCAGTTCTATACACAGGTCACAGGAAGTGGAATTAGGATTGTGACTGCTCCTTGGGCACAAAAAGCCTGATCTCTCCTAGAAGTCACCCACCCTGCACAGACAAGAATTGTACCAACATCCTCCTCACCAGAACCCCGTATTCCAGAGGACACACTTACTGTTCCAGCCAGGATATCATGGGGACAGCAATCCAGAAGGTGGCTCTTGCACACACGATCATCTGTAAACTTCACCCTTTGTCTGGTTTCATCTCCTGAAATTCATGTGTAGTTTAAATAAGGAGACATTAGAACACCAAGAGAATACAGGCAGCAGCATGAACATTTCACCTCAATATGCAGATTAAAACACTTGGTGCTCCTGCTCCCCAAAATTATTTTTAAAAAATAAAAAAAAAAGCTTAAAGGGTAACAGGATATTCTGGAACATTTATAATTGGCAACAAACACTATTTCAGCATTTATTCATCCAGGACACCATGTGAAACACAGTGCTGGCAAGCCAAGCAATGTCCAAGGCCTGTCATCCACATAAAGAAGCAGCACAGCCAGAAGAGAAAAGGAGACAGACAGGCTGGCTCCAAGCCAAAGCCTGTTGTTTTTTTCCACCCATTTTCTTTTTTTTTAACTGTGAAGAAGGGGCAGGAGATATCAAATCATGCTATCAGATCACAAAACAGGGCTGTGCTGGGCAAAATTTACAGGCAACTGCTCTTTACTCAGGCGATAATTGAGCCATCAGTCCGTTTGGTTTGGAACCCAAATATGCAGAGTGTGCTCTCCCAGGCTCTGCAAGGAAGGAGCTGGCAGGTCCTGGCCTGGAAAACACCACGTGCTCCCCACCCACAGCCCACCCTCAGAGGACATTTTACACTCAGGAGCCACTTAAACGAGACAATATCAGAAAAGCAAAAAAATGAATAATAAAAAAGAAACAAAGTTAGTCAATACACACTGCGAGCTCCAACACATACTATACCCATCTGCATTCTTCAAGACCTCAGCTGCAGAATTTTATGCCCATTGTTGAAAAGTTTTAAAGGAAAAGCTTTCTTGCCCACACCTGCAGTAAGGAAGTCAGGGGAATGATACATAAAAGTAAAGGCAAAGTGGTAATGGTATGTGACAATTTTAAAGCTCATCTGTGCATATGACACAGGTATGTGTAATACTAAGGTATGAATATAGTTTAGGATTCACAAGCATCCAGGAATAATGTTGTGTCTACCGAAATTGTTTTTTTAATTTTTTATTCTTTCTAAGCTACACTTTTAAAGTTACTTGTGAAAAAAAGCAAACACTTTTTTTTTTTTTTGTTATAACAGCTTTAAAAATTGGTTGTGACTCACGGCTCGATGAACATGAGGCTTTTCTGCAACTCCCTTGCAGATTGATGTAGGCAGGCAAAGATACACTGAACCTTTATAAATAAAATAGAGGGGCCACAATTGTTCAGTTTGTATGAAATAAAAATATGGGAAGCAATTCAATAGCAACTCAATACACAGAGAAAGAAAAGCACTTATTCACTTACGAAACAAAGTGCAAAGTGCCTGGACAGCCCTGTTAACGTGCCAAAGGGAATTTAAATACCCAGCGAGTCGCAGAAGGGAGACACAAACCGCAGCGGGACCGTATTTTGCACGGGCTGTCACATTTCTCGTCTCGGACAGCACCCGGCGCGGCCGGCGCTGCAGGCACACCTACCTACGCGCCTCTGGACGTGCGGGCACGGAGCCGGCCCTAAGCCTGTCCGCGGCAGCCGGGGCCCGGAGCAGCGGGGCTGGGCGGCGCCGGGCGCTCTCTGGGGCCGGGGGCGCGGCGGGATCACCGCCGGCCGGGCGCGGGCCCTCCCGGGCTCCCTCCGCCCCGAGCGCGGACAGGCCCGGGCCCGTTCCGCCGCTCCGAGGCTGGAGCCGGGCGAGCGGGGGCGGATCGCGCCGCAGGTCCGAAGCGGCGGCAGCAGCCGAGCCGGGCCGGGCCCCGCGCGGTGAGGCGGCCGCCAAGGCCGCGGCGTTTCCTGCAGGCCCCGCCCGCCCCTACTCACCGTCCCGGGCCGTGCCCATGAGCTGGTCAAGCAGGGCCCGCATCTGTGCCTGGGCCGACATGGCGGGGCCGGTCCGGAGGCGGCGGCTCCGACCGGGACTGGGGACAGGGGCCTGGGGCGGCGGCGGCGGCTCAGCGGCCTCAGCAGCGGCGACGCACGGCCAGCACTGAGCGGAAGTGGCCCCGCCCTGCGCCGCGCTGCATGACGGGAAGGGTAGTCCGCCAGGGGGCGGGGCTGGAGGAGAGGGGCGAGCCTGGTGGGCCTGGTCTGAGCGAAGGAGCGGTGATGTCAGAGGGGCGTGGCTGGGTCTGACCGAGGGGGCGTGGTCTGACCGAAGGGGTGAAGATGTCAGAGGGGCGTGGCTGGTTTGGGGGCGTGGCCTGACCGAAGGAGCAATTATGTCAGGGGCGGGGCTGGGCCGAGGGGGCGTGGTCTGACCGAAGGGGCGATGATGTCAGAGGGGCGTGGCTGGGCCGAGGCGCGGTTGGGGTAGTCCCAGCACGGCCCCGGTCTCGGCCCAGCCACGGTGGGATCGGACCCCAGCACCGGCGTGGCAGCCGCCCCAGGGCTCGCTGGGTGTGGGCACAGCAGCCCGGCCACAGCGGCGCCCTGGGTACAGGCTGGTGCCTGGAGCAGGCCCGGGCTGTGCTGGCTGCAGTCCCCACAGCACTGTGGCAGCACGGGACTACCGTGGGGAACGTGGAGAGGGGGAATGTGGGGCAAGGAAAGCCCCTGCCGGGGCTGGGGGGTGATAGGACACATGGCCAGGGCAGGCGGAAGCACCGGGAGGCGGGGTGTATGCATGGACAAGGGAACGAACCCCCTTTCACACGGGTACAGCCAGGAGAGGACCGAGGCCAGGGCAGTACAGGACTGCTGGGGGAAGGATGGGGCCGTGGTTTCTAACAGAGAGCTTGAGCTGCTGCAGAGCTTTGCCGTGTGTTTCTTTCCCTCCCTGGCTTTCTGAGCTCCAGCTCACACCACTCCCATGAATTTTACCTCTTGTATGCTCACACTGAGCTCCAGGCCCCGGCTGCCCTATGGATGCTCCCTGTGGCGGAGAAATCCCACCCACTCTTTTTACTGCCACAGGGCTACAAAGGCAGCGAAGGTTAGAGGCAGAGCCCTGGTGCAGGACGCTGTGTTTGCCATAGTCATGTCTTGTTTGCCCCCAGATTGAAAGCTCTGTTGTTTTTCAGGGAAATGCAGCGTGAGCCAGCCCTGGGCAGGGCTGTGGTGCACCATCCCGGGTGAGCAGAATCAGCAGAGTGGGGTCTGTGACTTTTCTGCTTGTCTGCGGGATCTCTGCAGACAGGAGACCCCTTCCCTGTGGGACAGGAGCTCCTCATGCCTGGCCCTGGCAAAGTTTGGAGCAGAGATGGCGGCCCTGGGCACTCGAATGGGTGCAAAGCCACAGTTCCAGGCCTGCTACAGGAGCAGTGGCGTTGCCTGTCCCTGCTGCTCACCCTTGGAACAGTCCTGCTGAGCCCTGGGTGTTGCTTAAATGCATTATTCCTTCCCACAGAGGATGGACACGTCATCACCCCCAACTCTGTGAGGCAGCAGCCAAGTCATGTGCTCCCTCCACCTTGTCCCTCACCTGGACCTCCTCACCAGCATGCCCAGACCCTTCCCAGCTGGGCAAAGGGACAGTGCAGCCTTTTCCTCTGACTGGACTGCCCCGGAGGCTGTGGGAGCTTTCCCCATCTCCTGCACGGCAGAAAGAGGGCCTGGGGCAGAGGTGCCCGGGGACACCAGAGGAAGTCGCCTTTCCCTGGGGGATCCTTTCGGAGATCATCGTGGCTGTCCGGCTCCCAGGGTTGCTTCCCCGGGTTGGAGCCGGTAGCAACGCCAAGCTGTGACAATGCCGAGCCGTGCCGGCCGGGTGGGTGACAATGGGTGACAAAGAGAGCAGACCGAAGCGTGCCCGTGGCTAATCAGCTCCCAGCTGCCGTGTTTGCCCAGCAGTGCCCGGGTGGCCGCTGCTCCCGCCCGGCATTGCCGCTGTGAGTGTTTGGAGAGAGGAGAGGGAGCTCTGCGGAGCCGCTGCCGGTGCCCAGCCCTGCCCTGCAGGGAGCCCCAGGGTGCCGGCCCTGGGACCGGGTCCATAACAGCCCTGCCCAGACTGAAATACTCTCCCCGCCAGTGCTGCACCCTGCCAGGAGCTGGGGACTCCATCTCAGCGCTGCAGACACCTCAGAACACGGTGCTCAGGGCAGGGGACAGGGAGGGCTCCGAATGAGAGACCAGGAGCTGCGGTCACCCTAAAACCAGGAAAGCAAGACAGCTCTGGAGCAGGGCTGTGGCTGTCCCCAAGCCCAGTGGCCAGTGTCCCACTCTCTGAATGTCCCCAACACCGGTGACAGGGTCTGGGCGCTGTGTCAGACCCCTGCCACCCCCTGCCCTCCAGCTGTCAGGGGCGGGCTGTCCTGTGTCCTCTGGCCATGCTGTGTCCCTGGTCACTCTGCACCCCCAGCCATCTATGTCCCCTGGCCCTGTTCTGTGGTGCCCCAGATGACTCCGCTGGCACGTCCTGCTGCCAAGGCAGAAACGGCACCTCTGACACAGCCTCTCTGGGACCTGAGCTGATTGCCATTGTCCCTGTCCTCACAGAGGAGGTGCTGTGTGGGCCAGCACATCCACGGGCCACAGCAAGGGGTGAAAATGCTGTCATCCAGGTCTGCCCCTGCCCTGGGGCTGGCCCCACACTCTCCACATGGCATGTCCACCCTTGCATCCACAGGTTCCAAAACTCCTCCCAGGGCCGGTCAGGGAGCCCAACATCCATCTCAAAGGGGCACAAAGCTGGAGATGAGTGTTCTGAACCTGCATGAGGGTGATGCAGCACCCGGGGGTACCACACAGAAAGGCTTTGCCCACTGCAGCGGCAGCCCCTGTTTGCAGAGGCATCGCTCGATACGCAGTATGTTCTTCAGAAGATCCCTACTCCAGGAGTCAAAATAGCATGAAATTTAATTTTACGCTTATTTGACAAAGCTTGATTTCGCCTCCAATCAGCAGGGAGATAAGAGCCCTCGGCACAAGTGTGCGGGCAGTTTGGCAGCTGGGGCTGCCGATTTAATAGGTGAATTTACAGGGACAACACTTGAAAATCCCCTGGCTAGTGAACCATTAAGGTGAGCCCTGCCTTCCGTCCCCGCGTCCCTCCCTGCGCCGCTCTCCCGTTGCTGGGTGCTAAAGCAAACCCCGGCTCTGTTTACCGAGTCTACTATTACAATACGGCTACCAAATATTTGCCAGCCGTCAGCTCGCTGCTCCGCTATAAATACTTCAGGCCCAGGTGGAGGGACGGGCAGGGGGAGCGGCGCGGGAGCCTATGCATGGCCGGGCGGCAGCGCCAAGGTGAGTGCGGAACCGCGGCCCGGGTGATGCCCTCCTGCCCCGGGGCTTTCTCCGGCTCAGGGTGGTGGAGGGACAGGCTGCAGTGGTCCCGCTCTCCTGTCCCCGCTGCCCCGAGGTGTGCGCCGCCTCGTGAGGCTGAGCCCCCCACAACCCACCCCGGGGGTACCGCGGTGGGGACGGCACAAAGAGGGACACAGAGAGACGGCAAGGACAGTCTCAGATTGGGTGCAGGTCCCGGCACCATGCTTGGTGTGGCAGGAGCAGGGCTGGTTTCCCAGGATTTGTTCCTGCGTTGAGACCCTCGGAGCATGGCCAGGGTGTCCTGCAGCGAGACAGGGCTGGGGACCCTTCAGCACAGGTAGCATGAGCTGCAAAGGGGCCACATGGCAGCTCAGAGAAATCCAGCTGCGGCCAGAGCCCACCAGGGCAGGGCAGGGCAGGGCAGGGCAGGGCAGGGCAGGGCAGGGCAGGGCAGGGGGGCGGTGGGTTCACTCTGTTGCAGGGAAACCCAAGAGGCCATTGTGTGGGCAGGGCATGGGGCTCTGTGGCACTGAGTCCCAAGTGACAGGGCGGGTGCTGAGCCCCATCCACCTCCATGCACAGCCCAAGGGTGAAGGGGAACATCCCTCTGCCCCACAGCTCTGGAACACATCCCCATTGCTCTGCATCCCAAGACTTGGTGTGGACATCCATGTCCCACGGATCAGTGCAAATATCCCTGCTGCCCCATGTCTCATGACTTAGGGACATTCCCATTGTCCCACACTGCATGGCTTGATAGGGACATTCCTGTTGCTTCATGTCCCAGGATTTAGTTAAATATCCCCACTGTCCATGTCCTGTTGCTTGTAGGGGAATGGCATCTCTGCCGCTCCATGTCCCACGATTCAGAGTTATGTTCCCAGTGCCCCATATCCCATGTTTTGGTGGGGACACCCCTGCTGTCTGCTGTCCCAGGGCTGAGTGGGGATGTCCCAGGGGGAATTCCCCATCTGCCCTCTATGCCATAGCTCGGTGGGGACACCCCCAGCACCCCACATCCCACAGCCCATTACTTGTGGGGGACATCCCTGCTGCCCTGCGGTCCCACCTTGGCCATGGTGTGGCACAGACATGGTCCCCTGCCCTCTCAGGGCTGCTGGGCAGCGGGTCAGGGTTGGTGCCAGGGTGTGCCACCCTGACCCCGCTGTCCCTGCCCGCAGGGTGAGTCCTGGGGGTGCCTCTGAGCGCTGACATGGCTGCGGGTGTCATCCAGCCCCTGGCCGAGCTGCGGCTGCCCTCGCCCTTCCCACACGGCCTCCTGCTGCCCACGCACCCTGAGCCCGACTTCCCCGACCTCGAGGAGGAGGAGGAGGAGGAGGAAGAAGAAGAAGAGGAAGAGGAGGAAGATGTGGAAGCAGTGGAGGAGAGCGTGAGGCCAGAGCTGGCCAGTGTCTCCAGCACTGCCGAGACCACCCTGCGTCTCCTCAGGTTTTCGGAGCTCATCAGCTGCGACATCCAGCGCTACTTCGGGCGGCGGGGCCGGGAGGAGGCCGCCGGCAGCCGCGCCGTGCCCGAGGACTGCGGCACCCCCCGGAGCCCCGAGGCTGTGCCCGAGGCCGGGGCCAGCCCGGGGGCCGCGCACAGGCTGGGGCCGCTGGCAGAGCTCTTTGAGTACGGCGTGCACCGCTGCCTGCCCGCCCGTGGCGCGGGCGGCAAGACACAGCGGCTGGAGAGGAAGTACGGC
>VZSR01003816.1:468156-489046 GCA_013398615.1 Brachypodius melanocephalos | reverse complement strand
CCACCCTCGGCATCACCCTCGGGGGCTGCTGGCTGCCCCGGCAGCTCTGGGAAGAGGAGGGAAGCTGGCAGGAGCCAGCAGCCCGTGTTTACTCTGCGCCCCAAGTCCGTGGATCCCATCCCCTTATCTCGGCCGCGCCAGGGCAAAGGGCGGCGCGGGGCCTCATAAAGCACCCGGCTGTCAGCACGCAGGGGGGACCCAGCACTGCCCCGGGGACCCACCGTGCCCTACGGCTCCCCCACCCCACTGCGCCAGGAATCCAGACCCACACGGGAGAGCAGGGCTGGCTCTTCTTCCTCACAGCCTGACCTGGCTGTTACCAGGGCCCAGCTGAGGCATCCTCTGCTTTGTGGTGGCTTTGTGTGGGTGTTGAAAGGGAAAGGAACGCGGGAAGGGGCAGCCCCCCCCTGCCTTGAGCCCTGCTGGGGGGCAGCACCCAGGATGCAGTCCCCCCCACCCCTGAGCCTGTGCCCTCCCAGCAGCAGGAGTGGGGACAGGGCTCAGTTCAGCCCCAAGGGGACACGGGAAGCAAGAGACAGTTAGCACCACAATAAAAGTACAAACAGAGTTTATTACAGCACAGATCCCGCAGTCAAAAGCCTCTCCAGGCACCAGGCTGCCTGTGTCCAAGTGAGGAAGGGGCAGGGTAATGCCACGGAGAGGAGCAAGGATGGGGGCAGATGGGAGAAGTGAGGTGCCAGGGCTGCCTTTGCTCTCTCCTTTGCCTCCCCCAGCTACATCCAGGACTGTGGTGGGTTTGGGGTGCCTGGAAGGGCCCAGGCTGCTGGAAAGGGCCAGAACGTGCCCCAGGGATGACTCTGGATCCCACTGTGGGACCAGCAGTGGTGGGAGGACTTCAGGAGTGTCAGAGGGGCACAGGCTGCAGGACCAACATTGCCTCAGTGCAGGCAGCTCTCCCCTCCCTATCCCTGCCCCAAATCCCAGGGGTGTCTCCCCACATTTGGGTTGGGGTCAGAGTGTCTGAGGGAGCCAAGAAAGAGCCAGAGGCAGCAGCTGCAGAACCAGGGGAGCCCTTTTATTGCACAGCCAAGCAGGGCACATCCACTTCCTCAGTCCCCAGGAGCAGGGATGCAATCCCAGAGCTCAGCCCAACCCAGCAAGCAGGACCACAGGGCAGCAGGGAACGGGGGCCTGGGGGCAGGAGGGAGCCCCATCATGTCCCCTCTGCTCCTCTCACAGCCCCTGCAGCCAAAGCTAGAGCAGGGCTAAGTCCCAGACAGTCCAGACTGGGTGGATGAGGCAACAGAGGCCATGTGCCCTGTCAGAGGAGTGTGCCCAGCTCAGTAGGGCAGTCCTGCTCCCCATGGAACGCTCCAGCCTTCACCCAACCTTCAAGGAGAACCTATTCCAGGAGCTAACAAAGCCAAGGGTGAATTTTGATCCCTCAGGGAAGCAGAGGAAGGGGTGACAAGAGGAGGCAGTAGACGTGGGAAGGCAGCGACAGGCAGGAGGGCCGGGGCAGCACGGCCATGCCAGTGCTCCAGGCACTGCGATGCCTGCACGGACTGGCCCAGTCCTCTCCCCACCTCCTGCAAAAGGGGGTCCCCAGCTCCAAGGGGCCAGGGCACGTCTCTGCTGGGCCACGCTGCCTCAGGTCTGTGCCAGCGAGAGCTCCTCCAGGCCCTCCTTCCCCAGCCGGTACCTGGCGAGGTCCTTGCGGGTCACCATTCCCACCACCTGCCAGGAAAGGGACAGGGTACAGCCCAATGTGGGCAGGCAGAGCCTGGGGACAGCGTGTCCCTGTCCCCTGGAGGAGCCCAGGCTGCTTGGACACGGTGAGCCAAGTGACACGGCGAGCAGGGACTCACCTCGTTGCGATTGTCCACGACCACCAAGTGCCGCAGGCCCAGGGCTCGGAAGAGCTTGAACACCCGCGGCAGAGACGCCTCCTGCGAGGCACAACGGGGCTGAGAGGGGACTGCAGCAGCCCCAGGCAGCCCCCACTGCCCCCCCTGAGCCCCGGGGAGCTGTGCAGAGGGGTCCCTGGCCAGTACCTGGGGCACGGTGTAGGGCGAGGGGTTCATGAACTCGCTGAGGTCAATCATGCACTCGCGCTCGTCCTGGGAGACGTGGATGGACTGGATGGGGGGGAAGCGGGGGTAGGCATCCCGAAAATCCTTCAGCTTCAGCCGCCGCTGCACCACGCTCAGGTTGGCCCTTTCCACAAAAACCTGGGGAGGAAAGAGATGGCTGGGGACTATCCCACAGGGATCACAGGCACCAAGGGACAGGCACAGGGCCAGGGAGGGAAATGGGCAACAGTGTGGGGCAGACGGACCATCTGCAGAAGCACAGCCTGTTTCCCACTCACTCAGGGGTTTGTGAGCCCAGTGGGGTGCAGGATGATGTTGGGGTAACCCCATCACCAAATGGCAGCACCCACCATCCCCCTGGGTGAGCTGAGGGCGATGACAGGGACCCTCTGTCAGCTCCTCCCCAGCAAGGCAGGCAGCAAGGGGCCTGAGACAGGATTGGGACAGCAGACACAACCCAGCCTCCAGGCAGCATCACCCACCTTGTGCTTCAGCAGGACGATGAGCTGGGAACGCAGGATCAGACCCCGCAGCCCGGCCACCTGCAACAGAGCACCGCGGGTGAGGGTCCCACACTGCAGCCAGCCCTTGTGTGACCACCCCAGCTGCATCCCCTCCCAAGGAGGGCCCAGCCCACCTGTGTGGTGTCAGGGTTGCTCTCCACCACGGGGAAGCCGTTGTGGTTGGAGGAGGTGTCACTGAGGATGTCCACGACCGTGCCCACACGCTCGATCCTCCGCAGGCAGGTGACAGGAGTGCTCATCACCTCCCTGCAGGGAAAGCTCAGGGTGAAACAGCCCCAGGGCAGCACACACTGAATCGTGCAATCACACACTGGGTTGGTGGGAAGGGACCTATGAGCTCATCTCATTCCAAACCTTTTCCATGGGTAGGGACACCTTCCACTATCCCAGGTTGCTCCAAGCCCCATCCAACGTGGCCCTGGACAGTTCCAGGGATGGGGCAGCCACAGCTTCTCTAGGCACCCTGTGCCAGGGCCTGACCACCCTCACACCCTAAATATCCCCCTCAACACACATAACTCCTCAGTGCTGGTGCCTCCTCTGTCCCCAAAAGCTGCCAGGGACAGAGGAAGGAACACACTTCAGCTCATATCCCTGCTAGGAAAGAAGCTGAGCTGTGGTACCAGGGGACAGCAGGCTCCTGCAACCAAAAGGTCACCACCCCCACTCCCAGCTCAGGCCAACAGTGTGGTCCAAAGGCTGCTGCCACAGCAATGCCCAGCCCACCTACCTGGCTGTGAGGGAGTGGGATGTCACTGGGGCCTCCCAGTGCAAGAAGGGCACACTTTGCAGCTGGATGTGCATGTCATACAGTCCCTGCAACAACAGCCAAGCCATCAGGAGAAGCCTGGTGAGGTGCCACCAGGCACAGCCAAGCAGCAGCTCATCCTTCAGAGCAAGCACATGCCTGTCCTGGGCCCCCATGGCCCCCCAGACCTGACCCACAGTCTGGGGAGCACACCAGCCCTCACCTCCACAAAGTAATCTCCCACAATCTTTGCTGTCATCAGCACCAGCATGATGGGGAAGCCGTAGGTGACGTTGCCTGTTGCCTCCATCATGATGACTGTGAGACTCAGCGTCATCCGCACTATCCCACCTGCCAGAGGGGTTTGGGGGTTTAGAAGGGCAAGGAAACACAGAGTGAGGGCACCACAGAACACCTGAGGGCCCTGAATGTCTCAGTGATCCAGGACTGCCCGCCCAGGGGTGCCCTGGGTGAGCCCAGCCCTCATTGTGCTTGGCAGGGTGATTAGGAAGCTGACAGCCAGGTTGGGTTTCAGCTAGGAAGGAAGCTGTCAGGATAGCAGCAGGGAGTGCTTTTTCCCATGACATTTTCACCTCAACCAACACTGTGCCATGGGGAACTCACCCAGCTGTGCAGCAGCTCCCATCAGGGCATACTTCCCAGGATCAGCCCAGATCTGAGCACAGGAGAGAGAAGAAGCCAAGTCACCTGCTGGCTCCAGGGCATTCAGAGATAGTCAGCAGAGTCCTGGCCCCCAAACTCCCCTCTAAAGTGAGGAGAAGTGCCTGAGGCTGCCTGAAGAACCCAGCTGCTGGCAGGGCTCCACTGGGACGTGGGGAGGCCCAGACCCATGAAGACATCAAGCGAGGAGCCAGCCCATTTCAGAGCTCTCAGCCGGCTCCAGGCACGCTGCCTGAACATGCCACCAGCCCAGCAGGGAGGGAGGAGGGCTGGGTGCCAGGGCTTGCAGGCAGGACTCACCGAGCCCTTGGTGAGGTAGGACAGGGAGATGCCGAAGAGCCTCCCCCAGGCGGCCCCGATCAGCAGGGAGGGGATGAAGACCCCTGCAGACACCGTCAGGCCATAGGTCCAGCAGGCCAGGAAGAAATACATCAGTGTGAACATGCCCAGTGTCATGGGGTTGTAGGAACCTGGGGTGGGGACAGAACACAGTCGTGCTGGTCCCACTGCCCAGGGGACTCTGTGATGGGCTGTGCCACGGATCAGGCAGCAGCAGCCCCAGGAGACCTCTCCCAGCAGTGAGAGCCCCTCTTCTTGGGCTGTGCCCTGGCAGCACAGGTCCCTCAGGTTATTTCTGTCCCCTCCAGCCTCCCCCACCCAGTCAGTGCCATGCCAAGCCGTCACATCCCATTCCTCCATCTCGTGACTTGTCCCCTCCCAGCCCTGAGGTTTCCAGACTCCCATGATGAACTTCAAAGCCCCAAGGGAGGGACTGCCAGGGCTGAAGGACAAGGTTGAGAGGACAGAGGTCCCACTGCCAGCTTTGGGATCAACTGAGCAGGGCAGGTCCTGCAAACTCCCACAGCTGCTCCGTGGAGCCAGTGCCATGCTGTCCCACAGCACAGGCTGTGCCATCCCAGCAAGACCCTGCTGACCCCACAACCCGGCTAAGTGCTATTTTGGGATTGCTGAGCAGCCCAGTCTAGTTTAAACAAGTACTTTGCAACCCCTCCTTCAGACAGAAGCCTTGAGCCAGGGAGGACCCAGCACTGCAGGGAGCAGCCCCAAGACACAGGATGGTCATCCCCTGGCTGCAGGTGGCCAAGCTGCACCCTCTGGGCTGGGGATCTCTCTGTTCCCCACCCACGTGCAGCTGGCACAGAACTCAGATTCCACAACAGGCAGAGGAGATGCTGGGGTGACACCAGGTCCAAGGAAAATGGAGCTAGAACCTGGGAACCAAACTGCATTTCTCAAGCAAATCCAAACCTCAAGATCCACCTCCACAACCTGGCCAGAAGGTAAAGTCATTATGGGGCAAGTGGCCCTGCTAATTAAGAAAACATCTCAGCAACATTTCCAGAACAGACTTCAGACAGACAGCAAGGGTCAGACACACTCTCACACAACTCAGAAGCAACACAGCCTGTAAATGTGCATGAACAAAACCAGGTCCTTGGCCCCAGAGCCTGCCAACACCACAGCCCTTTGGTCGAGCTCAGAGGTGCCACCAGGCACAGCACCCATCCCTCCTCCTTCCACTGTAGCAGTGTTTTGTGAAGCCCTCATGGGCTGATCATCCTCTGCCTCATCCCAGGAGTGGATCAAGGAACACCTGGACGCCCTCTGCTCATATTCAAGGCCTCACTGCTGGGTGCACTGACCTGGAGGGTCATGGAAGAGGTTGACGACGCTCTTCTCGGGTGTGTTGAAGAAGGCAGTGGCCATGGAGTTGTACTCTCCATCAGCACAGAAAAGCTGAGGAGACAAGATAAGAAAGAAGTGGCAGGGAAGGCTGGGGGATGTGCCAGCAAGGAGGCAGCTCTGGGCAGGGAGGACACCTAAGCATCCTTGGGTCTCCAGCTCTGCCTGCACTGGAGGGCATCAGCTGCGAGGTCCAGTGTCCCAAACCCAGCAGGGTCTTGTCTCCCTGCTGAACCCCCCAGGCTCAGTGTGCCCCCCACCCTGTTCTGCAGCATGTCCTACCTGCAGGGGATATGCCACGGAGCTCCCCTGGATGGGCTGGCAATCTCTCGAGCAGTAAATCATGACAAATCCCACGGTGGCCGTCACTGCTGCCACCAGCATGGCCTCAACCACCTGCAGGCAGGGCCGGTGGATGTACCTGTGGAGGGAACAGAGGAATGAGGCTGGCACCCAGGGGTGCGGGCAGGATCAGCCCCAGCCTGGCTGGGCATGTCACATCAAGCACGTGACAGTCTGGCTGCCTCTGCTCCCTGCCCAGACCCTGCCAGGCTGTCCTGCTGCTTGAAAAGCTGGTGACAGGGATTGGCTGGGCCAGACTGGTCTCAGCTGGCTTCAGCAGCTCTGTCCCTTCTCTTAGTCCTCTCAGAGCACATGACAGTCAGGTCTGCAGTGTCTGCACCTCTCTGGGCCCTCTTGGCAGGGTCAGAGCAGTGCTGGGATGCTGTGGGTCACAGCCTCAGCCACAGGCAGTGAGTGGCATCTTTCAGGAACTGCTGTTACTCCCGTTAAGTGAGAGATTACAGCCTTGCTCCATCTGGGAATGCCACTTTGAGGGAATGCAGAAGGCACCAGCCAGCCAGATCAATCTCCTTCATCACCTGTGAGCTCTTACCTGATCCGGAACATCGTCAGCCAGTAATTGAGGGCATTGAACAGGGCTCCAAGGATCCCACCTGGAATGTGAGAGAGGAAAAGCTCAGCACACAGGGCACGCAACACAAGGAACCTCTGAAGATCATCCACAACCCATCCAGTGACCAGCAGCCCTGGGACATGTGGATGCTGTCCTTGCAGCCAGCCAGGACCTGTCACCAAGAGGAGCCTGGCACCACCAGCAGGTGGCATGGGGCCAATGTCACAGTGTTGGCACCAGGCAGGCAAAGGACAGGCCAAATCTATGGGGATAAGGGCAGCTCACATGGCAGCAAGGAGCTGCCCAGGACTGCAATGCACTGACCCTGCTCACCATGGGTTGAAGGGGCTTGACTTTACTACTAGGGCTGGGCCAAGATCCAGCTCTCATCCCTGCATAAGCCCCACAAGCAGCCTCTGCTCCAGAATTTAATGGATTCCCCATTTTCCCCAGGAAGCTGGATGCCAAAGCTTTTTAGACCCAGACAGAGAACAGAGGAAATTATTCAGACTAATCAAATTGAAACAGCAGCATTCTCTTACCAACCACTCCCATAAAGATGAAGATAGGAATTTCCTGGATTGTGTATCCCATTTTCTGCAAGGGAAAGAAGTGGGTTTCAGATCTCCTGGCCCATCCGCAGTCCCACAGTCAGTCACTGACTGCTGGGACAGCACAACTCTGCACAGGCAGCAAGAGGCTTCCAGAGCTGTCCCAAAGTCTCCCCTGAACAGCCCCCAGCCCCCAGAAATTCCTTCTGCTGGGGCTGAGATCTGGCCAGACCCCACAGCCTGCTAAGGCAGAGCCTGCCTCAGCCCCTGGGTGAGGTTATAGACAAATTGATGTCCCCAAAGCTGCTAAGGGCAGTTTCTAACCCCTCAGAAGAGCCCCATCTGTGCCTACCTCACTATCAAATCTGCCAAAGTTGATAAGCCCAGGGCTGGAGAGATCCCAGGCATTGCCATGGTAAACGCTCAGGACAGAGTTCAGCGTGAAGGTGGAGATCATGGAGGCAAAGAACTGGAAGGAGATGCAACCCAGAGTCACTGCCAGATGCCTCCAGCCCCATTTCCTCACCACATGCCCCGTGCACTACCCCAAACCACCCCCAAGGCCCTTGGGCAGGGCTTGGTGCCCATGGTGTGGTGGGGACAGCAGGTGACATTCCCTGTGGCAGCACTTTGGGCAGCTTACGCTGACCAGGGTCTCGCTTCTCCTTTTGCCTCTCTGTTGCCCTGGAGCATAACCCAAGGCAGCTGCCTTGGAAAGGAGCTGGCAGCAAAATGGAGCTCAGCCAGGCCCAGATTCAGTCCCTGAGGGGCAGGGCACAGGAGGGGAGCTGGGATGCTGCTCCCTGGGATGGGTTACCCACTGGAGCAGGGGTGTCAGGAGGCCTGGGGCTGCAGGGCACCCAGAAAAGGCAATGCCTCACACCAGAACCAGCAGCTCTCCACTGCTGTCCAACACTTACAATTCTCCATGTCAGGAACTGGTTCCAGAAGGAAGCCCCTTCCTCCAAGCTGAACAGGACACCCCCTGCAAACACAAGGCACAGCAGCTTCACAAGGGGCACGTGCCACAGCCCCTTGGCTACAGCACCAGCCAAGCACCCACAATTCACCCCAGGCCATGTGCCCACACTGCCCAGACCCCCTCACAGGCAAGCCCACCAAGCCATCAGCAATGTACTGATCACAGCAAAGCCCCCCACTGCCATTCCCCATCCCAGGGAGGCAACGTTTGGGATCTGAGGCAGATGAGCTCCTTGCCCTTGGGCAGGGCCAACGCCTGCATGGCACAGCAGGAAAACTTGGAAGGCCCCTGCACAGTGCCCTGTGCAGATCCCAACAGCTGCCTCCAAGCAAATGGGAGCAACCTCCTGAGGAAATCCATGTCCAGACAGTGCTCAGTGCCAGAGAGCCACGACTGACAGACAGACAGCCACGACACACACCCACGGGGGCACCGAAAGCAGCCGAGACACCGGCGGCAGCTCCAGCCGACACGAAGTCCCTCTTCTCTGTGTCCCTGCGGAAGTACTCGAAGATCTGAAACAGCAGTGAAGGCACCTTTAGGGCTGCCCAGGGGCTTGAGACACAGGGTATGACATGGATGATGCCAAGCCACCAGTGTGGGCAGCTTGGTCTGGCACAGAAGGGCACCTGCAGCACAACTCCTCGGACCCCAACACCAACCTTGAAGTCTCTCTTTAATGACGTGGATCTTCCCTGGGAGATGCCAGCAGCAATCACGGATCCAGAGTGAATCATGGGTCCTTCCTAGGGGCCAGAGAGCAGAGTCAGATGGGAAGGAAGAACAGGGATGGCTGAATGCTGCTCACCAGCTTGCAGTCCTGAAGCTAGATGGGAGTATTTCCCTTAGGGAAGTACAGACTTTGACATTTTCCCCCTTCTCATACTGGAAGTGTTCAAGACCAGGCTGGAAAGAAGTCTGAGCAGCCTGGTCTAGTGAAAGGTGTTTCTGCCCATGGTGAGGGTTTGGAATGAGATGATCTTTAGGATCTCTTCCAACCCAAACCATTCCATGGTTTTATGAAATCCTTATTCTAGCATCTGCCTTGCCCACCTCCTGTTCCCACCGGCTGAGAAAACAAGTGTTTCCCTTGCCTGCCTTTAATCCCAGCAAGCCAGAAAGGTCCCAATGGCACACCCAAGTCAGCCCCATCTACTGTTTGCAAGGACAAGCCACTGATGGACAGAGGCTGCTGCTCTCCTGCCCTCAGCCCAGCCACACACAGGCTGGCACAGTGGCACCAGGTGCCCCAGGGGCTCCCCAAGCTTGGCAGTGCTGCGGTCACCTGGGCCAGCAGACACCAGGGAATAACACTGGGAAGTCACCACAGGGTCCCCAGCACAGGACCAGTGACAGACTGTGACACAAGTGCCAGCAGGAGGGACCAGCAGATCAGCAGCACATCAGAGAGCTCAGTGCACCTCACCTTCCCAACAGCCAGGCCACCAACCACTGAGAGGATGACCCCACAGACCTTGATCACCAGGGTCTGCAAAACAGAGAGGGCACAGCACATCACAGGGGTGGCACGAGGAACATGGCAGGCACAGGGGACACAGACACAGCCCTGAGGCAACAACCCCAAGGCACTTGTGATTCTCAGCACCCTCCACTGTGGCAACAGGCCAGAGCAAAAATCTACCCAAAGCTGCTCCTCCCAGTGCCAGCTGCTCATCCCAGGGCAGGAGGTTTAACCTCTGGGCACTGGAGGGGAACAGCTATGGAGCTGGGAGCTCATGCCAGCTCCTGCTGTGCCACAATGTGGGCAGGGACCACCCCAGGAGGACACAAGGTGCCCAGGCCATCCCACCACCTCCTGCTTCCTACCTTGAGTCGGACCACATGTGGAATCTTCACGCCGTTGAGGTAACATTTGATCTGGGGAATGCCACTGCCGGCTGCCACGGGCTGGAGGGAGCAGGGACAGCTGTCACACACAGCATGGGGACACACCAGCCACCTCACCCCTGTCTCTCAGCACAGGGCACACACCCTCAGGGTGGCTCTGAGATGAGGCCAGAGCTCATCAATAGGCTCTGGAGGTGGGCTGGAGGGAGGCACCCACTTCCTTAGGGCAAATGTGCCAGGGAAAAGGAGCTGGCTGGGTTCTTGGGGACACTCAGGTGTTTCCCCACCTTGTCACATCTACAGAAAGGTCACACTTGGTGGCCAGGGAGAGCAAGAGCAAAGCCACAAGGGAGACACTGTGGATTGGAATGATCCATAGGGAGTCCCAGTCTCTGGCTTGTCCTCCAGAGGCTGTCCCTGAGGCACCCGGCCAGACTGGTCTCTGCTGCTATTCAGGCACCCAAAACAGAGAGGCTGAGCTGGGGCCAAGGCTTGGGAGAGCTGCACCCCCACCCAAGGCTGGAGCACTGCCTCTGCCTCAGACTGCCAGCACATCCCAGCAGTCTGACAGCCCCACAGAAACCCCACAGCACAGCTGGAGACTGCCAGCACATCCCAGCAGTCTGACAGCCTCACAGAAACCCCACAGCACAGCTGGAGCCAAGGCCGAGGGGCTGGTGCTACCAGGAGCCAAACTGGCAGAAATACATTCACTGTTTACAAAATTTTGCATGTTTTCTGGAAATGTGACCCTGCTTTGCCCATGTCAAGAACACAGAACAGTTCCAAATTCTTACCTCTATGAAGGCAACGATCAGAGAGCCCACCATCACCACACTGGCATTCAGGGTGGCCCAGAGTAACAGGGAGAAAGAGAGGCCCCCTTTGGCTGTGAACTTGTCAATGTCTGGGGCAGCAGCTCAAGGAAAGGCCAGTGTAGCTTGGGTACCCAAAACAGAGCATCCCTCCCACCACAGCATCTCACAGAATCACAGGATGGTTGGGGGTGGATGCGATCTTAAAAACCATCCAGTTCCAACCTCCTGCCATGGGCAGGGATGCCATTCACTAGATCAGGTTGCTCCAAGCCCCCTATCACTCAGAGCATCCAGGGCAGCTGAAATGAGCCTCCTCTGTTATGGCAGAGCCCAGCCACAGCTCAGCCCTGCAGAGCAGCAGAGTCTGTGCCACCAAACTGGAGCGAGGAAGCGCTGCCCTCTTCCCCCATGACCCCTCTCACAGCTCCCAGGAGATCCCAGAGGTCCCAGGTAGTGCAGGCAGTGCTCTGTGAGGATACTGTCCTTCACCACGCGGTACTTGAGGCCAGCCAGGTTCTCCACCACGATGTCGATGAAGCAGGCGACCAGGCCGGTGAGGATGCCGATCATGGCGCAGATCACCCAGCGCTTGATCTCCACCGTCCGGAACGCCTGAGGGGCACGCTGCACTCACACCCTGCTGCTGCCCGCCAGCCTGGCACCCGGGGGACCCCAATACACCTGACAGCTCCCCCAGCACAGTCCCAGGGCTGGCAAGCTCTGAGGAGAGCCAGGGAGCACCAATGCTGGCTGACCTGGTGAAGCCTGGACACAATTTATTGATTTTAAGCAGTGCTCTCGTACCTCTGTGGGATCCCTAAGGTCCTTTTCCAGTTTGCCTGCCTCCATTAGGCCCATCCTGTTGGGATTCTTGCTGTGGCACTGATTCCCAAACCCCCAGAGCAGATGTTTCACATGACTCCAGAAGTCCCTGTGCTCAGGGACCTGTCCCACACCACCAGGCAATGCCACCATATGCACCCGGATTAGCTCCCATTCCAGCCACCTCGTGCTGGGTCCTTGATGTGGTTTCACAGCTTGTCACGAGCTGGGCAGTGCCCATAAACCCATCCTAGCTCAACCTAGGTTTAATCACAACCTCCTCTGGCACAAAGAAGCCCCCCAGCAGCCAGGCAGGGGGAACAGCCTCCCTGTCCACCCCACCCGAAACGACGTGTGGGCAGCCCAGCAAGACTCACCGCATGGTTTATCCTCCTCTCCTCCTCCAGGAATAGCTGGTTTTCACTGTTGTCATAGTCTAAGCTCTGGTTTGGGAAAGGGAGATGCTGTTATTGTCTACCAGGTGAAGAGACCTCCATGCTGGGGAATGCTGCCCTCAGCCACTCACCCCGCTCCTGTTATCATTTTCTTTCCTCGACTGCACTCCTTTCTGCACTGCAACTGCCCTCACTGGGCAGCTGTGAGCTCTCAGACCTCACACCTCCCCTGCTGCATCCCAGAGAGCAGCCCTGAGATGGGGCAGGTGGGCACTTACCTCGTACTTGAGTGACAGCAGCTTCTCATTGTGGGGGATCTCGTTGGGACGCTGCCGAGGGACCTCTGTCTCCTGTGGGATGGGATGCACAGCTTAGGATGGTCAGGTTGGAGTCCAGCCCTCCCATCCACGTGCACCTGTCAGTTAAACTCCTTTTGATGCTCAGGAGCTGCACAGAGGACTGCAGGTGCAAGCTGCCTGGCAGGCAGGGATCTGGGATGATTTTCCATCAGTTGGTGGGTGTGTGGGATTTAAGGCAGCCGGACCAGCTGTCAGGGGTGCTCTCTCACCAAGCACCCCTCCACTCCCAGGCAGGATGTCCCCCCAGGAGGGTTTGCCCAGCTGGGTACCACACTGCCAATGTTGACCTGGCACTGAATCCAAGCAACTCCATGCTCTGGTGGAGGGCAACCTTTCACCTTGGGCAGGAAATTCCTTAGGCCAAAAGCAAGGAGCTATTTCAAGCAAACTCATGTTTTTGGGCAGAAACCAAATCCAGTTTCCCAAACGCCTTTGACCGTGCAAGCTGTTCCCAGCTCCGAATTAGGGCATTTTCTGAGGATGCCAGAGGGGCCCCTGGGGCAGCAGCTGCCCACGCCACAGAGGTCACCCAGCCCAGGAAGAAGCACTGGAGTCCTTGTGGAACAAGCTGAATGTGAAGGAACAGCAGCAGCTGTTAGTGGGAGGAGGGAAGGGGTCTTGCCACTCACCAGCTCATGGATGTCCTCGTTGAGGTCCACATTGCTCAGCTGCCCAATGCGAAGGAAGGAGGAAGGAGTGAGCTGAGGAGAGCAGGGGAAATGAGGTCAATTCCTGATGCTCTTCAGATCTCTCAGGAGGAAGGAGCAGGAGTGCAAGATGCTCGTGCTCTGCCTCCCTCACAGAGCTCTGCCCGCCTGCCGCTGCCCGAGCCCCCCAAAACGCAGCACCCTGCTCTGAGCTGGGACCCAACACCCTGAGGGAACCAGAGGCAGCAGCACTCACCAGGATTTGGATGAGCTGCTCCAAGCTGGCAGAGCCAGCTCACCTGGGGATGTGCCAGCCAGCAGTGGCTCATTGGGGACTGGCCACCACAGCCCCTGGCACACATGCGGTTTTTATCTTTTTTTCTTTGTGTTAGAGCTGGGATTAATGCACGGGAGCTGCAGTTTTTGTGTTCAGACTCAGATGTTTATTAATTCTTATCTATAGTACAGTCTCACAAGTTGTGAGTTCTAGCTAACGAGAGAAAATGGCTCTGTCTCTATCTCTTTCCAAGGTTTTTAAGTGCTATTCATCCAATAACAAGATGACACCTATGTTATTTATATTTTTAACCCAATAACCAAACACCAAAGGTCTGCAATGTGGACCTTTTCACCCAATCAGAAAAAAACACCCAAACCCATGAAGAAGAAGGTGAAAGAAGGACTTAGCCTACACCCTAAATCCTCCATATTGCTTTTAGTAAATAAACGTATATGTAAATAAATAATGTATATATAGTATATATTACCGTATACTAAAATCTTAAACTCTAAGTTTTACACCCTGTGACATTACACAATTCTATTCAAACTACACACCCACAATCCCAGTGCTATCACTCAACCTTAGAAGCCTGTTCCACGGCCTCAGGTCAGATGTAGTGCTTGTTTGAGGGTCAGTGAGAACAGAAAGCCTAAGATTCTCAGCTTCCAGGGTTCCAACAGGCACGGAGCCAACAAACCTGTGCAGAGCAGCACGTTCCACACTGCCCTGGAGCTGGGGAGGGACACAGCCCCTGGACAACGCCACCTCCACAGCCACAAGCTCACCACGACGTGCCCTCAGCTGCCAGGCCCTGCCAGCAGCAAGGGACAGCTGAGGGCACGTCTGGCTCTGCCATCTGCTGCTCCACAGCAGCGGTTCCTGGCCAGGAGAGGAGCACGTCACCTCAGCCTGTTTGTCACCCCCCCGAGCAGCTGGGAGCAGAGTGACAGCCAGGCTGGCTGCCAGCCAGGAGACACAGGAGGAAGTGGGGGCACTGCTCCTGCACAGCCTTGGGGACTCTGGGGTCTCTCTGAGCCGGCCCCAGTGTGATGCTTGGGAAGCAGCATTTGCATCTCCCTCTGGGGAGCAGGCTCTCCTTTCACTGGTGATCACTCAGGCTCACCACTGGCAGCACAGTCCCATAGCACGGGAGGTTTTGGATTGTTTGGGGCACCTCTGTCTCCTGGACAAGGCAGGCAAGGGCTCAGGCTGCAGCTGAGCAGTGCCACAAGAGGACCCAAGCTGCTGTCACCCCTCCATCGCTGTGAAACACAGGGATGCACAAGGATCTGAGCACTGTCCCAAAGCACAGCCCCAACACCATTCCTCAGCATTCAGATCTTCCCCTCCAGAGCCTCACCCCTCCTCAGCTGCCAGGTTAAAGAACTGGAGGATAAAAGAGGAATGGTGAGAAGGGCTCTGGCACACTGGTGTCTCTCTGCTGGCAGGTCCCAGATTGAGCCCCTCGCTGCTTTAATCCCACGATCCCGTCTGGAACGTGCCAGCCAGAGCTGCTGGGAGCCCTGCACGTCACTGCACAGGAAGAATATCCCTTTGTGTTTCCAGCCTGACCCATTTTCCCATTTTTCCCTCTGCTTCACATTCTCCTTCACTCTCTGACCTGCAGATGGGTTCTGCCCCAGCTTCTCAAACCCCCTTTAGCCCCCAGCCCACAGTGCTCCATGCTGCCATTTTCAGACACTGGTTTGGCAAAACCAGCCTGGGCTTTGTTTCTGGTCCATGATGGCTCCACACTCCCAGTGGAAAGGATCCAGGTGGATCCTTTTCCCAGCTGTCAAAGCAGACCACTGTGAACTTCTACGAGCTGGGCACACACAAAGCTGTCACCTCCCTGGATGGGAACTCAGGGTCACGAGCTGGATACAGGAACTGCCTGTTCCAGTGCCTGTTGGTGCCCAGCTGCTCTGGTGGCAGGCTGAGGTCCCAGCCAGGCCCCCACCATCCTGTGGAGGGGGAATGACACATGCCTTGCCTTGAAACCTGGAGGGACAAAGCTGACGCCTTGCAAAGGAACACATCCCCACCTGGACTGAGGAAGCACAAAGATTTAAGGCTCACACATCATGGGCAAGATCAAGGCAAGGAGATGGAAAATGTCACTCATGCCATGACCCTTGTGTAAGACCTCAGGCAGGACCAGTCCTTCAGGGAAAAATCTCCTTCTGTTAGGTTTGAAGTCTGCAGACAGACCAAATGTGGCTGGAACCAGTGACATCCCACCCACTTTCCTCCTTCCTTGTGGAGAAAGCAGCGAGAGCACAGCAGCTCAATTCTCCATCAATTAAGCACCAGTAGGACACAAGCACAGATGAAGGGAAAGGAGGTGCAGTGGAGCCTGAAGCTGAACTTTTTTAGACAAGCACCACATTTTTAATATCCTCCCCCCAAGTCCTGGCACCCCTCTGGCATTTGCAAGCAGAGGCTTGGCTCCTGTCTCACCCACCACGGGGATCACATGCCAGGAGGGCAGGAAAGAGCCACTTCCAGCAGCACCCAACTATGATAAGAGAAAAAGGAGAGACTGAGAAGCCTGGAGCCAAGAGAAAAGGTTATTTGTGCACAGCTCAGATATTCACTGAGCAATGCCCTCCTTGGGATGTTTTCAAACTCAGCCAAGGCAGCTGCTGATGCTGGGTACGTGTGATGGTGTGACTGCTGTGATTATCTCCACATGAAAACATGCACTGCTGCCAAAACCCAGAGGGCACAGATGGGTTAACAGCTCTCCTGCTCCGGGAGAGGCTCTGGGACACTCTGAGCCTCACTCTGCCAGTGGCCCATGAGCACCCAGCCCTCAGCCTGTTTGGGTGGTAAAATTAATTTCATTCTGAGCTCTGCAAAGAGATATCTGGAGCCTTGGTCTGAATTAAAATAAATTATCATCAGTGTTAGTGGGCAGGAATGTTGGCAGACAGGGCTGCTCCTCCAAGGGACCTCACCAGGCTGCAGGGAAGCCCCCAAATTCAACAGAGGCAAATACAAAGCCCTGCACCTGGGATGGATGAGCCCCAGTGGTCAGAAAGTAGCTTAGTTGGAAAAGTCTTGCAGCAATCTGGTGGATGAATGAAGAGGTGTCAGCAGCACAGACCTGGAGTGGAGGTGGTCAACCCCCTCCAGGGTGGTGCAAGACCACTGCCAGAAGGTTTGGGGAAGGGATCCCACAGCTCCATCTGGCACCTGCAACAGCACACCTGGGACTGGGCATCCAGTTTGGGCTTCCTGGGACAGAAAAGGCACAGAAAGTGAGCTCAGCAAGACAGTTGGGAGCTGGAACACATGGCAAGATAGACAAGGAGAAGCTGGTGCTCCTCAGGGAGTTCCTCATGTCATCTCCAGACACCCAACAAGAGGTTACAGACAGGACAAAACCAGACTTCCCTTGGAGCTTTGCATTGATGGGACAAGAAGCAGTGGATGAACTGCAGTAAGGGAACTTCTGCTTAGACATCAGAGCCAAACATTCACCCTGTGGCTGGTGACATACTGAACTTGGGACCAAATAGGTGCAAAGCTCCTCTGATGTGTCCCTCAGGGATCTGCTCTTAGCAGGGCAGGGACTAGAACCCCTAGCTCTAGCCCCCTCAGGGACTCCTTTCCCCTTTATGATGCTGGCACCCACTCTGAGACAAACATGAGCAAATTGAGGATCAACCTCAACCTGAAAAAAATCTAGCAGAAGATCTCAACCATCACCTTCTACTCATGCTCTGAATGCATTATCTCCATGATCCATCCCAGGCTGTGTGCACACAACCAAGCCGTGCCCCCCAAACACTGCTCTGGAGAACCATCCATAGGGAATCTCTGACCCTGCTCCATAGCCCATTTCCACAGGGATGAGCCAGTGAGGCTCCTCCCTACAGGACATGACCCAGCACGAGGAGACCCCCCTGGCACTGCCCCTTGTCACCATCCTGTGCTCATAATGAACTGGCAGCACGTGACTTTCTGTTATCTGTGAGATAAAGCCCAGCACAGACCACAGAAGGAGCCTACAGAAGCTGTGGGAGGGAAGGAAGAGGATTTCCAGCCCCCAGGGTGCTCTACTCTGCCCCTTGTACCAGCCTGGGTGGAAAGCTCCAGGCTGTGTCACCAGTGTGTCACCAGCACGAGAACCCTGTCACCGGCTCCGGCAGTGAACGGGAGAGATGAGCTGCAGGGCTTTTGAAACCCCCCTCCTCTGACACAGCCACGGCTGGGACAGGCTTCAAACCAACCCAGCATCACCCCAAAATGCTCCACAGCAGCACAGAGCAGGGCTCCTCACCTGCAGGCTCATAACAGGGGAGAAAGAACCCAGACTCTCCCCAGGGTGTCACCGCTTGGCTCTGCTTTTGCTTCCAGGCTCCTGCTGCCATTCCCAAGGCACAGCTGCTCTTTGATCCTCGCCCCCACAAGGGTGGGAATGCTGGCATTGCCCTGGCCTTTCTCTTGGCACAGGAGCAGCACAAGGATGAAGCACTGCCACAGTCCCCAATGGCTTGAGCAACCTGTAGAAAACTTCCTGAAGCTCCTGTGCCGGGGGAAGCTCCTGCCACCCCTCAAGGGCAGTGGGTCTCCAGGGCAGTCACCTCCAGGCTCACAAGAGCAGGGACAAGCAGCCTGTCTGCCAGTAACCTGGGGTGTGCAATCTGCAGCCCATCTGCCAGGAATCAGGGCTCACCCAGCACTCATACTTCCCTTTTTCTGCCTCCTCCCACCAAGATTTCTTGATTGCAGCCTGGCCACTTTTTTGCACCTTGGTACTTGAGATTAAAGAAAATGAGACCAGCAACATCCAGAGATGCAGAATGAACACACAGGGACTAAGGACAACCTGCCCAGCAGCAGCCTGGTCTTCATGATGGTGACCCTTTGCTCCAGGCACCCTTTGAAGCAGGAGCATTAAACCAATCCCAAAGTCAAGGCGCTTCAGCACAAATATTTTACAGCATATCTTTGATGGTAATGAAGGAGAAACGTTCTTCGACAAAAAAGGGTTTCATGATGGAAATTGGCTGCTCTCACTAAAATGTTCCACCCACTTCCCAGCCTGAGAACCAACACACAGAGCTTGAGAAGACAGGAAAGGGATGGCCCACGGCAGCTGTGGTGCTCAGAGCTCAGGCTGCCTCTCACTGCTGGATGTGCTCAAGGAACCACAAACCCTGGGGACAGGATGAAGGCTGAGCCAGCTCAGACCCCAAACCAGAGGAGACCTCAAGGACAGGCCTCTCTCAGCCCACAGGTGTGTTTATCCAGCCTCCCCTCACCTCCTGCCCCCCAGAACTCGATCTCAGTCCCCCTCAGCTGTCAGCTGGGGAGCTACAGACCCATGTTTCCTCTGGTCACCTCAAGATCAGTTTCATTTCCATTAAACAAGCACGTGAGAAAGTGAAGAAGCTCTGCTAGGGGACATTTCTATTGTATTACCTCAAGCCAGGTTTAAATCTCCCCTGAGCTGAGCAGCTCCAGCCTCTCTTTATTTCTCCACCAAAGCTGTCCTGCTTCAACCCACGCAACTGAATGAAAGTCATCTGGGGGAGAGGAGAGGCAGCTGCCTGACCCCAAAATACAACCCCAGCCCCACAGTGACAACCCAGCTGCCACTGCCAGGGGCACGTGTGGTCTGGAGCTGCAGTAAGGTATTCCCTTGCCAAGGGAAATGCCACCTCACCAGCTGAGCTGCCTGCACTGTGAAGGGACACAGTGACAATAAATCACATTGGCAGGGCTGGATGTCCACCTCCAACTGCCCCTGCTGCAGCAGGCCTCAGACACTTCTTCCAAACCACCAGGAAAACCCTTTCCTAATCACCCTCAGCTGTGAGATCAGATTAATCCCTATTTTAACACCCTTCAAACCCACAGAATTCCCTATGTGCTGTAAATATACGAGGTCCTGTTGCACTGCCCAGGAGAATTACTTTTATTTTCGCCCTGGCACAGCTGCCTCCTCCCAGCTGCCATTCCCTGCTCCCAGAGCACTACACAAGGCTCTTCCAGCCTAACGAGCCCTGCATTTCCCTCTAATTAGCCTGCTGTTCTGACTTGCCCAGGAGCAGGGCAGCACAGAATCGTGCTGGGTGAGACATCCCCGCTAACAGCTGCCAGAATCTGGCACTGCTCCTCCCTATCTAAGCTCAAGTCTCCCAGAAAACTCTCCACAGGAGATTCGAGGATGCCATCTGGAAGCAATGCCTGTCCCACCTGGTGCTGGCACAGAAGTGCTCCATGGTCCCATCCTGACATCCCACCCACAGCACAGCCCAGCAGAGCCCACCTGCCCTCAGCTTCACTCTGAAACAGGAGCTGTGTGCCTCAGTTTTCTTCACTGAGCTGCATGTGGGGGAGAGACTGCCGGGCAGGGGGTACACTGGAGAGAAGTTCTCATCACTTAATTACCCCAAATTAACTTTCCAGAATGAACTGGCCTCCCTTTGTAACATGGCCCACCTTGGACCTGCTTTCTGCCAGGGTAGCTCCATACATCCCACAGGACACTCTCCACCACTCCAGTGTTAGAGGCTCTTTGTCTGAGCCCTACCTGTTGATCTGGGCAGCAGCAGCATGTCAGGCAACAGGCTCTCACAGGAAGACATTTTTAGAAGAAATTCATTCAGTACAAACTAATTTTACACGGACAGATACAGACAGAACAAAGGGGGGATGGCCTCAAACGAAACAAAAGAAGAATAGATTAGATGTCAGTAGGAAATTCCTCCTTATGAGGGTGATGAGGCACAGGTTTCTCAGAGAGGTGGTGGCTGTCCTGTCTCTGGAAGTGTTCAAAGCCAAGTTGGACAGGGCTTGGAGCAACCTGGTCTAGTGGAAGGTGTCCCTGCCCACGGCAGAGGGTAGAACACGATGAGCTTTAAGGTCTCTTCTAACCCAATCCATGCCGTGATTCTGTGAATGAGGAGAGCAGCCCCAGGGGCAGGGGCAGGAGCAGGGCCCTGCTCAGTGGCAGGAGCAGAAGAGCAGTGGCCGAGGGCTGCAGCAGGGATGGAGCCAGCCCGCACCGGGCTCTGACTCAGCCCCACGTTCAATTTTTCCCCACCAGTGCCCCGTGCCCCGGCCATGGCTCCCCCCAGCTCCTCCCCGCGCTGGGTCCCCTCAGGTTCTTCTTTCCCAGCCCGCGGGAGCCCGGAGCGATCCTGACACTCCCTGCCCAGTCCCGGGACAAGAAACACGGTTAAACACCGCAGGGAAGGGAGGGGAGCGCAGAGACGAGCCCGGCCCGCGGCCGCAGCCCTCCCCGTGCTCCCTCCGGCGCAGAGCCCCCCGCCCGTTCCCGGGGGCGGTACCCACCTGCCGGCCGCTGCCCGCCGCCCCCGGGCCGGTACCGTTGAGCAGCGGGGTGGTTTCGCCCGCACGCCCGTCCTCGTCGTCGTCGCGGTCGCGGCCGGACCAGGACACCTTCTTGGCGACGTTGGCCATGCGAGGCGGCGGCGGCTCCTCCGCCGGGCCTGCCCCGCCGCTCGGTCATGTGACCGCCGCCACCACCATCACGTGGCTGTCAGGGCGGCCGGGGGCGCCCCGAGGCACCATGGGAGTT
>VZSR01003816.1:416072-465329 GCA_013398615.1 Brachypodius melanocephalos | reverse complement strand
CTTGCCGTGGGTTGGGGTGTATTTTCCCTGATAAGGTTGTCCCCATGTCCCGCCCTGGCCGTGCAGAGCGGTTTGGGGGAGCGCACCCCACATCTGTGGGGGCTGTGCTCTTCCCATCCTTACCTGTCTGTGTTCTCCAGGTGTGCTGCCCCTGTGCTGCCGCTCCCCGGCGTGGGACAGGCCCAGCCGGCCGCCCCCCAGCCCCCTGCAGCCCCCTGGCCGCCCGCTCGCCCCGTGCCGCTCCTTCAGCAACAACAAGATCCAGGTGGAGCTGGACGAGAGCTCAGGTACGGCGGGTGACACCTCTGCAGTGACACCCTCAACACACGGGTACTGTGGGGCACAGGCAGGGTCCTTTCCACCCCTCTCCTATGGCATGTGTGGCTCTGGGCGTGGAAAGTCACCAAAGCTCCAGATGTTGCAGCTGCAACTGCTTAGGAGCCTCAGGGAGAAGCCTTTGGGGTTGGGAGTCTGACCTGAGTGGGCACTTGAGGTGGTTGGTGCTACAGGCCAATCCTGGCTGTCATTGTCCCCTGGCTGTGCATTGTCCCCTCTCTGGGGGTCCCTGGTTTTGGCACCTGACAGAGGGAAGCACTCCATCAGGGAAGAGCTATTGGGAATTTCTGTGACCTGGCTACCAGGAATGGCTGTCATGGGGTCGTGTCCCTGCACTGAATAAAGGTTCCTCTTCTTGTGGCTTCTCAGATCCTGCTTTCAGGTGCCTGGGTGTGTCCTCCTGCTGTTCCCAGCTGGGCATGGCTGCAGCACCCAGGCTAAGCACTCAGAGAGGCTCTTTTGGGAAGAGTAGTGCAGTTTGGGCAGGGACAAGGGCTCAGAGCCCTTCCCGTGGTGCTGACAGGCTCCAGCAGGTGTGTGACCCCCTGGATCCAGGCTGTTTGCTGTGATAAAAGCTGCAGGCTCGACCTTTCCCATTGAGCTCAGGGAGAAGGGAACTGCTGGGCACCGTGACCCAGAAGGTGGCTGGGCTTTGGGGCACATGGGGTGCCACCACACGTGGCCTGGTCTGTGCTCCAGGTCCACTACCCACTGAGTGACCCTGGCTTGTGGGTGGATCTGGGCAAAGACAGGACTTTGCTCTTGGCTCTGCTGCTCTAGAAGCTTTTAAATAGCCAGGAATGCTGTTGAGTGGGAGTGGGAAGACACAGTTTGGTGATGGAAACAGGGAGGTGGGTGAACTCCCCTGGGCAGGGCAGTGTGTGCTGCTGTGGAGAAGGATCTGATGTTCCTGTGTTTACCCTGCACAGGTGTTGCCATGATGAAGTTCAAGAGTCCCCCAGTCAACAGCCTCAGCCTGGAGTTGCTCACAGAGTTTTCCATAAGCCTGGAGAAGCTGGAGAACAACCGGGCCTGCCGGGGTGTGATCATCACCTCTGTGAGTGTTTGTTCCCGTTTGGGTCACTGGTCACTGGCACCTTGGATTGGCTCTGGGAGGAGGGCAGGAGGCTCTTGGAAGGACCACGATCTTTCTTCTGTGCTTTTTTTCTAGCAGAAGAATGACAACCAAGTGTTGTGCTTTGTCATGAGAATCAAATCTGCTTATCTGCCAACCTCATATATCTTGTGACATCTCCTGGCTCACCCACAGGGAGCTGCTGGGAGATGCCAATGCTTAATCTCAGATGTGGTGTGGGGATAAGGTGGTGCCTGGGAATAGGACAGGACAGGTTTTGTGCAGTGTGGCTGATGTACTCACACAGGGACCCTGACAATGAAAAACTGTGTTGCAAGCAGATGCCCAGCACTGCAGGCCATGGTAATGGGATAATCCAGGCTGCAGTGGGGAGCTATTTTCAGAACCCCAAAAGACCCTGATTTATATCTCATATTCATCACTTTCCCTTCCCTCAAGCTGCCAGGCTGAGAGCTAAAGGGTCCTTCCTTCTCCATGACTCTCAGTGACATCTGTCTTTTCCCAATTCCAGGCTGTCCCCAAAATATTCTCATCTGGCCTGGACATCACTGAGATGTGTGGGAAGAGCATGGAGCACTACACCGAGTTCTGGAGGGCCGTGCAGGAGATGTGGCTGCGGCTCTACGGCTCCAGCATGGTGACAGTGGCTGCAATCAACGTACGTCCTTTGGGCCTGCCTTCCTCAGGGTGGGATTGTCACCTGCTGTGGCTGCTTTGGACCGTGTGGGCAGGGACAGCTGAAAAAGCAGGCTGAAATTCATCCAGAGATGTATCTGTTGGGGTGTTTGGGTGAAATCCACGTCTGTCAGTTCTGTGGGCTGTGGGAGGGTACGGAAGTGTGGGATGCTGCAGGCTCTGTGTGAGCTGCAGGCACTGCTGGGTTACAGAAGCATTTCAGCATTTCCAGCAGGTTTGGCTCCTCCAGCCAGGGTTCTTGGCCAGCAGGGAAGTGCTGCTGGAATCTCCGTGTCCATGCATGGGCCATTACATTTTTGGTGTCTTGTTTTTGTTTTCCAGGGTGGTGCTGCCCTGGCAGCTCACGGTGGGTGGTGTCTGTCCACAGCCCCCCATTGAAGGCGCTTGGTTTTTCTCTCAGGCATCCCGTGCAGGGCTGAGCAGCACTGAGCCGTGGAAAAGATGGTCACAAAATGGAAGGGAAACCTTCCCTGTGAAGAGGGATGAGACCCTAGAACACATTGCCCAGAAAAGCTGAGGCTGCTCCATCCCTGCAAATGTCTGAGGCCAGGCTGGATGGAGCTCTGAGCAACCTGATCTAGTGGAAGGTGTCCCTGCCTGTAGCAGGGGGCTTGGAATGAAATGGGCTTTAAGGTGCCTTCCAACCCAAACCCTCCTGTGATTCTCTGAAACCCTGGTAAACATCAGAAATCTTCTTTAGGACTTGTATTGAATCAGGTGATCAGAAATTTGAGGGACATCTGCTCTGTCTTCCTGGTGTCTTCCATGCTCTGGAGTGATCAGCAAGGCTGTGGGGTGTTTGTAACCATGTCCTGGACTCACTCTGTCCTTCTCTCTGCCAGGGGTCCAGCCCGGCCGGGGGCTGCCTTGTCGCCCTGTCGTGTGACTACAGGATCATGGCAGAGAACCCCAAATTCAGCATCGGCCTGAACGAAGCCCAGCTGGGCATTGTGGCTCCCTTCTGGTAGGCCAGTGCCTCCCACTTCTAGTAGCATGTGTAGGTCTCTAGAAAGAATTAATTTTCAAGGATGAGTGCCAGTTCAGCTGCTCATGGTAGTGTGGTTTGTGTGTCAGGGGTCAGATATTTGCAGCTGCGGGAGATGACATCTCATTTCTGTCCTGCCCTGCACATATCTGAAAAGCTTTCAGGCTGCAGAATGTCCTCACATCCTGCACCAGCAAGGATCTCAGGTCTGGCCCTGCAATTAACTCCAGAACTAGTGCTGGGAGATCTCATGGGTCAGGCTCAATCTGGGAATAGGCTTTTCTTTAGGTACACACTGTGTACCTGCAAAATCCTGTGGTGTGGAGATCTCTGAAAGCACAGGGGCACTAAGATACTGACACACAGGCCCTTGTTTGCCCTAGGAATGTATAAAAGTACTGTTGGGAAGGAGCTTTCAGTCACAGCAAGTGGGTACCCACAGGCACTGAGAGTAAAAGGAGCAGCTTTCATGCAGAGGAGAGGGAACTCTCTTGAGGTGCTACCAGCAATGGTTCTCACACCATTTTCACATTGTGACTGAGCTGCTGTTCAGAGCACCAAACCTGAGGAGTGGGACCAGGGTGCTGTCAGCTCTTGGTGTCTGGGTGAGCTGCCCCTGAGCCTGGCTTTCCCTCCCCGCTCTTGCAGGTTTAAGGACACGTTTGTGAATGTTGTGGGACACCGAATTGCCGAGCGCTCCCTCCAGATGGGCTCCCTCCACCCTGCACCTGAGGCCCACAGGCTGGGCCTCGTGGACGAGCTGGTGCCAGAGGAGAAGCTCATGGAGAAGGCTGCAGCTGTCATGGCACAGTGGCTGGCCCTTCCTGGTAAGCCTCTGGCAGAAGTGGAGGGGACCTGGTCTGAGGGGGAAGTGCAGATGCCAGGGCTGGTGCCTGGGAGCTATGTAACAGTTTCCATTAAAAGTGGAGGTTTGGATGGCTGGGAGGTAGGAAAGCTCAGCCCAGCAGTCCCAGCAGCCTTGGGCTAACAGAGAGGGACACTGTGCTAACGTTCAGGGCACGTGGCTCCAGCTCAGCTCATCCTGCCAGCCCTGCTGAGTCAGTCTGGAGGTGTCTGAGCTCCACAGACAAACCAAATCTCTGTCAGTGGAGGTGTTAGCCCAGGAAAGCTGCCATGGAGCTGAGTGAACAGGCTGGGTGAGAGCTCCTGGGTGGCTGCCAGGCTGCTTTTGTGGTCTGAATCAACTCTTGGCACTCTGGATGGCAGTGATTGGGGTGTGGATGAGGACAGGCAGACAGCACAGGCATTATGTGTTTGGGCTGTTCTGTGACTGCAGCACAAGGTTCCTGGGCTGGAAGAGGGCTCTCCACAAATCTGAGCTGTCCTAGCCATGTCACCTCTCCTCCCTGCTGTCCTGGTGTTAGAGTGACACCTCACCCCCAAGACTGGGGAGCTGTGCCCTCTCCTGACTTCCAGGAGGTCCCGTGCAGATCCTTCCCCTAAATCAGAACTGTCTGGGTGGCTTCAGCACGCGGGTGCTGGAACAATTCAGGGTTTGCAGTGTGTGGATGGAGGGGGTCAGTCCTCATTTTGTTGTCACTAAGTGCGTGAATAAAACATCTGTGCTGCAGATGTGCTGCCACATCACTGCACCTGGCTCTGTGAGGGTGTGAGCAGATGTGTGCTCGAGGCCTCAGTCAGCTCCACCAGCCCCTGCTGCTCCAGCAGCATCCATATATCCATGTGGAATGGCACAGGCCCAGGGGTGAGCTCGAGGGAAATCTTGCTGGCTTTTATTCAGCGTGGTTGGCAGGAGCAGGCTGTCTTGCAGTGATTGAAGGGATTGGTTCAGGGATGCTTAGAGCCGCAGCAGTTTCAAATAAGAAGGAATTTTGTTTGGTTGCTGGTGTGTATTGGGCTCTGGAGGGCACAGGGAGAAGGAGGTACACAACTTTTTGTCATCTTTGCCAGTAGATCAGCCATTTCCCCACTGAGCAGTACAACATAATTTATTGTATGAGAATTTATCCAGTTCAGCTCCCAGCTGGTGGGTTTTTCTTACCCCTTTCCCTGCTGATTTCAAGTGCACTTTGCTGTGTGATCCCTCCGCATTAGACCTGCATTTGGTGGCACTGAGAGCTGGTCAGGGGTGAGGACAGGGCATGCTCCTGATCCTTTCTGTCCTCTCTGCAGACCATGCCCGCCAGCTCACCAAAACCATGATGAGGAAGGCGGTGTTGGACCGCCTGGTTGCTCACCGCGAGGAAGACATCAAGAACTTCATCACCTTCATCTCAAAAGAGTCCATCCAGAAGTCCCTTCGCATGTACATGGAGATGCTGAAGAAGAGGAAGAGCTGAGGATGCAGCTGGTCCCTGGGAGGTCGAGTCACCCTCTGAAATGCTGCGGTAGCTGTTGGTCTCACAGCAAAGCCACCTGCGGTGCCAGCCATCGGTGACCTGCCACCTGCTCCCACGGCTGCCCCTTCCCATTGTGCCTGTAGAGTGCCTGACACCACTGCTGCCTTCTCCAAGGGCAGGGAGAGCCCACTCAGCCCCCCAGGAATGGACAGGGACAGGGTCTCAACACGCTGGGGCCTGAGCCTGACGGTCCTTGGATGTCCTCCCTGCCGTCCAACAGTTAATTGTGAAATGAGGTTTATCAATAAATCTTCAATGAGGTAGGAAATAGATGCTTTGTTCCATGGCTTGTCTGTGGTCACAGTGTCCTGGCTGGTGGCCTGTCCCCAGGCTCTGGTTCCTGGTGGGCTGGGGGGTCTGGGCACAGCCAGCTGCTGTCCTTCTCCAGACTGGGATGTGGGGCAGCCTATGCACAGGACTTGTGGATGGGGCTGGGTGAAGCACCTTCATGGGGATTGGTGGTGGGAGCTGGAGCTGGATCCTGGTCTGTGGCTGCAGGAGGAGCTCAGGCTGCCAGCTTCACCTCAACCGGGTAGTGGTCACTGACTGCCAGGGCCTGCAGGAGGGCAAGAGGTGGGAGATGTTCAGTGAGCCACTCACCCCTGGCTGTGCTGCTGGGGCTGGCAGGGCAGTCACCTGCCCTTCCAGAACCTTCTGCCTGCTGGAGGGGGCACCAAAGATACTCGACACACAAGGCTCCGGTTTTGGCACCTCTCATGGAGAGGTGCCCAGGCATGGCTTGGGGTGGGCGCTGGCAGAGGGCCACCTGCCCTCAAAGCCCCCATGTCTTGTCTGAGGGCTCTGTGCCAGTGATGGGTGGTTGAAGGTTGGCTTGGGTTACACCATACCTTTAGTCCTGCCCATGGAAGACCACAAAAAACCCTGTGCATCCCTTCTCTTCCCAATAGAAGCAGGCAGTGACCCCAAATCCCCTGTCTTGTTTCCACCCTTGGGTCCCTTGTCACCCTGAGCCCTTCAAAGAGACAAGGGCAGCCCTGCAGCCTGGGCCAGCTCAGCTTTGGTGCCTGCTAGAGCCCCAAATGTGTGATCCTGGCTCACCTCCTCCTGGTCCAACTGGAAAGCACGCTGGAAATTGTAGATACCAGCTGAGCTGGGCACGATGCTTCTCTTCAGCTTGTTGCCACACACCACGATCCTGCAGGGGAGATGTGTGTGGATGGTGGGTGCCACTCCTGCCCCTGCTGGCAGTGCAGGGCAGGCAGGGGGTGCCAGGGAGGGGACAGTGGTGCCGTGGTGGCAGCACTCACCTGTCATAGGCACAGTCTGACTTGCCCACGGTGGTGTCGGCGCTGTCAGGGATCAGCCACTTGAAGACGTCGCTGGTGCGCAGGCGGATGGATGGCCAATCGCCCGGCTGGACGTAGGAGCAGTCGGCGTTGAAGTCCCCCAGGAACATCATGTTCTGCAGGGGAGATGGGAGGCTCCTGATGTGAGTGATGGGCTGTTCCTGCCACCAGCACTGCTGTGGGGGTGGCAGGGACCGCCCTGTCACGGGGCAGGAATGGGGTTCTCACCCCACTGCTCCTGCACCAGCGGCGCTCGCTTCAAAGCAGGGTCCCAGTATGGGTCAAACAGTCCCTGGGGCTCAGTGCCCAACCCTGGTGCCCCCCCAGTGCTGGTGACACTCACATCAGTCCCCCACTTGTTGATGATAGCCAGGTAGACGTCGTAGAGTGCATCAATCTCAGCGACAGCATCGTGTGGGGCTGAGTGCAAGGGCACCAGCACAAACTCCTTCACCTCTGCCAGGGGAGAAGGATGTCAGCCCCACAGCCACCCCATGCCACAACCCGTGGCCACTTGTTCCCCCACTTACTGGCACTGGGTGCTGAGACCCTCAGGATGAATGGCTCCCGGCTGAAGACATCCTGGGGGTCCTCATATTGGTAGGTGTCCACCACAGACACAACATCTGTCCTGTGGGAACAAAAGGATGGTAACCATGGGACTTGGCACAGCCCTTGTGTCCCCTCCATGGTGCTGGTGGCCCTGCAGTGCCATGGCACAGGCAGCAGCACTGCCAGCCCCATTCATTACCTGTAGATAAACAGGTACATCTCCTTGTAGTTCTCCCGTCCCAGGGGGCCACTGATCTCGTAGTCGTATGGGGATGTGGATGCGCTGCAGAGACATAAAGGCAGGACAGTGACATGGCTGGGACCATCCTGGATTGGCTTTGGCATGTCCAGGAGCTGAGTGGCCCCAGGGTTTGCACTAGCTGGTCCTGCTCTACAGTCCCCGTGGGTTACTGTGTCCTGGTTGTGGGGTGACATGAGGTATAGCAGCTCTGAAGCCCCCAGTGCCTCTCCCCCTGGTGGCTGCCTGGATGCAGCATGACACGAGGCAGCTCCTGCCACCCTTTCTCTGCAGGGACATTCCTCACCTTCATTTGCAGCAGAGCTAAATTAGGTCAGCGAGCAGCCTGGGGCTCTGCAGCACCCAGCGTCACCCTCCCTGCCCTGGCTGCTTTGTGGCCATGCTGGAGGGGACACGGAAGGGGTGAGGACATGGGCTGGGCACACCTGCTCAGGAGCACTAGCTGCCTTTTGACATGGCAGCAGCGGCTTCCGCATGGTCCTGAGCCGTGCCCTCTCCCAAAACAGGGTCAGCATCCAGCTGGTGGAGGGGCTGCCACCCTGCTGTGGCCAGCTTTAGCCCACCCTAGCAGCCCCTTTTCCTCCCAGGGTGCCACAACCACCCCCCTCAAAGCATCATCTACTGCTGGGTCCATCCTGGGGTCCCCCTGCCACTCAGAGTCTTGGGGTGCAAGGTCTGCCTGTCCCTTCCTCCCCTTCTCTTGCTTCTGCCCTGTCCTGTTGGATTTTGGAGAGAACTTGCCAGAGCTGTAGTTCCTTTCCATCCTGCATGCTCTGGTGAGCTTACAGCTTTCAGAAGGGATTTGTATCACTTGTATCCCCATTCCCTTCACTGGGTTATTCCCAGTGTTGTTTCCAGCTCCTCCTCTTTGCCCAGCGTGTTTCTCCTATTCTTCTTTCCAAAAATAAACTCTCTGTGGATGGACAACTTTTTTTTTTCTTCTTACTTTTCAGGCAGCTTGGCTTTCCCTGCTGGTGCTGCCATCCCAATCCCAGCCCCTTTTGTACCTGTTGAGTTGTTCCATGAGCTCGGTGACGGCGCTGAGGTCGGAGTCGCGCACCTCCTGCACCAGCACCACATCATAGCGGCGCAGGACCTGCAGCCAAGAGGGACAGCTCAGGGACAGCATCCCACCCATCTCCCAGCCATCTCTTCAGCACCCTGGGGACTTGCATGTCCCTTGGTGCCAGGGCAGATGTCCCCAGGGGGGGCTCAGAGGGACTGTGGGTTGTGCCTGACACCCCACCAAGCCTTCATCCACCCTGGCCATCCCGAGCACTGCGATGCCATCCCATCCTCTGCCACATGCCCACATCTCTGGCACAGGAGCTGTGTTGGGGTCTGTCCCAGCACACAGCCCATCCCCACAGTGCACTGGCTGCACTCACATCGATGATGATCTCTGCCACTTCCTTGTTGGACATCTTGGTGTCACCAAAGGCCTGGATGTTGAAGGCACCGATGCGCAGCATGGCAGTGGCTGGGCACAGGAGAGCCACAGCCAGCAGGGACAATCCCAGTGTCACAGTCCCCATTCTTCCAGGATTGATGCTGGGTCACAGGGTTGCAGAGATGGCAGATGAACTCAGAACACTATTTTGGATTTGGGGTAGAGGAAAAAACGTGTAGATCCTTGCAAAGTCCTGGTGTGTGACAGTGTGTCATGGTGGGCATTGCCCAGAGCAGGCTGCAGAGCAGGTGTGGGCAGTCTGCCAGCTCACCAGTCCCAGAAGGAGATAAATCCCATCCCACCGCTGTGAGTCTGCCTCTTCCGGCTCCAGGGATCACCCAGCTCCACTCCCCCACCAGGGTGTCTTCACTGCCTACCAGCCCCATCCACCACTGCCAGCATTCCAGGCACCTCAGGCTGTTCCACATCCTTAAAACTTCACCACAGCCTCCCACTGCTGGGGTAAGGAGCGGCTCCTTGTCCCAGCTCATCCCAGTCCATCCCTGTCCTACCTGGTTGGCAGCTGAAGGAGCTGAGCCCGGATCCGTCCTTCCCTTGCTGAATGCGCAGCACCTCTGCCCTCCCGGCAGCAGGATGGGCGGCTTTATTCCCAGTGGAGGTGCCGGCAAAGCAGGATGAGTCGGACACCCCCGTGGGGGTTTTGGCATAACTTTGAGCTCCTTCCCACATTGGGAAACCAAGAATCCCACAGGGCGACAGGGTGGGGCCAGCCCAGCCATCCCTGTGCTGACACAGCAAAGGACAGACAGGGAGAATTGGAAATGCTGGGGCATCCCTGTGGGACTGGATGGGTATGTGGGACTTGGGGGGCTGCCATCTGGGGTGGCACCTGGGCCACAGAGTGGGCATGGTGACCAGGCAGGAGGTGAAGGGCGCTGGGTGTAATTAGAGGGAAGATGGTGTAATTAGAGGGAAGAGAAGGAAATGGCCGGTGTGTGGGTCAGGCAGGTGAGCACTACCAGCCACGGCAAGAGGAGATGGCTGCAAACCCCTGCAGCAGCCCCAGTGTCACCCAGAACAGCCCTGCTGGTGACCCAAGGTAGCCCCAGGAGGGCTGGAATTCCCCATGCCAGCCCATGGCATCACCATGGCCCATGGCATCGCCCCAGGATGACAACGGAGCAGCTGGCTCTGACGGCTGCTCGTGCCAGGACTTGCCAGGCTCTCATGTGCGCCACCAGGTTTTGTATCCTCACACCCAGTCTCGGGATGAGTCCTGTGTCCCTCAGTGCTGTGTCGGCACCGAAACCCCCGGGAAACACCAAACCCCCTGGGAACTGACTCATGTCCTCCCTGCACTCTGTCAGCACCCTGTCAGCAGCCCTGTAGCCAGGCAGGCTCTGTCAGGATGTGAGAGCATCCTGAGGAAGAGCATCCTGCACCCTGGAAGGCCTGGAGCCCCCCAGGCCCTTCCCTGTGTCCCAGCTTTTGCCACCATCAGCTGAGAGGGAAGCAGCACTCACTACCCCATGGGTCCAGGTCTCTTGATGGCAGGAGGTCCCCCAGCCCTGGAGACCTTCCTGGCTCTCTGGCTGGGGCTGAGGGGCTGGGGCACCAGGGGCTGCTGGGGAGATTGAAAGGACCTCTCTTCCAGAGCTGCAGAGGCAGGAAAATGCTCATTTTTAATGGAAGCAGAAAGCATAACACTTCCAAAAGAGCCCAAGAACTCATTGCACAGAGAGTGGACAGCTTGGCTGGCACCAGTGGCACGTGGGCTCCCACAAGGGACGTGTGCTGAGGTGTCTTGGTAGCACTGGTGTGGGGACAGGCTCACTGGGCTCTCAGGGTCACCTCCACTGGGAAATGGTCGCTGACAGCCAAAGCCTGCATGTGAGGGAGAGCAGAGTTACCCTGACCACAGTCCACTCATCTGAGTCCAACCCTGAGCTCATCTGGACCCACTGCCACTATCATGGCTGACTGGGACCCCAACACTCCAATCCAACCCCCAAAATTTAGACCATACCCCAAAATGCTCAATCTGGAGGGTTGATTTGGTACAACAGCTGGGGTCATACTGCCCTTAGGTGAACCCTTGGGAACAGAGAGCCCTCCCACGCTCCCAGGAGCTGTGGTGGGGTAGATCCCAATGCTGGTGGACTCATGCCCCATCCAGCCCCTCACTCACATCATTGATCTGGAGGTGGAATTTCTTCTTGAAGTTGTTGACGGTGGCGGAGCCAGGTACAATGTCTTGGCGCAGGGCGGTGCCGCAGGCGACGATGCTGCCGAGGCATCAGGGGGTGTCAGTGCCCCTCACTCCTCCCCACGGCAGCCCCCCATGGCAGCCCCCCACGGCAGCCCCTGCCCCACTCCCACCGGTCGTAGGCGCAGTCGGTGGTGTCGGCCACGGTGGTGTCGGCGCTGTCAGGGATGAGCCACTGGCAGGCGCTGAGCGAGCGCAGGCGGATGGACGGCCACTGGGAACTGGTCACGTAGGAGCAGTCAGCGTTGAAATCGCCCAGAAGGATTATGTCCTGCAGGCCAGAGCACTGTGTCCTTGCCCATGCACCTTACAGGGCAGCAAGGGCTCTCTAAAATCTTAAGGGGTGGCTGCAAACCCCCCTGAGGTGACCCAATGTGCAGGGACAAGCCCCCAGTAATGGCAGGAGGGCCATCCAGCAGCTCCCTGCTGAAGACTGCTGGGGTGGCACCTGCTCTGATGGGTACGAGAGGCCTCCTGTGGGATATGTTCATCCCACCTGCCCACCTGGCTGTCCTGGGGATGAGCCAAGTTCCCCAGCACTGCTTACCTTAATCCCCCACTTGTTGATGACATCGGTGTAGACATCGTAAAGGGCATCAATCTCCTGTGCTGCATGGCTGGGCTCAGAATGCAGAGGCACCAACACAAACTCGTGCACCTCTGCTGGACAGCTGAACATCAGCCCCTGGCTTGGGTGCAGCCCCTGGGCAGGGAACGGGAATCCCAGGAAACCACCCCAGGCCCAGCCCCAGCTGCTGGCCAGGAAAAGCAGTTGGAGAGAAAGGGTGTGTTGAGTTTGGTGCTTTGCCTGTCCCTCAGACTGGAAATTCCAGTGGGGAGCTGCATGCCTTTGTGCATTGTTTGGGGTTTGCTGCTTTTTTCCCATTAGCATTTCCAAGCCAATATGGTTTTGGGCAGGAGATGGGATAGTGTGTGTGCCCTCAGGAGGTTCTCAGGAGGTGGAGGTGGTGGCATGGGGTAGGCAGTGGAACAAAGTGGGAAACGGGACATGATGGGAGACAGAAGGGTTGGGGGATGACAGATGATAGGAGATGGTGCATGATGGGAGGTGGCACCCAGGCAGAGGAAGCAGATGGTGGGACATGGCATAAGATGGGAGGTAGCTCATAATGGAATGTAGGACACAAAACAGCTGGAGAATGTGAGATGGGACACAAGTGGAGAGACCTCATGGTGGGAGACGACAGGTGATGGAAATGGATCGGTAGGAGATGGCACAGGGTGGGAAACACAGGCATTGCTGGCCATGCTGGGCAGGGACACAGCACCCCTGGGCATCCATGGGTGGGACCCTGGGGGAGGCTTGAAACCCCACTATGTTTGACAGGCACAGATCTGGGCTCAGCCCTGCATGGAGGGGACTCTGTGCCGGGTCTGGGGATCCCGCAACATCAGCTCTGCTCACGTGTGGTGGGTGAGGAGAACTTCACAATGAAGGGCTCCCTGCTGAAGGTGTCATTCCCACAAGCTTCACAGCCATCATCGTAGTAGTAGCTTCCCAGCACGGAGACCAGGTCTGACCTGAGGGAGGAGAGCAAGGCAGCCCTGAGCACTGCTCCTGCCACAGCCAGGGCCCCAAAGGTACCCATCCCCCTTGGGGGCTGCTGGGGAGGGCAGCAGGTGGCACCTGGCAGCATCCCTTACCTGTAGATGAAGAGGTACTGCTCCTTGTAGCTGGTCCGACCCAGGGGCTTGCTGACCAAAAAGCTGTATGGGTGTCCCCCAGCACTGGGAGCAAGTGGTGGAGAGGGTGAGAGGAGGCTCTTGGTGCTTCCCAGCATCCATCAGACTCTCTCCAGCTGAGCCAGAGGTGCCTTGGCATGGCTGGAATCCATCCCAGAATCGCCTTTGCAGTCACTCCCACACCAAGCCATTGGGGTCACCTGTTGAGCTGCTCCATGAGGTCATTGACAGCACTCAGGTCGGAATCCCGGACCTCCTGCACCAGAACGATGTCGTACTCCGACAGGATCTGGGGGGACAAGCTCAGAGCTGCTCTCCCCTGGCCAGGAGCTGCTCTGGGGGCACCCCTGGTTGCCTGTTCTGGGCTGCAAAGGCTCCCAGGCTGGCAGTGGGAGGGCAGCAGGGACCTCAGGGCGGAGGGAGGGGACTCCTGGCTTGGAGCGGCCCTGTCTGTCCAGCACCTACCCACCCAGCAGCTGCTCCAAGGGAAGAACCTGGGTGGCATCAAATGTCACCCAGCCTTGATTGGGGATGGATGGATTAAAGGATGGATGAAATGATGGATGAAATGATGGATGGATGAAAGAAAGGATAAAAGGATAAAAGGATGGAAGGATGGAAGGATGGATGAGTGAAAGGAGGGAGGGATGGATGGATGGATGAAGATGTGTATGAAAGGAGGCATAGTTGGATGGACAGGTGGATGGCTGGATGAATGAGTGAATGGGCAGAGGGTTGGTTGTGTGGAGGGATGGAGGCATAGGTGTTGCATGAGGAGATGTGGACAGGTGGATTGGTTGTGCATGGGAGTATGGATGAACATTTGGGTGGATGGATGGATGGGGGGATGGATGGAGGGAAGGATGGAGGGATGGGGGATGGATGGAGGGAGGGATGGGTGGATGGATGGAGGGATGGATGGATGGAGGGAGGGATGGAGGGATGGAGGGATGGGTGGATGGTTGGAGGGAGGGATGGATGGAGGGATGGATGGAGGGATGGATGGATGGAGGGAGGGATGGAGGGATGGGTGGATAGATGGATGGATGGATGGATGGAGGGATGGATGGATGGAGGGAAGCAGGTGTCCCACTGCCCAAGCTGGCTGCATCCCAAAGAGCAGAGCCTGCTCCTCTCCCCACACTCACAGAGAGGATGATGTTTGCGACGGTCTGGTTGGACATCTTGGTGTCCCCAAACGCTTTGATGTTGAAGGCGCCAACCTTCAGCGTGGTGGCCACGTGCAGCAGCAGAGCTGTGACCAGCAGTGACAACGCCAGCCTTGAGGCTGCCATCCTGTGCAGAGGGGCAGGAGGGGCTCCTGCCTGCGAGAGGGATTTGGGACAGACAACAGGGATGACCACGGTATTCCCACTGGCCATACTGGTTTCACTGGGAGGTGTCTGTTTTCTGGAGAACCACTAGGATGCAGGGATTGCACACCTCTGTTGCATGGGGCCACAACCTACTTGTTCCTCCTGGAAGGAGGCCAGATCACTCACAAGGCTGGAGCGGAAAATTCCCTGGCAAACACGTAAATGCCATTTCATGGTGACACAGAGCAGTCACTTCCTCATTCCCCATGAGGAAGAGCTCAGCCTGGACACCTCTCCAATTACCAGTGTCAATCTTCTGGCCTGGGACTGGTGGCAGTGGCCGGGGACCCCAAAATCGCTTGGCTTGTGCCTCTCCCACCCTTCCTTGGATCAGCACCAGAGATCCCAAACACACTACAGCAGCTGTGCTGGTACAGAGCAAGGTGACACCCCTCCTCACCTTCCTAACTGCCTGGAGCATCCTCACCTGGGGTAACCTGCCCCTCCCCTGCTTCCCACCACCCAGCAGTGCCCCTGCCCCATCCTCACCCAGGCTGGCTCCCTCTGGACCCTCTGCAAAGGCAGTGCTGCAGCTCCCACCCACGGGGGAAGGCATTTGGGAAGTATTTCCCGTGGCACTCACTGCCTGGGGTAATATTTCACCAGCATGTGGGATCTGAGCCCTGAGCCCTGCCCAAGCCTGGGTTCCTGAACGCCTGAACTCACCCAGAGCCTGATAAACGGGCTGAGAGGACAGGCTGAATGCTCCAGCTTTTGGCACACCAAATCTCAGCCTGAGAAAGGATTTGCTGGCCCCAGGCTCACTTTTCCTCCTGGGGCAACAGCTCCAGTTAAATCTTCACTTTTCCCACTTGCACCCTTGCTGCAAACTTCCTTCTAACACCACAGTTGATATCCCTTCAGCTGATAACGCAGCGATTTGGCAATGCCATGATTTGGTCATGCCAAAAATTGCCCAAAGCCCCACAAATCCTCCCCACTCCTGGAGAGCACAGCAGCCTCTGAACCTCCCAGGCAGAGGCACCTACAAGGGGCATATTCATCCCAGAGCTTCACCCAGGTTTGGCCCAGCAGAGCACTGCGGTAAAATTGAGCTGCAGGAGGTGATGCTCCTCAAGGGAGGTCAAGGGGAGCTCCTGAGGGGTGCAGGAAAGGGGGGGAGCAGGACCTACCTTTGATGTCGTCCAAGGACTCTGGAAGAGGAAGGACCTGCACCTGCATTTATGGAGAGGGACACTCTCTCCTTGCCAAGTGGCTGCCCAGCCAAAGATCATGTGAGGCCGCAGGCTCCATATGGCATTTTTCACGGAAGCAAAGGTCTGCTCAGTGAAAAAGGAACCCTTTCAACCTCTGCCAATGCTTCCTATCACAGGTACGCCTGAGAAGGGATTAAAATGCCAACAAGAGCTCTGAAAGGTTAGATGAATCCCAGAGACCTTTTGTGGGGATCAGCAGCTTCCCAATACGTGGCATGGGCAGCTCTCACTCATCACCAGATAGAAATTCTCTTAAAAAGTGTTTATTTCAGCAACACGAATCATTCCCATCCAGCACCCCACATCTTCAACAAGCTGTGAGTGTGCTGGGGCCAGCAGGAGCCATCCCCGGTGTTGTCTTTGGGTATGAAGCCAAAAGTCCACAAAAAATGACAAATCCCTGCCATGGTGCCCATCCCCAGGAGGTCACCTGGTTCAGGTGCTGTCCCTGGGGGTGGCAGCCCTCCACCCCACCCACTCCCACAGCTCACACGGCCCTGTCCCAGCAGCCTTGGCTGATGTCCAGGCGCTCCAAAGGCAGCTGCTGTGTTTCCCAGGAGAGCCCCTGCAGTGTGCAGTGATCCTTAGGGGGCTGGGGGCCCTGGCAGCACCTCCCCTGGAGCCAAGCACCCTCCAGAGAAGGCGTGATCCCTGCAGTGGGATCAGGGCTGGGCCTAGACCCCCCTAAAAGGCTCCTCAGGTTGGACCCAGGGCCAGGTTTCCCCAGCCAAGACCCTCCATGGTCAATCCCTCTTCAGATCAGGAATGCCCCCAGGGGCCAGACCCAAGACCAAGACCCTCCTGAGCCAAGTCCCCAGATTCTGCCTCACCCAGGCTAAGACCCCCTCAAGACAGAGTCCCTTGGCTTAACACCACTTCTGGGCCAAGACCCCACAAAGAGCAGACCCCTTTCATGCCAAGACACCCATGGCTGAACCACCCTCCGGGCCAGCACTCCGCCCAAGGCTAAGCCCCAGTGCCAAGAACCCCTTGGGCCGGTTCTCTCACAAGCCAAGAGCCCTTGAGTCAGCCCAAGGATCAGCCCCCAGGGCCGATATCCGCCCACGTCCAGACCCCTCCAAGTTGAGACTCAACTTCAGCACCAGCCCCCGGGGCCAAGATCCCTCCAGGACAAAGACCCCCTCAGGGCCAGGCTCCTCCCGCGGCTGAGACCCCTTGTGTCAGTCCCTCAGGACAAGCTCCCCGCCATGTCCAGGTCCCCCAGCCCAAGCCCCTCCCGCCCATCTCCGCTTCCCTCACGGCCGAGCCTCCCTCACCCCTCCGCGGGCGGGCCCGCCAGGGGGCGCTACCGGCGGCGGCAGCGCGTGGCCATTTTTGTCCCGGCCGAGCCGCCGTAGCGCCCGCCCGTCCGCGCCGCCGAGGGGAGGCCGCGCCGAGCGGGGCCGGGACCGGGAGCGGGGCCGGGCCGGGGCCATGAGCGACATCCGGCACTCGCTGCTGCGGCGGGACGCGCTCAGCGCCGCCAAGGAGGTGCTGTACCACCTGGACATCTACTTCAGCAGCCAGCTGCAGAACGCGCCGCTGCCGCTCGTGGACAAGGGCCCCACCGATCTGCTCGAGGAGTTCCTCTTCCAGGTCCCCAAGGAGCGCGGGGCGCCGCCCAAGGTGCGGCAGGGACACCCCGGGCGGAGCGGGACGGCCCCGGGAGGCGGTGGGGGATGGAGGGCAGGCCCCAGGAGCTCAGGACAGGATCCCTGCTGGAACCGGAGGCCTCAGAACAGCACAGGCTCCCTCCGGCGCGGGCTGCTGCTGGAGGCTGAGGGCTTAGGTGGGCAGGATTGGGTCCCTGAGGCTCTGCTGCTGGAGGCTGAGGCCCCAGGAGGACAGCACGAGGTCCCTGAGGTGCTGGTGACAGGGTTTTTTGGCAGGGAGGGAGCTGGTGGCAATCCGTGATGAATTGGCCAGGATTCAGGGTCCCGAGGAGGTGTGGCGGACCTCGAGGCCCTGGGGAACGCCCACAGCCCCCGAGTGCTGTGCTGGGCCCTGCCAGGGTTTTGAGGGGGCTCAGAGAGGAGCAGTCAGAAACCACAGCTGCTGGTGACTATTGGGGTGCATGGCCCTGCAGCTCTCAGTGCTGCTGAGTCCAGCTCTGCCCCCACAGCTGCCCAGCAGTGTCCTCAATGCTCTTATTTGCAGAAGGAGGAAATATTTCCCTCCCCAGCAATGTCAGTCTCACCTCTCAGTTGGTGGGCAGCACTTGCAGGTGCAGCAGGCACCAGCTTTGGGTATCCAGGTGTTCAAAGGAAACCTGGAGCTTTTCAGTGTCACCTGATAAGTGCAGTGGTGGTTCAAGAAGCTTGGATATGTGTGCTGTGCATAAAGATTGAGCCCCTCAGCCCAAAGGGAAGCTCTGAGCCTTTGCTGTCCCTGTCTTTTCACTTGATTCATGGTCCTTCGAGAGGCTCAGTGCATTCTACAGCTTTGCTTTTGTTTTCTTGCAGAGACTGACCCCGCTTCAGGAACTTCAGCTCCTTGAGATCATGTGCAATTATTTCCAAGAGCAGACCAAGGATTCAGTCCGGCAGGTCATCTTCTCATCCCTCTTCAGCCCCCAAGGGAACAAAGCAGATGACAGCAGGATGGCTTTGCTGGGGAAGCTGGTTTCCATGGCAGTGGCTGTCTGCAGAGTGCCTGTGCTGGAGTGTGCTGCCTTCTGGCTGCAGGTACAGCTCCTGTGCAGGCAGGGATGGCTTGGGGAAGGGGTCAGGGAGTGCTCCAGGGTGGGCACAGCTGGTCACAGTCAGCTGCTCCTCGCTGGCAGTTTCAGCTGTCTGTGCTCGTGTTCATTCCTGTGCTCTGGCATCAGGGAGAGTTTTGCCAATCCATTCATGTGCTGCACTGGAAGAAAAAAATTGTTCGGGTGTTTTTTTACCGTCACTGAAAGTTTCAATAATTCCTCCCCCAAGTTCTGCATACTGAAATGGCTCAGTGGAGGGTTTGATCAACACAGGGAACAAACCTTGGCAGTTATGATCATGTTACCTGAAGCTGTCTCTAGAGTTTGGGAAATAAACCCTTCCTGATGTGCAGGGTTGTGTGTGGAAGAGGCAAACCCCTGTCTTGAAATCTGGGCACAAAATACCTGTGTCTATCTTCTATCAATGCAGTAGGTTGGGGATCTCCTCTGTTTCTTCTTTCCCACTGAGGTTTCCCACTGTGGGCTTTGGGAAGTGCACCTTTGTTCCTGCTGCCCTTGTGGGATGTGCAGAAGTCACAGCTGGCACAGGGGCTGGAACGAGAAGGCTGTGCTGGGAAGGAGGGTGGCAGGAGGCAGACCAGCCCTGTTCCCTTGGGGTCCCTTTCTCCCACATGGGGAGCCTTTGGGAGAGCAGGATGGGATATAACCTGGACAGCAGGAGAAGGTGTATTTTTATTTCAGATGGCAGCTTTTAGTTTCCATGAGGATTCCACAGGATATTTTCCCCATTAAAAATATCAGGCATGGCAACTGAACCAGCTGAACTACAGACCTGTGTTAATCATGGAATCACAGAATGGTTTGTGATAGAAGGGACCTTCCATCAAAGCTCATCCCATTCCACCCCCTGCCATGGGCAGGGATACCTTCCACTATCCCTGCTTGCTCCAAGGCCCAGTGTGGCCTTGAACACTTCCAGGCCAGGTTGGAGAAGCCACAGCTTCTCTGGGCAACTTCTGCCAGGGCCTCACCACCCTTACTGGAAAGAAATCTTGCTGAAGTAGTGAAAAAAAAATCTCTAAGTCAAAATACTGATCTAAAAGGTTTTAATTTTCATGAACTGAAAATATCACCATCTATTTTAATATTGCGATACAGTGATTTTATTTCTGTGAGAGTGGGTGTTTGATGTGCTGAGAGAGAGCAGCCACAGTGCCATGTGGAGAAGAGGGGGACACAGCCCTTGGAGCAGCCTGTGACAGCTCTGATCTGGTGTCCCCTGTGTGCTGTCCCTGCAGAGGACCCCAGCTGTGTTCTGTGTGAGGCTGGCACGAGCCCTGGTCGATGACTACTGCAACCTGGTGCCAGGCTCCATCCAGACCCTGAAGCAGATCTTCACTGCCAGCCCTCGCTTCTGCTGCCAGTTCATTACATCAGTCACAGCTCTCTATGACCTCTCTTCAGGTGAGTGTTTTCCAGCTGTATCTTTTCAAGTAAGAGGTGCGGCGTAATGCACCATGAATTAACTATTGCAAGAGGTTTAACTGCTGGAATCCTAAGGAGGTGTTACCGTGTACTTATTGCCAGAAGCAGCTCGGGGGTGTGGCTGTTGCCTCATCTGGCACTGGGGTGAGAATAAAAATTACCTCTCTGTGCCTGACTTAGAATTCCAACGTGGTTTGGGTTGGAAGGACCTTAAAGCTCATCTTGTTCCACCCCCTGCCCTGGGCAGGAACACCTTCCACTAGACCAGATTGCTCCAAGCCCTCCCCAAGCTGGCCTTGGACATTTTCAGGGATTTGGAGTCCACAGGCTTTCTGGGAAACAAGGGAGAGTCTGCTGGAGAAGCAGCCAGGAACATCTGACACAAAGGGTGTTGTCCTCCACAGAGGGCAAAGGACATGGGACCTTGTTGACTGAGCAGCTCTGGGAGTGAAAGTTGATCTGTCTGGGCTCAGTCAGCCCTGAGAGAGACTCAGAGCTGTCTGTCGGTCTGATCTCTTCCAAAAGGGGGAGAAACAAGTTCTGAATGTTGGCAAGCTGGAGCAGGATTTCTGTGGAGCCGTGGTGAGAAACACAATCAACAACTCCAGTACACTCTTTAACTGTGTGTGTGACCTGCCAGTGGTACAACCTGTGTCAGGTTGTTGTTCAGACACTTGTAGGTGTCTAAAAAAAGACTTATTTAGCTGTACTCAGCCACAGAAAGCTCATGGTGGACCGGAGAACAACCATACACTAAATACCAACACCACCTGTAATCCAGAAAAGCAAGTGCTGTTATTGATAAAGGAAATGCTTTGCACATTCTTCTGCAGGTAAACAGCTTGGCATTACTGAGAGTGAAAGAGAGGTTCAGGCTTAGCCTTTATGTTGCTTCTATAAAGTATTTAGTAGAGCTCAGACCATATTTTATATCCCATCATCATGTCAGAAGGCATGTCAGAAAGGAAATAACTTGAGTCACAGGAAGTAATTTTTTAATTCCTTAGTTTATTTGAGATGTTTTTGGTGACACAAGAAAAGGGAGCTTGCTCTTCCAATCCAGCATTCCCCCTGTGACAGGATGATGTGTCAGGGTTTCTCTTGTCTGTGCTCAAGTTCATGACCATCTTTCACTTCTCACCTGAAGCTTTACATAATCTTATAATCCTTTACCTGCCGTGTGATTGTGTTGTTGCATTGAGTTTTTCCACAAGACAGGTTCGTTTAGGTAAAAATTAAAAGAAATTAGTTAAATTATTGGCACTTCCTTCTCTTCACGCAACAAGTTTTTCCTATTTCCCTTGCCCATTGTGCTTCCTGTGGCAAGGGATAGATGGAGACTGAATTTAGGGAAAAAATGAGCGGAGAAGAAAATGACAAAAGGTTTGCTGGGAAAGGGAATAAATATTAGTGTTTGGTGGTCTCTTGGGAATAGGTGGGAAGGGTGAAGGTGACAGGAACATAGTTGTGTCTTCCCTGGAACAAACTACTTTTGGTGTCTTGGGGAAAACAGCAGAATTGGGGAGGTTCTGAAATTGTAATTGGGACACCATCCAATAGGATGGGTGTGTGTGAGAGACTAATTAGGACCTAAATTAAAGTCCCGTGCTTCAGCGCAAGGCTCAGCTTACCCAACAATGACTTTCCTATCTGCAGATGACCTCATCCCTCCCTCGGATCTGCTGGAGCTGATTGTCTCGTGGATCTTTGAGGACCCTCGCCTGATCCTCATCACCTTCCTGAACACCCCCATTGCAGCCAACCTGCCCATGGGGTTCCTGGAGCTCACCCCTCTGACAGGGCTGATCCGCTGGTGCGTCAAGGCTCCCCTGGCCTACAAGAGGAAGAGGAAAGCCTCCCTCTCCAATGGACACGCTCCCAGCAAAATTGCCAAGGACTCGACCTCAGGAGAAGACAGGGATTGCCACCAGCTGTATTCCAAGCTGCATCTGAGTGTCCTGCAGGTTCTCATGATGCTCCAGGGCCATTTAACAGAGAAAAACCTTTATGGGCGCCTGGGGCTGGTACCCTTTGACCACGTGGTTCCTCTGGTGGAGGACATTAACAGATTGTCTGATGAACTCAATCCTCTCAATGCATCCAAAGAGATTGAACTGGCTCTGGACAGGCTGGCTCAGGCTTTGCAGGTGGCCATGGCATCAGGAGCTCTCCTGTGCACCAGAGGTGAGTTATCTGTGGGCCTGGCAGAGACCTGGCATGGGATTCCTCTCTTCCAGGGTGCAGGAGTTGTAAGAGGCAGTTTTGAGCTGAGGGGAGTTAAGACCAAGGTGTTCACAGCATAATTAGTAGTTTGCCCCTCTTGGAAAGTGATACTGCACAAAATAGTTCAGGAAAAATAGCACCCACTGCTGTGGGTGAGCCAGGCACTGCTTTGCAGAGCTGGGGGCTGATCCACAGCCCTGCACTGAGCACCAGGGATTGTGTCTGGCATGGGGACACTTTATTCCCCTCAGAACTGCCTGTAGCTATTTAAAAAGCACTGTTTGATTTTGCTTCAGTTTAAGTTCTCTGAGTTTGCCTGCTGGATTAGAGGCCATGAAGAACATAAACCCCTGGGTGGGTGTGCTAGACAAAGAGTTTGAAAAGCAAATAATACCTCTTCAACTGAAGCTTCTGGGACTTCAGCTCACCTATAATGAGACCCCATTACAGTGTGTCCAAATTCAGTTAAACACACTAAAAAAGGGCTGCTAACATGGCTTTTATCTGGCTTTCCTCTTTCCAAAGCCAGTTCTCTCCAGAAGACTTGCAGAGAGATAAAAGGGAGGTGGCCCAACACAGGGCAGGGTCAGCCACACAGGCTCTTTTCTTGTTATATTCTCATGAAAATGGGCAGTTTTACGTTGTACCAGAAGGCTTGATGCTCTCCAACAGCTGGGACATTTAGTGCAGACCACAGCTGTGGAGAGTGGCCTCTGCCTAAGCAGGGATTTGATGCTTTTGTCCTGGCTGAACCAGTGCTGCTGGTCAAATTTCAGTGTTCTTCTTACTAATCTTTTATAAAGTAACTCTGAGTGTTATAAGAACAAGCAGAAATCAGAGATGTTTGATCTGAGGGCTGATTTCAGCTGTGTTTGTTCTTAGCTGGAACATTCTGAGTGCTTGCTCTTGTAATTCAGTGCAAGGGGCTGCTGAAATAGCAGATATTTCAGTGTTTTGGGGTTGTGTTTATCTACAAAGGCAGGAGTTTGTTCTCAAGCTATTCCTGAAAACACTTTATCAATGGGATATGTTGTTAAATTCCTTGGTTCTAGCTATTCTGCTTTAGCAGAAGTTTGGAGATGGTAGAAAAAAGTTCATTTTCTAGTTGATAGGTTCCAGCAAAAAAAACAACAACCCAACCTGTTCTTTACAGTAGCAGTGGTTAAAAAAAACCCAAACCAACACAAAACAGGTACTGGGCAGGGTCACACCTTGTGCTTCCTATGTCTCAGTTACTTCTTGTTGATGTACTGGTATTGCACAATCCATCCTAAGGCTTGTCTGTCTTGAATGTCAAACATACAATAAAGGGCCTGGTGGGGAAAGTTGGTGAAATGGAGAAACATTTTCTCTCCTATGAAGGTTTTGGGCCTGAGAGAGGGATTCTGGATCTCTTGCTGACTGATGATGGTGACAGATTATTGATCATTCGGTAATCAGCAATTATTCAGTAAAATTAATGGTTATTCAGTAATCTGACCTTCCTAGAAAGGACAGCAGAGAGGAAAACCACTCTAATTTCTGCTTTATCCTTATTGTTAATCTTATGTCCTCTTTCAGATGACTTGAGGACTGTGTGCTCCAGGCTACCACATAACAAGTAAGAGACTTTTTGCAGCTTTGTTGGCTTTGATGCATGTTCCAAGACACTCGAGGGCTGCTGAGACAAAATTTCCTCTAAAAATCTGTCTTTGTGGAATTTGCCCTTTATTCACATGCACTTTAGCACGAGGATGTAGTGCTGGCTGCTTCTTCCCTGGATTCCTGACAGCAAGGGGTTTGAGTGCTCCCACCTGCAGGTGATCTTGCCCAGCCTGTGTTACAGCAAAGGCACAGGAGAGGGAAACGAAATTCCAGCAAGGAACCTGCCCCTAAATTGTCCCATCTCTAATTCCCCACTGGTTTTACCTGACTCTAAGCTCAGTTGCTTCTTGCCTTTTTGCAAAACGAGCAGAGCTTAAAAAAAAAACGGGGAAAAAGGGAAAAAAAAAACTCTTTTGGAAGCTGTAAAGAACATAATTGTGTCACTGTTCTCATGGCTCTCAGCAGCACTGTGAGTTGGATGTGAATTGTCCTTGGAGCCACGACAAAAGCTCCTCTAATAATCTCCCTGCTGTCTGAATTTCTTCCCACAGCCTGCTCCAGCTGGTGATTTCAGGTCCAGTGCAGCAGCCGACCCACGGAGCCCTGCCCCCAGGATTTTACCCTCACATCCACACCCCTCCTCTGGGATACCCCGCGCACCCGGCGCTGCCCGCGCACCCCGCGCTCCCAACCCACCCCGTGCAGACCTTCATCCCGGGAATGACATTCCCATACCGGCCCATCCGCTAGCCAGCAGCGTGTCCCAGCTTCCCCGGCTCCGAGGAGGCCTCGCAGACAAAAACCAAACGCCTGGGAAGCGCCTTTTCCTCTCTGGAGCAAAGCTGAGCCCCGCCCGTGCCAGGGGTCGGCCCTCGGGCAGCGCACGGGGCTGCGAGAGGGGTTTGGATGTGGGATGCAGATTCCAAGGCAGATCACAGGGACAAAAGGAGGGGATGGGAATAGCCAACATCGATTCCAAAGCTCTGCAGTGTGTAGAAGTTGTTTTGCTCCAAGGGTATGATATTCCTCACTGGTGTTTTGCAGCAGCCCGGAGCTGTTTACAGCAGGGTGAGCCCGGCTGCTCTGGCTGTGGGAGGGCCAGAAGGGAAGGCCTCCTGTAATTTTTTTCCAAGCTATTCCACTCCAGCCTGCTTGTTTCTTTGTAAATGTTTGTATCTATAGCTACAGAGTATGTGTACACTGTATATTTTTGGAGGGCAGAGGTTTGTTTTCAGAAGCACAAGGTAGAGTAAAGCAGCACTTCCTATTAAAGGAAACAATTTAAGAAGCATAAAACAAATCTGCTGCTTGCTTTTTCAAACAATTAGGAGAATTAGAACAATTTCAAACAACTGGATTATTCTCTTTCCAGTGATTAGAAGGTCCAACTAGTCTGGCCTGTGCTGGGGTGGGGACAAAACCCATCTGTGGCTGCAGTGACCCATCGACCTCCCTGCTGGGGAAGTGCCCTGTACACACCTCAGTCAGTGCTTCTTGAAAATTTGGGGTGAGATCTGGGGTGTTTTGTTAATGCTGGCTGGAAAACCGGCCAAAGGCTGGCAGTGCAGTGCTGGCCAGCTCTGAGTGCAGCCCGGGAATGCATGGAATCATCCTGGGAAGAACAGCACAGCTTGCCAGAGGGCGTGTCCAGCCCCTTTGCCTTGCTGTGCTTGTCTGAGGCCCCCCTCTGCAGGATGAAAAAGCGGGAAACAAGGGATTCTTCCTGCACATCAGAGATGGTGACAAAGAGCTCTGCTGCTGCTGCTGTCCCCGTGTGAGGAGAGGTGGCACCTGTGGTTCCACACTGGCTGCAAAAAAAGGGGCAAATTAGCTGGGAGGTGGGAAAATCTGATCTGAATGGAACAGCTGGCAAGGAAACTGTGGAAATGGAAGGTTAATAATAATCATGGAGTAGTTAGGGTTGGAAGGGACCTCTGGAGATCACCTACTCCAACCTCCAGTTCATCTAGTTGAACCCATAATAAAATAGTATCTTTAACTTTTGATCAGGTAGTTGGACTAGGCAATCGTTGTAGGTACTTTCCCACTGAAACATCCTGCCTCTCTCACTTTTAGAGCTTCAACAACAAGGAAAAGAACTTCTGCTTTCAGGATTAGAACCATTAATGGCATCAAGTCCTTATACTGCATGACAGTTCTGCCTCCTATTCCTTTGAAGGACTGAGGGAAACTTCCGGCCAGGTGACCCAGGGGCGTGACCAGCCCCACCTCCTGTTTCCCAAGCGCCTGCGCTCCAGGAGACCCTTTAATTACCGCTCCCTTAATTACGGACCGCGGTCCCCGCTCGGCACCGCCCACGTGGCCTCAGAGGACCGGCGCCCTTCTGTGCGCATGCGCGACGCTCGCGGTCACGTGCCGCGCCGCCAGCCAATGGGGAGGCGCGTTACTGCTCGGTGCCCCGGTTGAGGAAGTGCCGCCGGTGTCCGTGCCCGGCGTTTCTCCGTCCGGTTCCGCCTCCCGGGATGTGCTGAGGGCGCGTCCGCCGCCCCTCCCAGGTGAGCGGGGAGGAGTTTGAGGGGGGTCTCTGTGGTGGGTAAGGGGCTGGCGTTGCCGTGGCCAGTTCGTCCGGGACAGGCCCGGCGCAGTCGCCATGGCAACCCCGGCCCTCCCCCCCGGCCCTTCAGTCGCAGCGGGTCCGAGGCCCTCGGGCCGGGCTCCCGTCCTTCCCCATAACCGGAGAGTTCGGTGCCGCTGTTGTCGCCTGTGTCTGTGTCCATTTCCTCCTCCCGGCCGAATTTCCCCCGGGGTGGCCGGGCTGTGTCGCGGAGGGCCGGACCCGGCTGTTCCCCCGCGGGGAGAGCGGAGTTGCTTGGGTTTGCTCCGGTTGGTTTGTTGACGGCTCGGTGTTTTTGAGGTCTGTGCCGAGGCCACCGGCGTTGCTGCGTCCAGCCAGGAGCTAAAATGCATCTTGGACAATCCACTCTTGACTACAGGCAGCAGATTATTATCGTATCCCCCTGCGAGCTGTCTAAATGTTTAACTGTGTTACCTGTGTTGAGTTTGAACTCGGCCTGCTCTGTACCTCTTGGTTTATCCCGATTTTGTTGTGCTGCAGCAGCTCCCAGCCCTTTCTGGGTGATCTCCTGAACCTTGGCCACGCTTCCTTCCCCTCTGGCGTTTCATTCAGAACACGGAGACATTAAATACCTGGATTAATATCTGTCATTATATTAATATATGTCATTAATATCTGTACCTACTTCAGACCAGACTCTTTATAGATGTGTCTTTTCCCCTCTCTGTTCTGATAAATTCCCTGTGTCCTCCTTTGCTGCTGAGCCACAGATGCTCTCAGGGAGGGTGTGGATGCTTTTCCCCCTTGCAGTGGTCAACACAAATTGGAAATGTTTGCATTCCTTCAAGCTTCATTCCTCTTTTTTCTTCTTTTTTTTCTTTTTTTGTTTTTTTTTGTTGTGAGTTTTTGTTGTTGTTGTTGTTGTTTTTGTTTTGTTGTTGTTGTCGTTGTTTTTGGTGTTGTTGTTGTTTGGTTTTTGTTTTTTCAATCTACCAGCTTTTACAGTTTTCCTTGGCTTTTGGTGTTGTGGGAGCTTTCTGCAACTGCCAATAACTTTAGATTTTGCCATTCTGGAAATCTGTGCTCTATCCCAAAGGATCATTGGCCACTTTTGTTGCATGTCCATTCCTCTCTTCTTCCATTTAGTTATTATGAACCTGCTGAATGGACTCTCTTTTCACACTGGATTCATCCTAGATGATTTTAATCTAATTAATTCTTGTAATTAAGTTCTTTTAATCTGCCACAACCTCTCTTTAGTCCCAGTTAGTATCCTCAGAAGTTTTTATGGAGGACACTTGTGGGAGCTTTTTGGGAGCACTGGAGCATGGTGTTTTCAGATTATCCAGTTGTCTGTTGGAATAAACTCTAGCAGGTGTCTCACAGGTGAGATTTAAAAAAAAAACAAACAAACCCAAACAACAAAGCAGAAAAAAACCCAGAATCCCAACTGCTGTGTCTGTCCCAGTGTGTGATAATTAATGTGTGAGCTCGTTTACAAGGTAAACCTGAGCAGCCTCATGCCCCTCAGAAGCAGTGACAGGGATCAGGCTTTTAAAGCAGAAGGTTTTCTCTTGCAGGTTAAAAAGTAGTTCTGTTACATGTTGTAAACTGCTCTCAATGGTGTTTCTACCCCTGGTGGCAGAGGAAGAAGTGTTCAGGAGTGGTGCTGAGACAATGTTCTGCTCTTTGAAGCTGCTGCTCTTTCTCTCAGCAGGTTGGTTGATGTGCTTAAGGCAAATTGACTTCTCATGTCTGACTAGCTGGAAAGTGGCTGTCCTGCGAATGCCTCTTAAAACCCGTGGCATTCCTAATTTTCACTTCTTTTCCTAAACCAGTGTCAATCATCCTGACTCCTGATATCCAGACTGGAGCTGGATGTGATGAAACATTGTGGGAACTGCCAGTGGAATTCAGAAAAAGGGTCTTTAGGCAAAGAGCCTTTAAGAGTGCATTTATTTTTATTTACAAAGTCTGGTGCTTCTCTCATGTATGGTGTTCTTTCTTTCTCAGTAAGGATGATCTTTATTTGCATGTGAGGATGGGGTTTTTTGAGGGTGTTGTGAATACAGGGGTAGGGCCAGTGTGGTCTGTCAGTCAGTGAGTCAGTGCTGCTTTCAGAGCCTGTCACCCCAAAAGCCATTCTCTCATTTCCTGCCCATTTCCACCTCTCTGGCTCCCACCCCGGGCACTCCCAGTGGGATTCATGGAGTGAGCAGGTGAAACTGTGCTTGCAAAGGCTGACACTGGGTGCCCGTGCTGTTGTAAATACCTGAGGAATTACAGGTGCAAACTCGGGGACTTCCTGGCTGAGCTGATTCACAAATCCTGGTGGCTCTGCCTTCCTGCTGATCACAGGCTGCTGGATCATGGACAGGGATTCCCTTCAGTGATGTGTTCAGGTGCTTTTAAAGAACCAATGGGGCTTCAGCTGTTCAGAGTGACAGCAGAATGAGATCTGCCTTAGCTGAGCACCTCATGTACAAACTTGGAAGCCAGGTGCTATCCAAAATCATTCTCAGAGTGGAATCACTCCCACCTTCCTGGTTTTTAACCAGTCACAGCATGTCTAGTGCCTTCAGTGCAGTGTTGCAAAAAGACTTTCAGCTTCATGTCTCACTCTGTATCCCCTCAGCCACTTTCCTCCCCGCAGAGAGGTAGGAACAGGAGCTGCTCAGTTTTCCAACATTAGCTTTTAATTGAGTTTTTTATTTCTGCTTCTCAACTTACTACTGTGGCTGTCAGGGCAGACACCTATGCCAGAATCCATTTTAAATGTTATTAGTTTAAAACAGCAGCAGTGAAGTTTCTGAGTTAAACCTGAGTGTCTCATGCTTGGAAAACTACAGAAAAAGGAAAGGAAAAGGAGCCATTTTGGCTCAAATTTTAAAGTCGGGATCTTGGAGAGGTGTTAAGTTTGAGGCACTTGTCTGACAACTGAGGACGGAATGTTCTTTTCAAGCTTTTTCAAAATTCATTTTATTTGAAAGCACCTTGTTTGCAGCAACCTCTGGGAAGTTGTGTTGGTGTCTCCTGTGAGGGTGGAGGGGCCGGGTTTTGTTGATGCTGCTCCATAATGAGGACAGTGTGTAGGAAATGGAGGCAGCCTCAAATTCACTTCTCCAGGGGTTTGTAGGCTGCATTTCTGGCTGTTTTTTCAGTCACTACACACATTTTCTGCGTGGCTGTTTATTCTAATTCAGACAGGGCAGCAAGCCTGCAGGTATGATGGATCATTTAGGGGATTTTTTTGTTTGTTTTCTGGAGGAAGAGGTGCCTGTTGGAAACTTGCTGTGTATTAAATCTCCCCTCCAACAAGGAGCTTGTTGCCTCTTCTTCAACCCTTGGGTTTGAACTCTCCACAGTGCCACTGTCACAAAGCAGATTTTCCCTTCCTCATTTCAGCAAGAAAAGATTTAACAGCAAAACCCTCTTAGAGATTCTTGTTTGCCATTCCCCAGAGGAATTGCTGTATCTGGGGCAGCAGGAAGCCAGGCCTTGTGCAGTGTGCTTTAAAGACACTTTATTTGGGGACTGGCTCCTGTGAAATCTACAGCTCCAATAATGTTTCCAGAGCTGTAAGGTGAGAGAACAGCCCAGAAAGCGACCCACATGCAAAACATTAATGTTTCTGCTGCTGGGAGTCTGAGAAGTCCAGCTCGGAGTGTGCAGGAGATCAGGGGTACAAGTTTAAAAGGATTTTCACTAACAGTAAGTGTTCTTTATTTCTAATAAATAACCACTGCTGGCTATGCAGGTAGAACTACATTTTGCCTTCTCATTTCTTACTGTCCTTTTGGGGACTGTTTCAAATCCTTATCCTTCACGGCAGGAGGCCAAAGTGTTAATGACAGTGATTCTGGGTGTTTGGCTTGGAGGCTTTCAGTGCCCTGGTGTGCACACCTCGATGCAGGCAGAGTGGAGCTGGAGACAAGGCACAAATTTGTGTGTTCGTAAATGGTGTTTTCCGAATTTGAGAGCTGAGGAAAAATAGTCTGAGCCATCTGGGATGAGCCTTTAGCAGGAGGGCTGATTGCCAGGGTGTGTGTGACAGTGCTGCCTCCCTGGCTGTCAGAGTTCAACGTGCTCTGGCCAAGCTCTTGTAGCTGTTCCACACGAGGAGGGTGTAGTATCCAATGTAATATCCAATTGACTTGTTTGGTGTATTTGGTGTTAGGTGGGAGTCTGATTTGGCAGGGTGAGACACTGAAATCACAGCAGAAGCTTAACCCAGTGATGGCAGTGTATGGTTGGATCCAAATCCAGGTGTGGTGTCTGGTCCTGGTCTCTGTGTGCTCCCTGTCAGGGTGCTCAGGAAGGAGTACACAGGTTGAAGCCTGCTTTGCTTCCTTCAAAATTTACTTTTATAATTGTCCAGTTTTTATACTTTGGGCTCAGCTGTGTGTATGTTCCTTCCGCGTTGGTCTGGCTCTCTCAGGAAGATGTGATTCTTTATTAATTGGCTCAGGGCACCTCACAATTCACGGGTACAGATGTCTTATCTCAACCCACGGTTACCCTCCAGCCTCCCTGGGGCTGAGATGAATTCAGCTATCTTTACAACACAAGAAAACCTTTCTTTTCCCCGAGGTCACTGGGTTTTACCCTCCTCCACTGTGGGGTGCTAGTGAAGCACACTGCCCTGGGTGGATATACTGGACAAGAAAGTCCAGGCACTGACAAACTCATTTCTCCAGAGTGATGTCCCCAAGGGAATGCCATTAGTGCTTGGGCTGTGCTTTGGGGGCAGATGGGATCCACATGGCAGGGCTGGATTAACCCCGTGCGTTCCTCATGTGGCAGCCTGGGGAGCTGTGCCGGGGCTGGTGGTTGGGGAGAGCAGTTTTCTGCACGGAAAGAAGCTGCTGTTGAAGGAATTTAAACATTGAGGAGCTCCAAGTCTTGAGCTAGTGCACACCCCTGAGTGACCTGGGGTCCACGCGGGGCTTTGAGGCTCAGTGGTTTTGATTCTGGTAGAAAAGGCAGAAAAACATGAATCAAAAGGTGTTCTGGGCTGTAAAGTCACATAATCGGAGCCTGCTTCCACCGACGTTATTGTAGGTTTTTTTCAGACCGAGGCACGGAATCAGTCATTCTGGCCTAGATTTCTCATTAAGAATCTCACTCATTCCAGGCTTCTGTTAATGTAGGGAATTAAGTGCTGGCAGTTTTGGGCAGCACTCCTGTGGGATGTGATGTGTGTACAGGGGTGGAGGTGAGACGATCACCGAGCAGTTCGTTGTGTGACCATGAGCTCCAGGCTCTGTTGGTTTGCATAACAAAGCGGGAACCCGGGGAGCTGTACCTTCTGTACACAGCTCTGTATGCTGCCTGTCCCAAATGTGTGTCCCTAGAAGCAGCAGGAGCATTACATGGATAAACAGAGTGTAACAAATGCCCTGTCAGGTGTGTTTGCATTGCACACTGGCAGAGCTGGGAGTGTTGGTGCAGGCAGCACCTTTGATGCCCCAGCTTCCAGTTGTGCCTTTAAATCCAAAGGATCTGATCTGATTCCAGGCAGGGTGAAGAGATTTCCTCCTCACTGACCTTGTGTGGGCCTAAGTAACCTGATCTAAGTTGGGTTAAACTCCAAAGGGTCTTTCCAACCTACGTTTTTTTATTCTGTGACCATACTTGAAGACTTACTGAGAAGCTATCAAGCCAAGTATTTAAATATCTTAAAAAATTTGGCTCCTGTTGCCTGGATAATGTTGCCCTAAGTCCTGGAAGCACCTCTTTGAGATTCTTAGTAATAAATTAATGATATTTTGAAATCCAGTTGCACTTTCATTGTATTGAATGAAAGGAGCTTGGTGACAGAGGTGTCTGTGTGGAATATTCCCTGTGAGACCAGTAACCTAAAAACACAGTAAGCTGAAAATTAAATGCGGCAGGGAAATCTTTACTGCTTTGTGGAATTAGACTGCTTCAGACTGAATGGTTTAATATAAATCAAATCCCCAGTGCCAGATGGTACAAGGTAGAGAGACTTATAGCTGTGAAAATTCGTGTTCGTGTTCTGGAAAATAATAGCAGACTTCGTGGCTGTTTTGGGTACTGTGGTACTCAGTCACTGCTAAAATCCTGCATCTTGGTAGCTTTTCTCTCTGGGCTTTGTTTGATCCTATTTACTTACAGGTGAGAGAGGATGCCAAATGTTAGTAATTTTTCTTTCCTGGAAATCTTGTGTTACTGGGATCTGAGGACTGTCCAGACTGCGACTGGAGTTGCAAACAAGGATTTGGTGGAGACACTGGAGCAGCACCTCTGGTGTGAGGGTAGCAGGCACAAGGAAATCCATCTCTGTCCCTGTGTGCAGATCTCCCAGGGAGTGTCTGTAAAGTGAACTGGAGCCACTGTGACATGTCCTGCAGTGCTGGGGAGGAGCTGACAGGACAGGGCCAGCCCGGGTGCTCCCCGTGCCCGGTGTGGGTTGTTTGGTGTCACTGCCATTCCTCTGGGACAGCCCCTTCGTGATGTGTCCTTGGGAGTCATCTGCAAGAACTTAATCTTTTCCTTCTGTGGAATGAGAGCAGATAATCCTTAATAATACAGCAGGAGTGTGCTCAAAGGGAATGCTTTGAATTCCTGAGGTGAAAATCTTCATCCCGAGTCTTTGAGGATCTGCACAGTTTAATGCTGGAGGTGTTGGGACACTAGGCTGGCTGGGTGCGCCTGTAGGGACAATGCTGCCTGAATTATGGGATCCACAGCCTGCCAGGGCTTCTCTTTATTCTTCCCTGCAGCTCTGCTGCTTTCTGTAGGATGAATTGATCTCAATTAGCTTTTAAGTAAAAGGTATTGATGAACTTCGATCCAGCTTTGTTTCTGCAAATGAAGAAGATTCCTTCACGTTGGTTTTTGTGTGAACACTAAATTTTAAGTCAATACATCCCTTACTGGGAATTGGAATTGTAAACAATCCTAGTTACTACCTGTTTGACTTTAGTCTTAGATTACTTGGCTTTTATTCAGCTAGGAAATTCAGACATATTTGTTGCTGGATGATAAAATTTTTATTTGGGAATTTCATGAGCTTATCTATATGGAAGCTGAAGTCAAAATTAATGAAACCAGCATCTTGTTCTCTGCATCATTCTGCAAGGCAGAAACATTGTTAAAACATGTTTAACAGTGCTAAACAAGGGAGATCTCAACTTGGCCAGGTTTTTGTAGGTGTGGAAGTGCTCAAGGGATTTTCAAACACATTGAAGCAGCTGCCTGCCAAAGCATCAGGCTTTATCCTGCATTTGAACACCCTGCTGGATTAAGAGTGATGGTTCTGTATGGCTGCCTGTCTCTGTAGAAATGTGATCTTATGTAGAGTTTTGTTGTTGTTTTTTGGTTTTGTTTTTGGTTGGGTTTTTTTTTGGGAGGGTGGGGGGGGTTGGTGGTTTTTTGTTTTGTCTTTCTTTTTTTTTAATGCAAGAACTCTAAGAGGGAATGAAAATCTGCTCTTGAGAAAAGCTTGAGCTGAGGTTTCTTTGCTGTGAAGCATCTGGTCCATGTAAATAAACTGCTCCTTCTCCATGGGACCTGGGAGTGCTGGTGGTGGGAATGTCAGTGCCTGTACTTGGCTCCATCATGCTGAGTGAGCAGGGACAATTCCTGGAAGCCCAGCCATGGCTTGGGCCAATGCTGGAGCCAAAGGCTCTGCTGCCTTTTAGGCAGAACTGTGAAGTGCTGTTCTTTAGCTCATTATACCTAGAGCTTATTGATGCCAAAGATTTATGACATCATTTATAAATAGTAAGTTCAGGGCTCACAATGTACTTTAATTTTACATTATATGTCAGGTTGGCTTATTTAGTAATGCATTTACTATTTCTTTTCATCCAGCTTCCATCACTGCTAAATATTTGTTGTAAGAATTTCAGTGGTTCCTCTGAACTACCCAATGCACTTGAGGCCAAAACATTTTGCTAGATTTGCTTCAATAGAGCAAGGCAGAAAACTGGTAAAAATGCTTAAAACCTTTATGCTATCCTGTATTTTTGAAATGAATTTGTTATGCATTAGTATCTGCAGGTTTTAGGCAAAAAAGGGAATGAAATATTCAGTTTCTAGTTCTACTTGCTCCTGACTGCAGTATTTTGTAAGAGGGTGTCCTCAGAGCTTTTTCAAATGTTTGTCTGCACTATCCCTTCATAAGCATGAAATGTTAAATACAATATGAAATGTTGGCTCATTGTCTAATCCCCCTGAGCAAGTGCTTTCTGTTTTGACAGAAGGGTGAGGTCACTGTGCCCCCCCCCGGGAGGGGAGGCAGTGGGCGATGTTGGCCGTGTCACCTCCCAGACCGTGGCCATCATGTGAACCAAAGGCTGACACCTGAGAAAAAGATATTAAAAGAAATAAACGAACTTCACTTTGGCTTTCTGAAGTGGCCTTGAATTAGCCACGTGCCCCTAGAGCCTGCATTTGGTTTCACAGCAGCCACCATTTGTTCTCAGAGGTCAGAACTTGTGTTGTCAGTGTTGCTGTCTCTAAATTCTGAAGGCTCTTTTAACTTCCAGAGTTTTGTTTTACACCGATACTGTTTTTGTTTTATTTTGTGCTTTCAAACATGTATTTTATCCTCTTAAGTTGATTCTAAAGTGATTCTTAGGTCACTGTGTTGGCTGAGGCTTGAGTTCAGGACTTTGGCTGTGCTAAAGACAGCATTGCCACAGGTTGTGCCCAGGGCCAGGACCTGCTCTTGGGTGTTTTTCCAGGTATCCCACAAGACCCGATGCTGTCACCTGGGTATGAAGGGAGTTGATTTGCCTGGAATTTCTTCTCTCTTGGTCATAGCAGCCACTTGCCACAGCTCCTCCAGCAGCAATGATGCCTGGCCAGGAGGAAGGGGCACAGGTCTGCTCTCCTAAACCCCTGTGGCAGGACACGGTGCCACACTGGTGTCCCAAATGTCCTTTAAATGTGCTGGAGCATCTGGATTGGATCACGTAATGGATGGAGCGAGTCCCTGCAAACAACCAGCCATAGGTGTCTGAATTTGAGGGGAGGGGGATTATCCTGTTCAACTAAACAGTCATGGATTACTTTTTTGAGGCTGGCTTCAGCTACAGGATAATGTGTAATGCTTGCCCAGCTCTGTGAGAAAATGGTGTTAAATACACACCGACTAATCCTCACAGGAATGTGTCCTGTGCTGGCTCTGCCTCTCCCGCTGTGGCTGCCCTCCCTTTTCTACTCATTAGCAAAACCATGGGGCTCTGGCGTGGTGGTTTCATTTCTCTCTGATTTATTAATGCTGCAAAGGGGTATTCCCTTACAGGAGCATTGAAACTTTGCAAGAAAAATGATCCTGTGGTGTGTCACAGCAAAGGGTTCAGCAGGGGTGGGGTCCACAGCATCCAGAACCAGTGGTGTGGATCAGATGAGCCTCAGCCATCTGATGTTTGCCCAAAATGTTTGCCCCTCTCCATCTTCGGGGTCCCATGGGGTGAAGCTGAGGCTTCTTAAAAGGTCACCCGAGGCTGGGGGTGAGGAGCGTGTGCACTGCTGTAACAGGGTGCAGATTCCAAGCCTGGCCTCTGAGGGCTTGAGCCAGTTCTGGGAGTGTAAAAGAAGTTTTAAAGGCAGCAAGGAGTGCAGGCTTTGTAGGTGCTTCAGCTGTTTTGAAACCGGCCCCTGGACTGACTGAATGCTGTGAGCTGCTCAGTAAACATGCAGCCACAGTCCTAGAAAAAGCTGGAAAATAGCTGTGATGCTTTTTAAGGAATTCTTTGGAGAGGAACAAGTGATCCATTTCAGCAGAGTGACTGTAACTGGCAGAGTAGAATCATAGACTCTGCTGAAGGGGAGGGACCCATCAGGATCATTGAGTCCAACTGGACAGCCCTGCACAGGACACCTGGGGAATCCCACCATGTGCTTGAGAGCTTGTCCAAGTCAGTTTAGTAACTTAATAATTTATAATTGATTGCTAGATGGTAAGTTTGGCAACTTAAAATTGCCACACTGGCAATTGTAACTTTGCCAGTTACAGTTTTTGTGTTGAAGCTACTCAAATGGCACATGCAGTCCAATGGGGAGTGTGTTTAAATCTGTTCCTCTTTGAGCTCTGAGCTTTAAATCAAGAACACTGGAGAGCTGAGCATCCCTTTTCACTGGAGGGCATAGACAAACATTGCTCTGTGCAGCTTTCCCCTTATAACTTGGTGCTTTGAAACCAAGACTCGAGACTCTTAAAACTGGGAAAAGAAAGTGAATTTTTTTAGTAATTAGTTTTTGTTAAGGGCGGTGGCTTTGGTTTTTTTAATTTGCATCCTGGTCTAGTTCTTTTACCTGGGAGGGTCAGAGTGAGAGAGATGAAGGAAACGACTCCTCCCATCTCCACTAACCTTGTCTGTCTCATGGGGGGCTTTTTCCTGCCCAAAATGTGTTCTCCAGTCATCCATCAGTGCTACAAATGCTTTTACAACCACTTTAGCTATCATTTGCTTCTTTTCCTCTGGTGCTTGTTAAAAAGGGCTGAAGACATTGCAGGAAGTGTTTTGTTTGTGCTTAGCAGATCGTGGCAGGGCCATGGAGAAAAGGTGTCCTGGGATTTCTGGATCTGAGCGCTCTGTGCTGGGCTGGGAGGAGCTGTGGCACACAGGAATGAGGGGAAGTGAAACCAGATCTCATTTCACCAGCCTAGGTTAAACTAAATGAACGCTTTAAAGAGGTGGAATCCTCTGCATATGTACTCAGTAGAGATGGCAGGGTTGTGCAAGAGGATTTTCTAAATGTTCCTCTAGCAGTGCTTCCTCTTTAAGCTGTTTGTTCAGTTTTGTTTTAACGAAATGTTGGTCCTGCATGGACGTTTGAAGAGCTCCATGTAACATAAGGTACACTTGGCATACTGTTGGCTCATTTGATGGTCTTTTTGGAAGAGCTGGTGGTCACATGCTTCTTGCACACAGAGTCACCAGACTGTGCTCCCAGGGATTGGGATGTGCCTGGATGTGGGGCTGGAGGGATGGGTCAGGCTGAGCTGGGAGCTGGGCTGGCCAACAGAGCTTTGAGTCCCTTCTCACATTGCTGTTGCTGTGTTTTGCTTCATCTCTCCTGCAAACTCCCTTTTCTGGGAACAGCAGCTTTATCCCTAGCAAGCCCCTCGTGGTGCTGTTGGATCAGAGCCCGTGTTCCATCGCTCCTCTCGTGCTTCCTTCCCTTGCAGGCGTGAATGACAGAGGAGGTGCCCTCGGCTGCACTGACGGATGTGAACCTGCGCCTGCTCTGCCACGATGACATAGACACAGTGAAGCAGCTCTGTGGAGACTGGTTCCCAATAGAGTATGTGACTGCTTTGGGGTGGCAGCTGGGGACCTTGGGACAAATGGGGTGAGCCTGCACTGATCCAACTCTGTGCAGCCTCAGGGCTGTTGCCAGGACAGCAGCAGGTTGGGAATCTTCTGTGCAGAGTGGTGGTGTTAAAGATCCTCTGCTGCCTGTCCTGCAGCGTACTGGAGTCATCAGAAACTTCCTGCGTATGGATTTTGGCAGGAAAATGGGCTTTGTCATTAAAGGGATGGATCAGCTTCTTGAGAAAGACTGGATGAGATGGGGAAAGGAGGACACCTCCAGGAAAAAGGACAGCATCCCTGTACTTGTGAAAGGAAGTTGTGTCCTGGAGCGTGGTGCTGGGACAGCACCCTCAGAGTTGAACTGAACTGGCCAGAGCTGTTCCTGAGGGGCTGCTCTGAATGTCCTGGGGAAAATGAGCAGGACTTCCCTTGGATCACTGTTCCTCCTGTAGTCTGGCTTAAAGCTGATCTCAGCCTGGCCCAGGCCAGCTCCCCAGACCCACATTTGCTAACTCCCCATGACTGCACAAGCACAGGAGCTTTTCTGTGGGATGCTGACAGATTTCTAGCCTAAAGCATCCAGGGAAACCACTGTAGACTTCATGGATTTTTAGCTTCAGCTTCACAGGAAAGGTTTATAGAGGATTCTAGCAGATTATAATTAAGATTGAATAAATGTAATAAATCAGCAAAAGCATTCATAATATTTTGAGTTTGTAGATTTCTTTTAAAACCAAGACATGCTGAACTCTCACTTGGAAAAAAATGAACATGTGTTAGTTTCCCTTTAGTAGCTGCAGAAGGGGGAGGAGAGCTGGAGGCTGGTGGTGTGATTTCTTTTTTCCTATTAACATGCAGCATTTTTTTACATGTGTATCAAATTAATGAGATCCTTACGCTCTTAGATGAGGGCAGATGGATCTTGCATTTAAAAATAACTTGCTAAAGATGGATGTGAAAGCTCTGGGCAAAGACTGTAAAATGAAAATGTGATTCTCTTAACAAGGTAGGAGGCCATTACATGATGAAAGAGCCCATGGCACCAAATGGGATGCAACAGCTGTTTCCAGTTGAAGAGCATCTCATGCCTGTCCCATGGGCTTTGCATCCACAGACATTCCTGTTTCTGGTTCCTTCCCAGGTACCCTGACTCATGGTACCGAGATATCACTTCCAACAAGAAGTTCTTTTCCCTCGCAGCCACCTACAGAGGCTCCATCGTGGGGATGATAGTGGCAGAGATCAAGAGCAGGACCAAGGTGCACAAAGAGGTGTGTGACTGCCCTGGGACACAATCCAAATCCACCCCCTACCGTGGGGAATGGCGATGGGACCTCTTTGGGGTGGGGTTTTTCCTTCCCCTGTTCAGACATTTGATGCTGAGTTGATGTAAGAATGAAGCATGTGCTGATTTCCAGCTAATGGAGCAGGGGTGGGTGTGTGGTACCTCAGAGGCTCTTCCTGTGGGGCATGGCTCCATGGGGAGCTGAGGGATCAGATCCTGCAGGCTAATCCCTGGCCATGACTGGTGTGGGAGCACAAACCTCTTTTTTTCTTAAGGCTTCCTTAGCTGTACTGGGTGAGTCACTCTGGTGACTTCTGCAGAAACTCCTGCCTTTACACAGTCCCTGTCCTGAGCCCTGAGGGGAGGCAACCTGTCTGCAGAGAGCTTGGACTTCAGAGATAACAGAGCTTGGAGGCCAGGAGGGACAATCCAGTGCAGCAGAAAGAAGAGATGGTCAGTGAAGACAGCATGGGAGAGGAGCACTGAAAAAAAGGAGAGGCAGTGCAGGGAGTGCCTAACTCCTGGAAGGCTCTCAGTGTTGAGGTTAAACAATAATCCCAACATGCACAGGAGCCGAGAGCACGTGGGTCTCTTCACCTCAGCTGTCTGGCTTAATCTCAAAGCTCATCAAAATCAGAAGCTGCATCTTCAGCAACTTCTACAAAAAGCTCTTGTTCCAGCGATGCTGAAAATAAAAGAATTGAGGCCCTGCTCTGGGCAATTGGGCCTGTGGAACGTGCTCCTTGCCCTCCCCAGCAGTGCAGAGATCTCCCGCTGACACAGCTCCTGTGCAGCTTGCAGGCCACAAGGACTCTCTGGGTTGATCTAAACATTGCTGGGTGACTCCAGAACTGGAACTTTGAATCCTTTGGTAAAGAAAGCAACCATGTTCTGTCCCTAAACCCACACATAATGTACATAGGTAGGTGTCTTGGTTTGGAAAAGACAGGTGTGTGCTAGGGAGGGCAGGAATGGAGAATTCAAAACCCCTCCCTCTGAATTATTATAATTTCGAAAATTAAGGGGGCTCTCAGGCAAAGGTATGGGGATAGGAATAACAGTTCTTTACTGGTAAGTCTAACAAGGCAAACAGAACAACAACTACAGCATTAAAAACAAAACAGAAGCAGGAACCTCGAGGGCTTTGCTTCACAAAGCCCAGGGCAGTCTGATCTCGGTGCCCCTGCGGGACTCTGAGAGCACCAGGCTGGAACGGTGGAAAATCCCGGGCTGGTGGATGAGATCGATCAGAAGCTCTGCGGTGGTGTCTGGAACGGCAGGGGTGTCCCGGCAGGGCAGTGCGGGGCCACAGAGTAGCAAAAAAACATCCTTAGAGCAGTGCTGAAGAAGCAGTGGGCGGCACAGGGCCGGCCCAGCTCCAGCAGGGCAGGGGGAGGAGCTCAGAATTCCTGGGCACACGAGCAGATGATGGGAGATTTCCCAGGACTGGACTTGGTGGTGGCAGTGATCTCCCACAGCAAGCAACAGCCTGGCCCATCCTCTCTCCGATACTGAGAGCAAGAGAGAGCCTAGCTGCCCCCCGCCCCCAAAAAGCGTTATCTTCCCCATCCAAGGGAAACTCCCCGAGACAAAAGAAGTGTAGCCCCAATGCTACACTCCTCTCCCGACTTCTGGTCACCTCTTTGTTTTGGTCATTAAGTACCCAGCAGTTTGTCTCCTAGCAACTTCTGGGAAAAAATTCTGTAAGTGAAAAAGAAACAAATCTAACGCCCAGCAGTAGGTTTGTGTTCTGCCTCTGAGAGGATGATGTGAAAATAGGAATAGTCCCATGCTTGACTATTTCAATTTCCATTCCAAAAGCTTCAGCTAAGACTGTTCAGTGAAGTTTCCTGCTTTAGCCTTGTTTTCAGGTGTTCCAGTACAGGGTTCTTGCTTTCTCCTGTGCCTCCTCAGGTACCCTATTAAATAACCTGTCCTATCTCTACTCAGGATGGCGATATCCTAGCTTCCAACTTTCCTGTGGACACTCAAGTTGCTTACATTCTAAGTCTTGGAGTGGTGAAGGAGTTCAGAAAACACGGAATAGGTAAGATGCTGCTGAATGCCAGCTGTTGGTGGTGTTTGCCAGGTGTGGCCAGTGGGTGTGACTGAAGGAGCTCCAGCGTGATCCAGGGGTGCACACCTGGAGTCTCTTCGGTGGATATGGGTACAACTCAGCACCTCCAAGTCCTCCCTTCTCCCCCAGGCATGTTTGGACAGGTGTAAACTTAGAGGATACGTAAAGAAATGACCACAGAGTCCTTGATGAGAGCAGTGTTCAAACCTTCCGTTACAATGCCACTGCAGAGAATTTTCTATACAAAGAAGGAAGTGGTAGCACAGAATGATGTTCACAGAGGGTGGTAAAGAGGTCTTTCTGTAAAATTATGGTGGTTTTCAGTCTCTTTTTAATTTCCCAATCCTAATTTTTTTCCCCAGTTCCATCTTGCTGGAATTTTTTCCTTTCAGACTCAGTGTTTCCTGTATCCATTCCATCTGCACAGCATGTTGCTGTGCTCTCTGAGGAACTTTGAGCTTGCACCTGTAGCAACACAACCTATAAAAAGCTGCTGCTTTTTCTGAGACCTTTCTCTTGAGTTTTTCCAGTGGTGTTTGAAGCTGTAGCCTTTCATGCAGGAGGCTTTTCACTCCACCCATGCTTCTGAGCACTGAAGCTCTGATTTTCCTCTGATTCGTGTAGAAGGGTTTGGTTTCTAATTCTCTGCTGTTAAACCACAGGACAACTGGATTTCTGTGAGGTAGAAGACTGGAATATCTCATAACAAAATTGAACTGCTCTGTTGTCGATGTCTCAGTGGTTTTTTGGTCTTGGCTGACATGGATTCTCACAAAGTCATGAAGAACATGAAGTCAGGGCTATTGACTTCTGCTCTGAAACCCTGTGGCTCCTCCAGGGAGTCCTGCAGGCCCTGGGGATTGTGAAACAGCAGCAGCTGATTCTTTAGCCTCTTGTTACCACACCTGCTGGGAGAAGTTCCCGTGCAGGTTCTGCTGGGTCCTTCATGCCACGTTAAGGTGGTGTGGATGAACCCCTAGATCTTGTCTCTTGGGGCTGGAGTATCCTCTGTACCCTTCTCTGGTTTTTCCTGCTGGCTGCAGCAAATCCAGGTTGCATGAGACTGTCTCCACTCCTCCTTAGAAGGCATCTGAAAATCCCAGCAGTTCTTAGATTTTGATTCAAGTTCAGCAGACACAATACAATTACCTGCTGCTGAAGTCCTGTTTTGACATTCTGCTATATCAAATGGCTTTAAAATAAATAAATGTATGGAGTGGAACTGATACCACTGAAAATGGGTCACTGACCTTCCCCAAAGCCAGGAGTTGCTCTGCTGGGGATGGGCAGTATTGTCAAAGTTCTGTCTCATCCTTGTGGTTACTGGGTCAGAGATTTGTGTCTTTAAAATCTCTGAGTTTTGAAGCTGTGCTCATAGGTGAGACCATGTATGCAAACCATGTAGAAGGTCCTGTGAGAACTGGGTGGGATTTGAGGCCTCCAGGTGTGTGCAGCAATCCCTGGTGCAGGAGGGCTCAGCTGGGCCCCACACACCAAGGGTCCCTGGGGCTGCACACACACTGTGATCCTGCTGCTTTCCCTTCAACAGGTTCCCTCTTGCTTGAGAGTCTGAAAGATCACATCTCCACCACTGCCCAGGACCACTGCAAAGCCATCTACCTGCACGTGCTCACCACCAATAACACAGCAATAAACTTCTATGAAAACAGAGACTTTAAACAGCACCACTATCTCCCCTATTACTATTCCATCCGAGGGGTCCTCAAAGATGGCTTCACCTACGTCCTGTACATCAACGGTGGGCACCCACCCTGGACAATCTTATATCCTTTCCCTGCAGGCTGCTGAGCAGAGGCCAAGCCCTGCTTTGGGTTAGCAACAGCAAAGTGTGGGTAGATGTGGGTTTACTCTGAAGCCAGAAGGAAGATGATGTTAGAGTTATTTGGTGTAGGATGGTTGGAGCAAGTTGGATGCCAGTGAGAGCAAGTATTGGTGTTAGGCCAAAGTGCTGTATGTGCTTTAGCTTGTAGGGTGCAGGATTTGGCCACAAACAGGGCAGAGAAACCCTTGGTCTTGCTTCCTGTGGCCTGGGATCCCCTAGTCTGGGCTGGCCTGGATCTCAGCAGGCTGCTCCCACACTGACTTAGGGGGTTTGTCTCAGGTCAAAGGATCGTGGAGAAGAAATTTGATCCTTCCAGGATGTAGCTGGTCAGTTCCAACCTCCCTGGGCAGGTGGATGCATTGCTGTCCTCACAGGATCTTCTATGGAGTGCAAAGGGAACTGGCAGCTGCTTAGAGGAGGCATTTCCCACACAAGCTGGAGTTGCCATTCCCAAATTGCCATCCTTTACAGGGCAGAGCAGATCTGACTGAGCTGAGTGGCTTCCACCGTGTCAGGGGTCCCTGCAGGCAGGGAGGGTCCCGGAGTGATTTATGTTCTTTGCTGAGTTAGTGGAAGTGTTGCTGTCCTTAACTGGTGGCCACTGACTACCTACACCACATTGGCTCCACACTGGCCAGCCTGAGCCCGTGCTCCATTCCCCAGAGGATATACAGACAAGCCCAGAGCCTCCTCTGCAGCCTCCTGCCCTGGTCTGGCATTTCTGCCAAGAGCAGCATCGAGTACAGCCGGACAATGTGACAGACTGGGGGTGCACAGGAAGCACAGGTGGGTGCTGGGGACAGCTCCCTTCCCTTCCCTGCCACTGCTACTGTTCTCTAACAGATCCTGCAGTGAGCTCATTCTGCTGCTGTGGAAGGTGTCTGGGCAGGGCTGTGCTCCAGCTCCAGCCAGCAGCTCAACTCCTGCTGCTTTCTACTGAAGGGAAATCAAACTCTGACCTTGTTGGGAGCCCAGACCCCAACAGCAGGTGGAATGTGCTGTCCCTTCCCTTTTCCCAGCTGCTGGAGCAGGGTGCAGCACTCACAGTGCCTGAGCCTGCAGTGAGGGAGCCACAGTAACTGGAAGCCCCATTTTCTGCCAGTGTCTGAGATTTCCAGCACACTTTCCCTAAATGCTTCCCTAAAACACCTGCCCTCTTTTCTTTCCACAGGATTGTTTCTCCTTCCACTTGACACCTGGCTCTGCACTGGTTCCAGTGATGACAGCTCGTGGCCAGTGACCCAGCCCCCGGATGGGACTCCTTGTTCCACAGGGCCTGACCTTTGGTAGAGCCTCACCCTGGGGCTGCAGCCCCGGCTCCTCACGGGGGCTGGGCGGGCCCGGCTGGGCGGCAGCCGCGGCCCCCGGTGTCACCACTCCCTGTGCATGTTGCACTGTCCCCGCCACCTCCCTCGCCTCCCGTTTGCTCCTCCCCATGCCCGGGATGTCGAGGGGTCCAGCTGCTGCTCCTGCTCCATCCACAGCTGCTGAGAGCAGCTGAGGGAGGTTCATGGATCTGCACTGAGGAACCATTTACATGAACTGGGAGAGCCTCAGCAGGCCCTGGCTGCCAGGGCAGAGTCTGCCCTTGTTGCTGGGAAGGGGAAAGGTGGGGATGGGAATCATGTTTAGGTCCTGCCACATCAGCTGGCTGCTGGTGCGTCCTGTGGGTAACTTCCAGGAAGAGCAACTGCCTCGCATGAGAAACCACCCAGCCCCACCAGCCCTCTGGAGTGATGTAAAAAGCAGCATATAATTCAGGATGCATAAAGTAGAAGGCAGGGAATGAAATTGCTATTTCATAGTGAAATATATATGTATTATACTGTATAGATCTTTCTGCCTTTGTCCAGGATGGAATGTAGCAGGGGAGGGGAGCTGGGAGTGTAGAATCTGGTCCAGAGCCCTTCTTGGCTCCAGGCTGGATTTTGCAGGATCTTGAGGGATGGGATGTGGGCAGAGACTGCAGCAGCTTTTCCTTGCTGAGGAGGATCCTCCAGCTGCTCAGTGTCATGCTCTGGGCTGTGCTGGGCAGTCTTTCATTGGCTGCTCGTGTGCAGCCTGTGTGGAGGCCCCAGAGCTGCAGCCAGGCCAGGGCCCTGCTTTATTCCCATGGCAAATCCCCCTTCCCTGGCCAAGGCTCTTCCCCTGCTCAGCACTATCTTCCTTGTTCCCACCTCATTTTTTAACTGGGACTGGAGCAGAGGGATCCATGCCAGAGCAGGGCCTGGGTGGGCTGGCACTGCCAGCTCAGGCAGGGGCTGGGCAGGACCTGGGGGTGACACATGGCTCAGGCTGGGCCTTGGAAGAGCCAACAAGCACACTCTGACCTTGCAGCCTGGATGGGCACAGAAAGCCCTGTCAGTGACTAAGCCCCTGGGTGGGAGTTCACTAATAAAAGGATTCAGGAGCTGAGCTGCTGTGCCAGGCTGGAGAGCAGGCAGCCTCAGGGGCTGGCATGTTTGGTGTCTGGGAGCAGCACCAGGCTCTTCTGGGAGGTGCTGGTCCTTCTGGGGCTCAAAGAAGAAGTAAAGAGGTGTTTGGAAGAGGTGATGGAAGGCCCAGCTGAGACCTTCAAACCTCAGCCAAGGCTGCCCCCAGAGTGAGCCTCTTCTATCCCATATGATGTCTCTGGCTCCCCTCTAGTTCAGCAGTGCCAGTGGCACTGGGCAGGCAGCTCCTCTCCCAGCCCCAGTGCTTCCTCAGGGCCCCTGACACCCTTCCAGCCTCAGTTGTTACCTCAGTTTGGGGTATTTTTGCTTTTCCACTTTTACTTAACACATCTGTTGGTTGACAGTTTCTTTAGCAGCCCAAGCCCGTTTTTTCTCAGCACTTGCTTTCTCTGGACCAGAATGAAGCTCTTCTCTCCCGATTGCCTGGGGCCGATGTGTGTCTGTGTCCCCAGCTGTTCTCCTGCCCCCTACACAACCCCACCCCACTACTCAGCACATCCCAAGGGAGCTGTGACTGGTCTGTGTGTCCTCCTACCCCCGTTCCTGAGGTGTCAGCCCTGTCCTCATCTTAGCCCATTATTTATTGAAGAACCCCTCGCTAAACATCTTCAATTAAACCAAACCTCTTTTTTGAGTTGTCTGTCCCTGCAGAGAATCTGTCTCTGACCAGCTGCTTGTGTACTGCCCCACCGTGGGGTGACCACAGCCCCTCTCCTATGGGGCTGGGGGGATCCTGGGGGACCTGCTGCTGCTCCAAGCCAGGGATGAGCTTGGAGCAGGCAGAGGGGGGACAGGGAAGGGGTGCAGCCTGCCCTTCCACCAGGACTGCACGATGGGCAGATTGTCCTAAGGCTCAGCTGAAATGGATGGGGCCTTGTGCAGCTGCAGTGCTGGGCTCGTCCCTGGCTGTGCCCCCTTCAGCCAAGACCAAGGCTCCTCCTGCACCTGGGACAAGCTGCTCCCAGCCCCTGCCTGGAGCCCTGGGGAGCACATGCCATTCTGGAGCAAACCAGACTGAAGGGCTGTAGTGGTGCAGCACCTGAGCCAGCCCACACCTCTCCTGTCACCACAGCTCCAGCCCTTCACCCCTGGCCTCTGTGCTCCCCCACCCTGCACCTCCCCAGCTCTGGGTCACAACTAGCTCTGCACCAGCCCTCAAGAAAAATCTCAAGAGTTAAACTTTCAGCAAAGCCATTTATTCCACTTTCCTGTTCCCACAGATCTCCAGGTAGGGACCCACATGAGCATCCCCAACGCCCCAGAGGGAATTCATGGCACGGCTGCCCCATTGTGGCAGCACCCCGAGCAGGAGCCCGGCCACTAACAGGGGCAGAGGTGCTTGACCAGAAGCCCCACGGCTCAGCTGTGCCAGTGCCAACACAGCCACGTCCAAGTCAAGACAGGGCATTTAAAAAATTAGATGTTTTGTTCCTTACAAACGAAAGGGGGACCTGACAGCAGCAGTGCGTCCCTGAAATCAAAGCATAATTCTAAGGCTCTGGCGTCCTCACATAAGCACATGAACTCTCTGCAGGGGCTGTGCAGGTTGATCTGGGAAGCTCGCTAGGAGTTTAATGGCCATAAAAATAAAATCGCTTTTCCCTGCTTTAGACAAACCCAACCCCTCCCAGCTGGGCAGTGGGATCGCGTGGGCAGCCACTGCAGCCAGCCACGGGTCGGAAAGTTACAAGTCTCTCAGCTCACCCACTTTTAACTGAGCGCCAACACGGCGGCGTCACTCCATCGCATCAGCCACCGCATGCTCCACCACAGCATCAGCGCCCTGCTCCAGCACCTCGGCCCCCGCCAGCTGCTCTGCCAGGGCCTGGCCCTCCAGCCCCACCAGCTGCTGCTCGGCCCCCACGTGCATCATGCCCGGGTGCTCTGCCCGCTCTCCCAGCTCGTTGCCCGCTTTGCCCAGCTCGTTGCCCGCCCTGTGGTGTCCTGCAGCCCCTCCAGAGTGGTCGATGGGCGCCTTCTTCGGCCTCTGCGTGGCGGCCACTGCCTCAGCCAGCTTCTCCTCCGGCACCATGTTCAGGATCTTCAGGGCAAACAGGAGCTGGAACTTTGCAGTTCCTACAAAGGAGTTGGCCAGGAAGTTGGGCAGCCCGCCCATGCGATCCTTCTGGGTGTAGAGGGGCACACGGACCATGCCCATCACCTGCAACAGCACGAGCACAGCTCAGCAGGGGCCACGGCAGCACCAGCCCCCCACCCCGCACCCCCTCTGCCCCACACCCTCACCCAGTGCCCATCAGCCCTTGGCCCAGGCTCACCCTGCCTCTGTGCCAGGTCCTGCCCCTCCCTGCCCACACCAGGCCCTACCCTTGCCTGCTCTCAGCCCCACTGAGCCCCTTCACTGCCCCTTCCCAAACTCCTCCAGGCCTCTGCTCTCCCTGCCCAGCCCCTCAGCACCGCCCTGGCTCTGCTCCCCCTTCTGCCCCTTTGGAGGGATCCCGCTGCCCCAGACCACTATGGGGAAGTCCCACTTTCCCCTGCAGCCCTGCCCTGTGTGAGGACACCACGGCTGACCCCCCTCAACCAGGCCACAACCCGGAGCCCGCTGCCTCTGCTCACACGGCTGCCGACACCCACCAAGCGCCCCGAGGGCGCGCGGGGAGGCCCCGGCTCGGCTCTCGAGCTCTGCCCCGGCCCTCAGCCGGACTTGGCTGCCCGGGAGCAGGAAGGTGCCTCCCGCACGGGAGAAACTCAGCTCACAGCGACATCACCACACCGAGGTCACGGTCCGGTCCAGGGCACTCAGCCCAGGGCAGGGGGAAATCCCCCCAGCTGCAAACGGCCCTCGCCCACATCCTGAGGCCGAGCGGTAACACCGGGGCTCATCCCTGCGTGGGTGGACAGCGGGAAAAGCTGAAGCTCAAGCTCGCTACGCCCTGGAGCCTGCGGCACGACCCCGGCCGCAGTTCCTAACGCCGATGCCACGGGCGGTGCGGGCACCTGCCGCCGGCAGCTCTACCTGCGGTGCATTCCCCGGCCGGGCTGGCCAAGGCAGCCCGGCAGACCCAGGAGGGAAGCGGTGCCTTCCCTGGGCTAACAGAGCTCGCACACCCCTCCCGGGTGTCCCACCTCCATCCCGTGGTCTCGGGAATGCACCGCGCTGATCTCGATGGTGTGCAGCTCCTCCAGGGTGAGCTGCCTGGCGTAGAAGTGTGCCACCACACGATGTGGCCCCTCTGTCAGGTGCGAGCACAGATAGTCAGCTTCCGTCAGGCGCACACAGCCTAAACCCAAGCCCAGCACCCGATTCAGACCGTCCTCCAGGGACCAGTAACGGCGATCCACGAACCCCCCGGGAAAGCCCAGCAGTCCGTCAAATCGCATCTGCATCTGGAATAGAGGCGCAGGATGTTAATGGGGCACGGCGCGGCCCCCGGCGGGGGGCGAGGGGGCGGCACGGAGGCCTCCGGAGGAGCCGGAGGAGCGCGGGAGGCGTCGCGGCCGCTCCGTCGCGGCCCTATCAGCTCCGGCGCATCCAGGACCATTCACCGACAGCGGCCCGGCCGCAGGGGCTCCCCGCCCCGGCCGGACAAGCTCGCGGGCCCGGGGGCTCCCCCCCGGGCTCGGGCCCAGCCTGATCCTACCGCCCTGCACGGGAACTACCGCGGAGCCACCGCCCCTCAGCCCGCCGCCCCCAGAGCCCGCGGCCCGACCCAGCCCAGTCCGCCCCGACCCAGCCCGAGGGCCCGCCCGCCGCCGCCGCCCTGGTCCCAGCCCCGGCCCGGCGCGGCCTCGCCCGCCCCTCACCAGCACGGCGTAGCGCAGCGGGATGCGGCCGAACAGCATGCCCGGGTTGGGCGCGTACAGCATGGCGTGGCACGAGTGGCTCCAGCCCGGGCCAAGCCGCATGGCCTCGTACCGCGTGAGCGGCTTCAGCTCGGGCACTCCGGGCACGCCGAGCGTGGGCAGAGGTGGCAGAGTGCTCATGGCGGGCAGCGGGCCCATGGCCGCCATCGTCCCCACGGCCGCCATCGCCTCGCGCCACCGCCGCCCACTCCGCGCATGCGCCGCGCCCACGACGCCGAGGAGGCGGGACCGCCGCCCGCCTCAGCCAATGGGAGCGCGCCGCGCGCCGCAGGGCCAATGGGCTCTCGGCGGCGCCCGCCAATCCCCGCGCGCGCCAGAGGCGGGGCAGCTCGCGGGCAGTCAATGAGGGGCGGGCGTGCTGCGCGCGCCGCTCGCCTTATTAGGGCAGCGGCCCGCGCGGGGGCCGG
>VZSR01003816.1:364102-415972 GCA_013398615.1 Brachypodius melanocephalos | reverse complement strand
GAATGTGCCCCGGGACCCCCCGCAGAAGCAGAACAAGGCACACGGCGTGGGCAGCGCCGAGCTCTGCGGGAACGAGGGGCGCGGGGGTCACCCCGAACGGGATGGCTCCGGGCTGTTCTCCATGTCCCCCCCGCCTCGGGGTGGGCCGGCGCTGCCCCCCGCACTCCCCCGCTCCCGCGGAGCCCTGCGCCCCGGCAAGGCAGGGAGGGCCACAGCTATGTACAGGGGCAGTGACAGCAAAGGGCTGTGCTCGGTAAGTACAAAATATACATCGGTAGTGTCCTTCATCTGCCGACTCGAACCCCAAACCCCCCTCTCCGGCCCCCACAGACACGTCTCAGGTAAAAACACGACACCAGCCCCTACCCACCGCCAGGAAACATGCACGGGCTGTGCCGAAACCGCGTCGGTGCGAGGCCCCGCGCTGCGTCCCTGGGAGAGCCCGGCGGGGTCCGGCGGCACGGGCAGGGTCCGGCCCTGCTCACGAAAGGCTCTGCTCGTCCTCCAGGTGCAGACGGGTCTGCTCGAAGAGAAGGGGCTGCGTGGGGCTGCCGGTGCCGCGGACGGGGAGCGTCTTGGTGAAGTCGGACGAGCCTGGATGAGGAGAGGGAGTTCAGCCTCAGTAATGGGAGCCCTGGCGGCAAGGAGCCCTGGCAGGGTGCTGAGCCATCCCTCCTACCCTGGACTGACCACAGGAGATGCGGCTGGAGCCAACCACTCACTCCCTCAGCTGCAGGCTCAGTGTCACGGGTAGGACACAGGACACTGAGGGGGGACACTATCTGCCACAGCCTGGGAGAAGCCAGCAGGGGATGGATGTTCCTGGTGCCCAGGAGGCAGCAGAGCCCACACTCAGCAGAAGCCAGTGGGGAAGGGTTTCTGCTCCCCTGCCTGGTGTCCTGGCACAGCAGGGATGCGGTGCCAGGAATGGGAAGGGACTGAGGACAGAGCCAGCAGTGCAGCCTGGCTGGTTTGCTGCCCCTCCTTCCCTGCCCCAATGGCCAGGACCAGCCCCATCCCTGCTCTCTTGCCAGCATTCCCAGGAGGGCCCTGCTGCCCCGCACAAGAGGGATCATAAGAAGAACGAGAAGACATACCAGCTTATTCCTCTATACCAACAGAGCAGGAATCAGGACCCAGTGCTGCCCAAGACAGGAGGGAGGAAGGCAGACAGAGAGGGAAGGAGACATTAGAGAGGTAACTCAGAACAGACTGCAACTCTACGGAGGAAAACAGGCTGCAACGACAACAGTCAGAGGTGAGGACAGCGCCGTGTCCCATGGTCGTGCTCAGAGCACGGCACACTGGGACCGTCCCCACCGTGACAACAGTGCCCCGGTCCCCCAGCTGCTGGCCCAGATGGTTCCCCTCCCTCACCCAACAGCAGGAGCACATTTGGGAGCACACAGCAGGCCTTTGTCACACACAACTGTGCCAGGGGGCGGCTGCGCCCAAAGAGAAGAAAGGAGGGGAAGGACAGAGACACGAGGGTGAGGGAGGAGGAGAGAGAAGGGGGGCCAAGCTCTCTCTGCATGAACCCCCTTGCTCAGCGCTCACTCTGCCCACTGGGAGGAAGTGGGAGCCCCGCACCGGGCAGGAGCGTTCCAGTCACACCCCAGGGCTCCGGGACACAGCTCCACGGACCCTCCCTGCCCTGCAGCCACGGCGGCAGCTCCGGCCCCCCCGGAGGCCGTTACCTGGCAGGAAGACATCGACCGGGGGGTCGCTCTCGGACCGCGTCAGGCTCCGGCTCTCGCCGCAGCCGCCGTCCTGCAGCACATCCTCCACCGAGGGCGGGCGGCTCCCTGGAACCAGCCGAGAGCGCGGCCGCTCAGCCCCGGCACAGACCAGGGGCACTCATGGCCGGGGTGGGCCGAGGTTTTCCATGTGAGGAAGGTCCCCAAGGCCCCTCAGTCCCACTGATATCCCAGGAGTGCCGCTCAGGTTGGCCCGGATCAGTGCCAAAGGGCCATCTTGTCACGTGCAGCCCCGTGGCCCAAAATGTGCCAATCACTCTTCTCTCATCCCATCCCTGTCCCCTCTGGGTGCTGACTGAGCTCCAGAGACCCATCCCAAAGACCCAGAGACCCATTCTGTGTGCCCAGGACTCTGGATGTGCTCTCACCAGGGCCCCAGTGGTGTCCTGAGTGGTGCAAAGAGAGCTCATAGCATGGAAAGCTCTACTTGAGTATAGCTCTGAGCAAGGTGAGATGCTTGGCAAATTAACCAGGGAGACCTTTGGACTTTGCTCCCTCACCTCCAAGAAAATACCCCAGGCACCTTTCCCTGATGAAGAACAGAGCCTCAGACAAGGACTTAGGGGGCTGGATGTTTCTGAGCTCAATTGTTCATTCCCCAATTGTCCCTGTCCCACCACAACAGCAGCGGACACCCAGCCAAGGTCTGGCTGCACCCACACCTACCCTGCTGCACCGACGAGGCCTCCTCCATCTCTTCCCCTGCCACGCTCTGTAAGGAGGGACAGCACAGGTTACTTCTGCAGCTGGAGGCTTTGCTGTGCCATTCTCCTGCTCTGGCTTTCTCCAGGGAGCTGTGCTTGGGGCTAGGGCTTGTTCCAGGGCAGGAGCAGGTGGCTACCCCAGTGCTGTAGCACCACAGGCTGGGATGGAGGGGTCTTACCAGCAGTGGGCACTGGAAGCTTCTAAGGCCCAGCTCCCACCCCTGCCCCAAACTCTGCTGGGCTTGCCCAGGATGCTGGGGAAGGTCAGCTCTGCCACGGCTCCAGCTGAGTGGTTTTCCTCTCCCAAACAGGTGTAAGGAGCACAGGGAGTGGCTACATCCTTCCCCATGCAGCCCTAAGGGTAAATAAAGCAGCCAAGACTCTTGGCTCCAGGCAATGGCCCTTCAGGAGGCACTTCCCATGTCCCAGGAGCCCCCCCAGAAAAGGTCTGGCTCAGAAGCCCCCCAGCAGAGCACACACTTACCTCTGGAGAGCTGGTCTCCCTCAGGACCAGCTCACCCCCACTCAGCACTGCCTGTGAGTCAGAGTCCTCGGAGAGCTTCTCCTCATCCTCCTCGTGGATTGGGGATGAGGGAGACCGTAGTGTGCTGCAGCAAGAGAAACTCCATTTGCAGGGAGCTGCCAGCACCATGGGGCCGGGAGGGCTTGGGGGCAGCACCAGCCAACTCCCATGAGCAGGAGCTCAGACTGGGGGGCTGAATTCACCAGGGCCTCCAGTATCGGCCACATGGAGAACAGCAGCAGCAGGGTGGGACAGAGCCAAGTGGTGCCAAACCTCAGCACAGCAACAAGAGACCCAGGCCCCACACTGCTCCTCACACTTTCAGGGCTCCCTTCCCAGGTGGAAATGTGGGCTGGAGCGCAGTGAGAGGTGCCAGGAACAAACCCAGTCTGATCCATCTGATCTGAACATCCCTGTATCCTGACCTGAACCCTCCATCACAGGGCCAACAGAGGAGCCTTCAGACAAGAACTACAGGATCTCAATTCAGCACTTTGTGCTCTGAAATCCAGGTTACTCCTCTCCCCATTCCTTTGCTCCTGAGGAGCTCCATGGAAAGCTGAAATCCAGTAAGGTTTGGACATGAAATGTAAATTCTAGGACTAAGTGCATTGGGAAGGAGACATTTCCATCTGAAGTCTTTACTGTGGGGGTGGCGAGGCCCTGGCACAGGGTGCCCAGAGAAGCTGTGGCTGCTCCATCCCTGGAAATGTCCAAGGCCAGGCTGGACAGGGCTTGGAACAACCTGGGATAGTGGAAGTTGTCTGTCCACAGCAGGGGGCTGCAATGAAATGAGCTTTATGACCCTTTCCAACCCAAACCATCCTGTGATTCTGTGATTAAATTCTCCTTGTTAAAAACCCTCTTTCTTTTGCTGACAGAGCCAGCCCTTAGGAGACATAAGCTGTAACCTCAGGACGAACACAGGGACATTGTCCCAGTTCTCTCCCCGGCACAAACACCTGCTGGCTTCCTAAAATTCTGAGTTAACCGTGGTAGCAATGATGGGACCAGCCAGAGCCCTCTCCTGGCTCTCATTGAGTGTGGCCATCAAGCCTCAGGGCTTGCAGGAGGAGTGAACCCCGTGCCCTGCTGACCTGTCTGGAGACTTGCTGCACTTGCCCTTTTGGTGGGCACCCTCCAGGGCTCTGTCCATGCCCGTGGGAGGGCGGCTGGCGGGAGGCAGCCCGTCCACCACCCCCGAGTAGCTGATCTCGTCGTACAGGGGGGCCGAGGGCAGCGACGGCGACACCGAGCGGAGCCCGTTCAGCGCCTCCAGCAGCGAGATGGGCTCGTAGCCTGGGGGGATGTTGTCAGAGCTCTGCGGGCGAGAAACGGGGGGATGTCAGGAAAATATCACCAGGCTGGGAGGCCCCTGCCCCTCAGGCAGCCCATCCTCACAGCCACCTCTCTCCCGGACTCCTTGGCTCCTTCCCTGGCAACAGCCACGCATTCCCCTCAGGGCTGCAATGCTGGTGGTGCTCCAGGCAAGTTCCCAGAGCAGTGCTCGAGAGATTGGGCATCCCCCTGATGTGCTACCAAGAGCTGGGCAAGGAGGGTGAGAAAGCAGGCTCTTAAAAAGCTGCTATAAAATAAGTTTGGATTTTTTCCCCTGCAAGCTCCTCCAGTGGTTCAGAGACCCTTCCAGCTCAATGAACATCCCACTTGTGCTCCCAGCCATGGAACATGCAGCTGTTCCACAGCACCACCAGTGTCACCAAGGCAGAGCTGAAGGAGGGTAGCATGTGTGCACCAGCTGAGAGATGGCTCTTGAAGCCTACCCCAATTCCACTTCTCCCCCGTCCTCTCAGCTGCTAACACTGGCTCCATGCACAGTCACCTCTGCTAAAAGGCAGGAAAGGGATCACAGAACCACTGATCTCGTAAGGAGGGAAGAAAACCACACCAATTCCCATTCCCTCTGTGAATCACAAAGCTGACAGTCAAAGGAACCCTTGCAGAGCCTATAAATCAACATTGGTTTAACTCCAGAAATTCTCCTGATCATAAAGGGTCCTGTGGACACAGAGACAAATGGGGTTTATGCTGCAACCCAGGAGGCCACAGGCAGCTCAGCCCAGCCTGATGCAAATCAAGAGGTGACACTCCCACAGTTCAGGCTACATTAAATTGAGATGTTTCAGGCCTGTGTCCTCAAGGAGGTGGTTCTAAGTTGTACAGAGGATGGCACAGTGCAGCTAAGCCTAGCCATGAACCTCCACAGCTTCTGTGTGCCCCATGTCCCACTCACACCTGCAGATGAACCTGCCCAGCAGCCTGTTCCAACACAGCCCCTAATTTGGTGTGAGCTGAGTGCTGAACTGACTCACCTGGGGTCACAGGAGGAGTTGGGTCTGATGGGGAGAGGGAAGAACGAGTGGCACCTGGGGTCAGCCACCAACCCACATCCCAGTATTGGTCCTGTGAGGGTTATGAGCTTGGAAGATAAACAGCTCAGCTAAACAAGGAATGGGTTCCCAGCTGCTGCCAGCTGTAGGTGGTGGGGCCAAAAGCCATCTCCAAAGAATTTTTCATCTGCAGACAGCAGGTCAGCTGCACTATTCTGTGTACAGAAAAGTCAGGGAGACAAAACCCCTTGGATTCCTGTTTGGGAATCCTGTTTTTCTCCTGGCTATGCAGAGCAGGCCCTGAGGGCTCAAAGGCTGCCCACTGCTGTGGTGAAAGCTCACGTTGCACAGCACAGCTCAGAGGCTGGAGGAGGATTTCCCAGCCGATGGCTAAGACACCCTCAGAGACACCACTCCCTTCTGGGACACTCACACCACACCCCCAGGAACACTGCCAGTCCCTGTGGGAGGCTTGCAGAGAGCCAGGTCATGCCAGAATGGCTTCAAACCTGAAACAGCACCAGGTTTTCTCCAGACCTGACAAGCCCAGCAAGCCATGTTCTTAGAAGGCTGAGCATCTGAGCTTGCTTGAGCAAAAGAAAACTGCAACCTCCTTGATAGAGATGACAGCTATGACTGCATTTGATGGGAATAAACAAAAAGGGCACAAACAGCCTTCCTGGCCTGGGGGCTCCCTCACCTCTCCCCTTCCCAGCCCCTGGACCCCCAGAATTGCCATTCATGCTGTCCCCAGCACAGCACTCCAATTACACACTCCCAAACCAACTCAGAGGGTCCCAGCCAAAACAAGCTCCATCATTCCTGTTCCCGTAAAAGCAAACCAGCCAGTGCTCCCGAATGCACCACAAACCACACCAAGATGTGCCCACACCAAACTGCCAAGGGGATGAGGTAAGTGCAAGGAAGCTTTTGGGTGAGCTGTGGGGACTGCAGCTTGCCCACATCTTGGCCAGGAACCATAAATCAGCCAGCCTCCCTGAGAGGCAGCATCAGACCCCTGTGCCAAGCTGCTTCCTTCTTGCTTGTCCCTCCAGAGGCAAACCAGGGATGTCAGTGATCATTCTGTGCAGGGTGTGAGCATCTCACTGTCAATGTGAAGGATGTGGGGTGTCACAGCCTGGCAGGGGCACAGGCCAAACTCAGCGTGTCAGCAAGGCCTCGTGTGTAACACTGCCACGTGCAGGTGACACTGCTGGCAGAGCTGCCAAGTGCAACCAGCAGAGTCCACTTACTGTTCTTACTTCCCTCCTAGGCTTCCTGCTGGGCAGGGAGACAGAGCTCACCTTAAAGGGTTTAAAGGGGTGCTGTCAAGAGAAAACCAGGTTTTAAAGAAGTTGTTTCTTGAGGTTAGTGACAGGAAGAGACACACAGCATCTCCTTACCTTGCTGCAGGTGACACAGCACCAGTGTCCTCCACACACCACACTTTGCTTCACAACAACCCTTGGGGTTTCTCCACCACCCTATTCCTCAACCCCAGCTGAAGGCAGCAAAGATGGATGAACCCAACCTTTTTCTGTGACAGTTATCTGTTCCCATAAAAGCCTGTAGCATGGTCTAGATGCAGTTGTCCTTCTCCTCATTTTAATGTCGGTGTCTCACCAGAGCCAGCTGTGCAACAGCACTGCTCAGGCAATGAGCTGCTGCCCCTTACCACACTGGGGACATGCAACTGGGCCCTGAGGCCACCAGCACAACACTTCCCATCCCACACTCCCTCAGATGCAGGGAAGCTGCCACAAGGAGGCCTTTCTACTCCCATGCTGGAACCCCAGTGCCAAGGGCATTTCACCCATGTGCTGCCACAGAGATGTGTGTGCGAGTCAAACTGGAACCCTTCTGCCCTGTTTTCACAGCTCCCACACTGTCATGCCCAGTCTGCCACTTTTCTGTTGGGCCAGGCAACAAGAAGCCTTCTCATCCTGAGATTTCTGTGGATTTGTTTCCTCCAATCGAGTTGTGTCACTAATCCAGCAGGTTGATAAGAAAAGGCAGCACTGCTTGGGAAGCCCTCAGTGGAGGGTCTGACCAAAGCTCCTGAGGTCCCAGGGCCACCAGCCATCAGTCCAAACAGCTCCTGCATCCACCAGCTGCTTGCTGAGGCTGAGAGCAGGGGCCAGGCTTTGCCCAGGGGTCAGCAGGTACTTACAGAGTGCTCATCATGGTCCACACTCTGTGCCAGGACGGGGCTGAACGACACTGGCGACAGAGCCCCCGGCTTCTTCCTCACCGCCCGGATCTGCAGCAGGGCACGGAAGGCTGGGAGAGAAGAGGAGGTGGTGACTGCACAGCCCAGCAGGGCCAGGCCCTGCCAGAGCTCCTGGCCTTGCCACAGACACTGTTGGCATGAGGGAGCTCCCCTGTGCACAGGGAGCAGGGCCATGAAGCGCCCCAAAGCCAAGTGATGGGGTTGGGCTTCCAGTCCATTGATCTACACAGGGAAGGGATCTGCTGGCTGAAAAAGTCTGGGTACACAGAGCCCTCGTGGACAACAGGCACTGCCTGCCCCAGTACAGTCATGGACAGGGTACTTCAGCTACTGGACAAGTGTAGAGACCCAGAAAAGTTCCCCTTAAAGGTAGATCACAACAATACAGTAAGAAAAACATGAGCTCAGCCTCAGGAGTACACTGCATGCTACAGGTTGGGTGGGGGAAAAACTAAAACCCCTTTGGGTTCCTTCAGACCCCATAAACCTCAGCCCTGGGGTCCAGCTGTGGTGGTGAAAGGCTCCAGCTGAAGGGTTAGTGCCTGTACTCCTGTGTCCAGCACAGCCACCTCTCAGTCCTCCCACCATCACAGCTTTGATCTCTACTCCCTGCAGATCTCTTCTATCTGCAGATCTTTAATATTGCTTGTTCCTCTGTGCCAAGGGCACATACAAACAACCCAGACATCTGTTCTGATGCAGCTGTGAGAACTTGACAGGCATCTCCCTAGTTCTTGTTGCACCCAGCCCCTTCAAGATGAGCCTAGAGCCAGAGAACAGAGGTATTAATCTATCCCTGCTGCCTCTGCACTCCCCAGAAGCAGATTCCCAGGAAGTGTGAGATAGGGGCATTTTGCAAACAAATACAACCTACTCCCCTACAGCCTGCAGATGAGACAATGCTGTTCCTGTGTTTTATGAGGTGCTACTTATAGTCAAAGCTGTCTGGCATTTCCTCTGCTGAGATCTTGCTTTCTGGTTACTGCTCTTTGCCATGTTTGAACTGTTTGGACTTAATTTCTCAGGCCAAACATCTGTCTTAGGCTCTTTATTTCTTTCCCTGAGAATTGTCAGTTAGAAACAATCAAATACCTCATAGACTAGGGGGTAAAACACAGACTCTGCCCCTTCCTGCAAAACCACAAGTTTCTCAAGGGCCTCCTGTGCATCTGTGCTTTTGAGAAAAAACACAGAATTCAGCAAATGCTGCCTAAGTGTCAAAATATGTATTTAAGTTTTTCCATCTTCTGGGAGCTGAGCAATGCAGGGGTTAAGCAAATCCTCATAACTCCTGGCAGAGCAAAACACTGCAAACTGACTGTTATCTCATCCCTGCCTCCTGGTGAAATCTGGGTAAGGCTGTCAGAAGATTTTAAAAAATCATGCTATGTACTTGGACAGCCCTCCAGTGGTGCTGGCTGCTCTCTCAGCCAGATATCCTCAGCATAAAGCTTCTCCGTCCCTTCTTTTGAGGGATTTTCCATCAGCTGCACCAAAACACAAAAGCTGCTGACATGGCACAGCCCAGAACACCTGCACTTTCAGCTCCACTCCAGGGAGAGGGTCAGTGGCCAGGGAGGCACTGGACAGAGAGCCACTCTCCTCTCCTGTCTGAGCACATTTATTCTACATGCTGGGAATCTCCAGATGCCAGTGAGAGCAGCGGCCCGTGTGATGCTGAGCCGTGGGGTGGGGTAATTAAAAGAGGCTCCTCCTCCCAGGCTGCAGCGCTCCTCAGGAGCCGGGGAGGGCCCGGGGCACTCACGGAGCCGGCAGATGGGGCAGTTGTTGGCCTGGTAGCGCAGGGTGTCGGCACAAGAGTTGCAGAGGCAGAGGTGGCGGCAGGGCAGGATCAGGGTGTCCCGCAGGTCCGACAGGCAAACCACGCACTCGTTGCTGTTGTCACTGTTCTCGTCGTCTGAAGGCTGCAGGGAGAGGCAAGGGGTTGGCATGGGAGTGGTGGGGGCTATGCCAGGCTGCTAAGGAGCCTGGGGGAATTTCCCACCCAAAAGTCTGGAAATTCTCTTTTTGCAGCTCTCAGCAGGGGTTCCTCAAGGAGAGTCCACACAGCCCTGCTCATACTCCTTCCCTCTCAGGGCACTGCACTGTGAATTCATGGCAGAGTCATCCTTCCCCAGAGCCATATTCTGTTCAGAAGGGACCCATTTTGGGGCAGAGATCCCCTTGACTGAAGCTGACCAGGAACAAGCTCCTGCCTCCCAATCTGGTGGCTCAAGGATCAACAGGGAAGTGAACACTTTGGCACTCTAGCCCCACAAACAGAGCAGCTCCAAAAGGAGTTGTGTGCTGCCTGTCATTCCAGCCATGTCTAGCCCAGTTTCCAAAGGTCCCCTGAGCAAGTGAGTGATTCTCTTGTATCACCTTGCTGGCACAAGCCCTGATGCAGCTGCAGGAGAACCAGCCCAGGGTGCTCACCTGCCCACAGCTGCCCTGGTAAAAGGCTCAGTGTGCACCCATGAACATGAACGTGCTTCACACCCATCTTTCAGAGAGCCCTGCACAAATTGGATCGCAGCCACTGAACAAGCTGGAAGAGAAACTCCCTCTCCAACCACAAGACTGATACCAGAAAACTCCACAGTCTCCCCAGTGATGTCCCAGGAGCTGTGCCAGAGCCCACCACGATGACCCAGGATGGGTCACTCTCCACCTTCACCTGGGGCCCCTTTGGTCACCGGGGCTAACATGTGCCAGACCATGGGCAGCCTCAGTGTAAACAGCAATTGTGCTGCTGCCACATCCTCACCCAGCCTTTTTCTGGAGGAAGAGCAGACTCTCTGCTATCCCACTCACATGGTTTGATAAATGAGGAAGAACAAAAATGGCCCCAGGTCACTTGTCTGCTGGGCCAGGAACATGGGATTGCTGGATCACAAGAATTGTCACAAGACCCTGGAAGGCCCAAAAAGAAGCTCTCAGTCTTGTTAATTCTCTCCCTCAATCCTGTGCAAGAACAATCTTGGAAAAGACTTCTCCCTCCTGCCTCTTGAGGTGCTACCTGTTGGCACAGGCAGAGAGGGATCACAGGATGCTCTGGGAAGGGCACTGGAGAGGAAATCCTGCTTGCCTTGCTCTGTGGCCACTTCATTGTGCACAAATCATGGACCCCACACCGGGAGCGGTGTGATCCCAAGGCCAGCACTGGCTACACTCCACAGCCCAGGTGGCAGCAAAAGGCAGCTCTACAAAGGCCAAAGGAAGAATAAAGCAGTCACACAAGCTGTACAGGGCTGTGCAGCAGGCTGGGATCCAGCAGCAGCTCCTGCCTCAAGATGGGAAACGCTTCTGGTTATGGTATTCGCATATACATCCCTTAGGGGTGCTGTGCTCCCTCCTGCTGGGGAATGCAAGAGGAATGTCTCTCTGGACACTGGCAGGCCCCCAAGAGCTCAATTCTCTGCAAGATTACAGGAACATGCAGAACTCCCAGCCAGAATATGAAAGAGCCACAACAGCAAAGCACAAACAATAGGCACGACTGCCTTGACTGCAGAGAAACAGCAACACTGGCTCTCTACAAGGCCTAAAAATCAGTGCTCTGACACACCCCTGGGGCACTGATGCCCTTCTTTCCTAGCAATCCCAGCCACAGGGAACATCCTCAAGAGCCTCATGCTGCCTAAAATTACCTCAGCACAACTCCACTGACTGTTTGGGCCTGACACCAGGGATGACCTGTCATCCCTGGGCTTCTTGGGTGCCTGCAGGAATGACACGGACTTGACTCTTGGAAGCATCTCCACATTGCCCTGTCAACCCCCATCATTAAGCTCAAAAGCAGAAGGTGCAGGCTGGAAATCTCCAGCTGAGGGGGCCTCCTGGGCACCTTTACCTTGGTCTCCTGGTTGTTTTTGTTCTCGATGCCGTAGATCTCCTGAAGCAGGTAGCTCACCCGGTCAACCTAAGGGAGAACACCACAGCTGGAGTGACAGCTGCTCTGCCCTTGCTGGTTTATAACCACCTTCCCTCCCTCCCTGTGTCAGAAGTCCATGGAACACCCAGAGCTCCCCTATAGTGACATGAAAAAGGTAACAGAAACAAATATTGCAAAGGACAGCTGGGTGAATGAGTCTCTCCTTGCTCAAAAGGCAGAGCCCATCCTGCCTGGTCTGAGCAGAGACTAACAAAAGTGGATAGCTGGGCTCTCAGAAACATCTAAAAACAAGTACTCTGCTTGTCCCAGACGTCAGGAATACACATCCACAGTTCAAATAACCCAGAGGCAATGAGCCTTCTACAGTCCTCTCCTCTGTGAGGTCCTGCTTAACATTAACCAAGATGAACTTCCACCCATTTTTGCAACCTCAGAGGACAGGCTGTGCCAACAGCTCATTACTGGCACACCAGTGGCAGCACATCACCTCCCTGTTCATCCCCTGGGAGAATGAGGTTAAGCTCCTGAGGACAAACCGTGTCCCTTAGCATGAGAAGCACTCCAGGAATAACTCCATGTTAGTGCAGTGTCACTTACTGCCATCCCCAGGCCCTTGGTGGCATCTCTAAATTGGGGGTGTGGTGGCAGAAGGTGCTTGAGGCACAGGTGGAAGTTGCTCAGAGCCCCAGCCTGGGACAACTCCAAGCCATGACTTCTGCACACTGGCAGCTGCCTGCAAACCCCACCAAGCAGATGAATTACAGCACTGAGGCAGCCAAGATTCAGTCCTTTTAAACATCTGTATTGATCTGGATGAGGGGATCAAATGTACCCTCAGTAAATCCACAGACAACACTAAGTTTGGTAGGAGTATTTATCTGCTGGATGGTAGGAAGGCTCTGCATTAGGATCTGTAACACCAGGGAAGGCTCAGGTTGGACACCAGGAGGAATTTCTTCACAGAAAAGTTTGTTAAACATTGGAAGGGGCTGCCCAGGGAGGTGGTGGAGTCACCATCCAGCTCTTTCCCAATCTAAATGATTCTGTGATCTGGTGCTACACAGCAGCTTCCCCAGAGCAGGATGTGTTCCTCCACAGAAACCCTCACAACAGGTAAAAGGGTGAGGGGGTTGCAAGGTACCAAACAGGCACATCTCACAAAAAGTGGGAGGAAACACTTTTCTGCCGTCTCCAGTAGCTGTCCAGCCCTCAACAGGCAGTGAAGCCGAGCCACCAGCACACCAGTGCTAAAAAGAGCTCGTCAATCCCAGGGTCTCTGTAATTTCCATGTCAAACTGGCCTCTCCCCTCTTGTCACCACTCAGAAGAGGAGTGGCTTTGCCACAGCATTCCAGCACTGCAGAAGATGACACATGGCAAGGTGGGGAAGGAGCTGGCTGTACCCAGCCCATTGCCAGTTCAGAAATGCTCTGAGCTGGGACACAGCAGTGATAACAAACTAATTCCAGAGTCTGTCTCCCTGTGTAACCCAGTGTGCAGCTCACAGACAATCTGTTCTAGGCCTGCATTTCATGGCAATGAGATCAGCTGTTGGACTGCTGAGCAAAACCCTCTGCAGCAGCTCGCAACTCACCCAGGAAATTCGGGAACAACTATGTGGGAGATGTTCTTTTGTAACTTGGCATTTCAAAGAGAGCCTTGTTCCAGCATCCTGACTCCTCAGAGGATCATGATGCACGACTCTGAGTGCAGAAGTTGTCAGCTCAAAGCACAGAAGAGGTCAGGAAGAAAGAGGCCCAAGTCTCTGCAGGAGTCTGCATTCCTTTTGACTTCTTCCCTCTAAAAATCCTGAGGAGCTTCTGTCCCAGCAGGGAAAGGGTGAGCAGTCCAACAAAGCTCTTCCTGGGAAGAACTTTAGGTTTTCAGAGTGGAAGTAACTCAGAAGGAGCAAGTGGTTGTACAGTGCTTCACCTTCATGCTTCTCCAACCCATCCCACACCACGTCACCCTTCCCAAGGCTTCCACTGCTATTTACAGCCTCAGCAAATGCACACAGAGCCACTGGCCATGTCCAGGTCATGGTTTTCTGCTGATCCATCTGTTTGTATTCACCCATGCTGACTTTCTTCAGACAGATTGGTGCTTACACTACAACTGATCTCAGCACAGAGCAGTTCAGCTCATGCACTGCTGCCTCCTGATCAATGCTCACAAAAGATACCCACAACCCTGGCAATGGCAGGGAGGAGAAGGCAAAAGAAAAGCAGGGATGGCAAAGAATGTACAATGTTTTACTCCAGACATAGACTCTACACCTCTGTTCTCCTAAGGGTGCAGATGCTATCTCAGTTTCAGTGGTGCTGTGTGTTTTTCCAAATGCCATCTTGAGCTATGATTACTGATAGTGCTTGTAGCTCTTTTCTGACACAGGGACTGGAATGAACATCTTAGAGCAGAGAGTGTCTTACTAAGGCACTCAATGACCTTCTTGGTAGCAAAAGGTACTTAATTCAAATCAGAAACCCCTAGCTATCAAGTGAACAGATGAAGTGAAACTCATTTAAAGCTGAAACACAGCACACAGCTAAAGCTGAAAGGATCGACCACCAAAATTTCATCTCTTCCTTGAAGACACTTCAAGCTGATCCTTGCAGCAGAATCACTACCAGATTTCTTTTCAGAAGCTGAAATTCTTGGCAATCTTAGCAGTTTGCAGTTGCTTATGTATTTCTGGCTATGCAGGACTGGATGCAACCTCAACCTTGATAAGACACTATCCAGCTTCTGCACATCACATCACACCAGCATGGGGGACAAAACAGCAAAATTAAGGGTTGCCAGCACCTCTTTGCCTTTGCTTTCAATAGCTGAGCTAAGCAGGTGAGATCTCAGGCTCTCAGTGAACACCAAACCTTCCCACTGGGTACAGCCAGGCACATGTGGGACACCAGCAAGTCTTTAACCAAGAGTAGAAAGGAAACAGGTACTTACAATCTGCTTCTGTTTTAGTGGCTTCACAGAAAAACTGCCATCAACGTGCTGGCAGGAAAAAAAAAATTAAAGCATTAAATAGCTGCAGTGTACAAATCAGAACAGGCTCATTTCAGAGCTGGTGTCTGCTAGCTAAGGGGAGAGTGTCAGCAGGACAGCCTGGATGGCAGCAGTCCTTCCCAGCAGGGTTAGTGGAACAGGGTATTGGAGAGCTACTGGTCTGCTCCAGTGGGAGCCAGGTGGACTCAGCTCAGGTTAAACCTGGCTGAAGTGGGTCAGAGCCCACACAAAACTCCCCTGGCACACTGGATGCTTTCAGGTTGCAAGCAGTGCAACTGTGTGCAGACACTTCTTCAGCCAGTCCAGCAAGACTCGGCGGGGTATATTTGTTAACACCCTAAATAACACCAAGTGACAGAGTCACTCGAGGCCAGAGCCCTGACAGAGCAAGGGGCTGCCACGAGGCTGAGAACAAGGTTTGTCCACTGGATGGAGTCAGAAACAAGTCCCATGTGCTCACATCCTCAGAGCTGTGAGCCTTTCATTTGCTCAGTGGCAGCAGGCACAGCTGGAACAATTTCGGTGCCTGGTGCCAGAGTTAGTGATGGGAGTCGTGTGCCAGTTCTACTTTCCCCATCATCCACAAGGGCCACTAAACTGGAAGAAACCAACTCCCCTGCCACAGCCTAGAGAGCAGCAGAGGAGACTCAGTGGATGCTCCAGCAGGTCCTGTGAACAGCTGCAGATCTGCATCTGTTTGCTGAAGGAGTCTCAGAAGGAAAGGACAACAACATCACACCACAGACAAAACAGTCCTGTTTTCAGGCAAACAATTTTCTGCCTTTGGAGGAGCTGCAAGGTGAAACTACACATAGGATCAAGGTTATTCTTCTGATCTTAAAGATACATACAAATAGCAAGTTATCAAGTCCTGCTGGTCTGTTTTTCCTCTGAACAAGCTCTGGGGATCAGCAGTGCTCATTTGTCAAGGACCTCCCCTGGATTTATGGACCTACACTTCAAAAGCTGCAATTACTTTAAGGATGGGGGAATATATTTTAACCAAACAGGGAGGATAAGGAACTCAACACGTGCTTTGCCTTGTGACTTTTTATTAAAAGGGAAGATTTGAATCTTGTTTTAGGCATTCAGTGGAAGATGAGAGGTAAGAAGTGGCTGAACTATGACTGAAGAATTCCAATGTGTTGTTTTTTCACATCGGCCAGAGGAAACTACAATAACATCCCTGCCCTGGGGTCCTAGGGGTGCTGCAGTTGACTCCCTCTCATTTCTGACAGATGTCCAATTGCCAGGAGTAAAGCTACCTACAAAGCCAGTGCTCACAGCAACCTTTCTAACAGGAAAACTCATTCTCTTCACAAATCAAGTCCAACAACAAAATAAAAAGCAATCTAGAACACTTAGAGCATCTTCCAGCCATGAGCTTCCTTAGGACTGACTGTGCTTGCCATGCCTTGTGACTCAGCTTGTCACCATCCACATTATCCACCTCGGAGGAACAGAATTAGGACCTGGCAGGAACCAGGCAGATTGAGATGTAGTAGTCAGCTGGGAAATGGGAAATTTCCAACAGCACAGCACTGATGCTGCTCCCCTCTACATTTCCAGCTCTGCTCCAGCACCTCTTGCCTCACCTTAGCATGTCACTACAAGTATCACCTGCCTAGAAAATGTGTCTGCACTATTACCACAATCAGATACAACAGGGTTATGCTGTGGATAGATCCAGCTCTGGATATTGCAACTGTTTTCAGAGTCCAGTTACCAAGGGAAGAGAGTTTGTTATCAAGGCTTGTGCACACAGCTTGGCCTTACCCCGTAGGCAGGGGTCAGTTACATCAAACACATCACTCAAAAGCACTGGAACTCAGCCTTTACACAGGATGCATCCCAATCCTTCCAAGAGGGCTTGGTCCTGTGTGTAAACTCAGGCCTAACATGATGCAACAGGGTCTGGACACAGCAGATCCAGTTCGGCAAAAATCACGAAGCCCTGCAAAACTGCAGCAGCCACGGCCAACACCTTCCACCTTCCATGGGAACACACACAGGAAACACCCCTGGCGTGCCCTGAGTGACCAGCTCAGGTACAAATGATAATTACAGGCTGCACAGGAGCTGCTGCAAATGATTCTTCATACTACAGCAGCACCCAGGAACCCCAGTCACAGGCCAGGACTCTGCTGTGCCAAGTGTTATATAAATACAAACTAATGACCTGTGGAAATGTTTACATACACAAGAGCAGGGACAGAGGGATAAAAAACCCCTCATTTACCTTTTCAAATGCAGCCAGAAGAACATGGGCATGACCAGTGACCTCAACCACCACTGCAAAAAGAGAAAGAGCAGAACTGGTTAAACCTCTCAAGCAGCACAAGCATGAAAGTACCCTGAGTTGAATTTTAGTCCACTTACAATTTCTGAGCTGTCATCTGTTCTATTTTCACCTTCTCCTGCATTTGAACTTTTCTTATCTTGTCATCAGGTTGGTTCAGAGCAGAGCAAAAGCAAAACCCTACTGGGCTCTGTGGTGGGCCCTACAAAACCATGCCTTCATTGTCCTGGGTGCTCCAAACTATCCCACTTTGTTAGCAGAGGTTGGAAAGGGACAGTAAAACAAAGCACTCAGTGGGATTCCCCTGTCCCCTGAAATTCCTGGGCCTAGTTATCTGAATTGATCACAGATCTATCTGGTTTAACAGCATTTGGCTGCATTTCCAGCTCTGTTACTTATCATTTTATTTCACTCTAGTCAGACATGCTTGTAAAACATTTATTTCTCATACCGACTTCAGACACTGGAACATCTCTGTCCAGCTTTCCCCAAAGACAAGCATTTTCCCTCTTCCAAACTTGAGGGCTCCCTCTTAATCCCACAGCAAGGAGAAGGTGCTGTCAGAGGTTTCAGTACTGTATCCCTGGCTCCTTCAGCAAATAGGGAGAAGAGGAGGCGAGGTGCAATCCCAGCCTCTCTCACTCAGGACTCTGAGGTTCTGTTCAGCTCCAGCTGGCTGGATCCTTTTCCTGAATCCTGTTCAGACTCATCATATGGAAATGGAGACAGAGCTGGTGAAGGAGTCACAGAGGGAAGGGAAGGCATGGAAGCCCTCATCCTGCTTGGAGCGATGAGGACTGTGCTCAGCACAGGCAGGAGAGCTGGGGGCTGCCCTGCCTGGAAGGTGCAGCTCAAGCAAACAACTCCTGCTCTGTCTGAAGGGGAAAGGAGCTCCACAGCTTCTTTTGAGCTCCCAGAACAGCAGAGACAACAGAGGAACCATTCCCTGGACAATGGAACACAGACTGTGTTTGTAAACAGCCAGATGTGAGAGAGGGGAGACTTGCCTGCAGATTTGCTGGGTTGGTCATGGCAATTTGGGTGGAATCAGGAACACGACAAAATGCAGAAATGGGAGTTAAAACTGGGAATTCATCTGCTTGCTCCTCTCACTGCCAGCCAAGAGCAAGGCTGCTCTGTCTCTCAGAGTAAACAAAATTCAGGTCCTTCCCCTCAGTCTGAATGGCCAAGGAAGAGGTAACAATTCCTATCCTCTGTGCATTCCAGGAGGGTGTGTGTGGCCAGAGTGGTGTGACCTGCTCTGTGCAGCACCTTTCCTTCCTGTTCTGTGCCTCTCCCTGGGAACAATCCCACTGGCAGCAACGGGGCAGGGCTAACACTGCAAGCCATGGCAGAGTTCAGTCCAAACCAGCATCTCCCTGACTGCTATTTTAATTTACCATTCAACCTTATTTAACACAAGTGATTCTAGGCCAGCTGTAGTTTTCCAGGTGCTCCAAACACACCACGCCATCTCCTTCCAGTCCCATCAGTTAAAAAAAGAACCAAAACACACAGTTTCCTCAAATCTCGCTCAAATGTCACACATTTTTGTGCTGATATTCTTTCCAGCAGGGGATTTAAAAGCAGTTGGTTTTCTAGGTTATTAAAATAGATGGGAGTACATTATTGGCTAAGACCGGGCATGGTATGTGCATAAATGTATGCTTCCCATACTGCCTCCTGTTCTATTTTTGATCCTTCTAGACATGCCCAACATTACAGAGTATAAACACCTTGCCAAAAGTTCCATAAACAGAAGAAGCTGTTTTATATTTATGATCAAGAACTACACATATATGTGGATTTCACTAACGGTGCCTGAAATCACTAAAAATAGATGCACTTTAGAAGTAATTTCCTTTACGTTGCACTGTGCTTTGTTAGTCACACTTTAAATTGGCTTATTCAGTTCTATTTCTGTCTGCTTGGAAGACTGTAAAATTATGTAATGAGTTTCTGGGCTTTTTCACATCTACAACATAAAAAACTGAGCAAGGAACTGACCTGAACGATGTGATCAATAATGGATTTTTATTTTTCCAATTATCTTCAATTTTGTACAAAAAGTTACAGAAGTGAGATGTTGGTCCTGCTGACCATTAAAGTCCCCAGTTTCAAAGAAAATGTGACCTCCTGGTGCCCTGTTCATTGTTGACACTCCAGATGACCCCAAAAGCACACATCCCCAAAGGGAAATACCATGTAAGCTGAGTAATAATCTAAAAGTAATAATCTAAATATTCACTGGACTACCCTCTCCAAAATAGCAGTGTGCTTTAAAAATAATAATCAATTAATCATAATTATGAATTATGATTAATTATTTTCAAATAATCAACAATTATTTCTCCTGAAAAGTTATGCTCTTTTATTATAACCATCCAACATCCTCAGAAAAAGCATAATTTCAAACTGCTGAATGAAGCTGCATTTGGCTGAAGAGTGACCTGAGTATTTTAAAGCCATTTCCTCTTCTCTGCCCATTTCCAGGTTTTTAGGAAGACAACTGACCCCTCGAAAAGGGAGAAAAGACCAGCTCCTCCCTCCTCGACCTACACACTGCAAAAGCAAGACCCAACAAGCAAGAATGTCATTTGCTCTAATTTGTGGCACTGGTGGCAGAGCCAGGAGCTTTCCTCAACACTATTCCAACCCTAAATACCTGGCCATTTTTCCTGTAAGAAAATGAAGGCTATTTTTGAAAGTATGTTTTTTATGTGGTTAGCTTGGCCCTTATTAAAGGGAAGTTACAGTGAACTCCTGAAATATTTTTATTCTGGAAAGGATCCCCAAGGAGGCCAGTCCTGGAAGGGGTCACATATGCTCATGGAGAGCCAGGAGAAGACCATGGGAACAGAACATCAGTTCTTACCATCCCCTTCATCCACCACTGCTCGGATGACCACAGGGAACACGCCACGATCCAAGTCAAAGTTCAGCTGAGGGAAAGAAAGGAGCTGAGGTTACACAATTCACACCAGACTTGCCTGAGGACAACACTGGAGATCATTTTAGTTCAATCGAGGGCCCTTCTAACAGATCCTCACCTCCTGGTCTCAAAAGGACACAAATGAGCAGGAGGATTTAAAATTCCAGGCACCGACTTGAAAAGACAGTCAACTACAACATCCACACATTGGCACTAAACACCAGCAAAGCAAGGCAAAGGATCTCGGTCTGAATTCCAACTGGTATTTCATTCTCATTAATTCATGTGTCCTAAACCTCTTCTGAGTGATCTGTAGTAGGACAAGTTTCTTAAAATATATCCAGTGGCACAATTTTGCCTACATACAACAGGATGTATTGGCTTCAGCACAGCAGCAGATTGTGCATCCAACACCAAAAGAGACCCTGGCCCTGGTATGAAGTTCCTGAAGACATAAGAGGAAAATCTGCACAACTTCAAGCTCACACAACACTTTAAGCAAACACCAGACTGATTTTCATCTCTTGGCATGTTAGGAAATGCAGGTCCTTGAGTTTCTAATTGGTGAGAGTGAAAATTTGAGTACAAGGGAAACAGTCTCAGTTTCTCCCTTTGCCCTGCACTTCATTAAAGCACATCAAAAGCTCCGTGTCATCTTAGAAATACAAGGAAAAGGCAACCTTACAAACACTGTCCTAAGCCAGGAATGGAAGTGGCTCAGGGACTGGATTTTTGTTGTTTTTGTCAATTACCAGCTTGGATGTTTTTGTCTCATCTCTTGCCAAGACTGAAAAAAAAGATGTCATTAATCCCTGGTGCTGGAGGTAATCTGTTTTCAGTTTCTCCAGGAAAACTGAGACCCAATTGCAGGAGCTGCAGCACCGTTCAGACAGTGCTTGGGGCTTCCATCACTGTGCCACAACCCCAGCATTGTTTGGAGCCTGACTTGCTCCCGTCCCTCAAAAGATAAACCATTTGAAGGGAAAGTCACATCACTGAGGTTGCTTTCCCACATCAACTCCAGTGTTCTCAAACAAAAGGCCTCTTGAAGGCACCGTTTCACATTCATTTTTAGGGCCCCGAACACAACTCACTTGACACAAGCCATAATCTATAATTTCCAAGCAAATCAGTAAATGAAGATAAAATAAACTTTTCTAAAGCCTTTCACAGAGCAACCCAACATAACATCAGTCTGCCTTCTTCCCCAGCCAAAACCTATGTCATATCCGAGTATTACACTAAGCAAAAATATGAAATAAATCTGGGGGTTTTGAACAACACCAATAACAAAGCTGGAAAGAAATCTGAAATGTCAGTTGTACACAGCTAAGACACTGCCAGCTGTCTCAGATAAAAGTGCTAAATTTTGGTGGCCAGTTAGGAAGATTTAGGACAAGGACTAGTATGTAACACAGAGCTGACATGGGAGGGGAGACTCTTTGGAATCACAGTGGTTGTTCCACATTTTTTCCAGCTCCCAGTAACACCAACGAAAAAAAGAGGAAACAGAGGATGCAGCAGAACAAGCAAAGAGAGCTGGAAACTCACTTTTCCTTTAAGCTGTCAAAGGGATATGACATTAGTACTTGAGTTAAAACCTTGCTGACAGGAACAAAAGTGAAAATTAAGCTTCTCAATTCTTTCAGAAGAAAGGGAACTGAGCTCTTTCAGACAACAGAAGGGATTGAAAAGCAGCTCCTCCAGGCTTTTGTAGGCTGAACTTGTGAAATCATCTATTGGCAGAGAAGCCAAGACATCAGGAGACCAGACTCTGCAGGCTCTTGGTAACCACCACAGCATTTGTTAAGGCACGGGACTGCTTAGAGTTGTAACTGTAACCTCAGGACAATAGCTATTCAATCCTTCAAATACATGAAAGATTACTTTTTTCCCCCCTTTTTTTTTCTTATTTTCTTTTTTTTTTTTTTAATAGGTAGAGTTATCTACCAAGGTACACTTACACAATACACTTCCACAGGCTTGGGTCAGGAAATGAACACCATTATCAGTGTGCACTTCCTGGGAGAGGGGTCCACAGAAACAAAAATATTAGCAGTAGCTACAGAACAACTACTCTGCCTTTGAAATCTCTTAGCAGAATTCTTCCCAGAGCAGGGGGAAGACCAAGGCTTTCCTTCCCTATGGCATGTGCAGGGCAAGCCTTTGGGTCAAAGTTTTAAGGTTCAGAAACGAGAGGCTTACTGCAGATACCAAAGATGCCAAAATTAACAGGATTCCACAAATCTTGGCATACAGAAAAGCCACAAAGCTTAATTAAAACCAAGCCGTCGTCTGTTTGCAGTTATGGGTTAAATTAAGAAGAGGAAAACATTCCTTCATTCAGCATTGATGCACCACTGTGAATCTGCCCCAGAAGGAGAATATCCCTTCACAACACCACACTGCTACAGATAATAGGGCAGGATGTGGCCCTTTAACAGAACAGGACTCTTCCAGAGCAGTGGTCTCCAAACTATTCTGACTATTCATCCCATCAGTGACGTGTTTTAAGCACATATTCCCAATATGTGTGTGTTTATCATCTGTGGTTCTGAAGTCCTTGCCACACCTCAATGAATTGTATTGCATGCACCTCACTTTGGAAACCACTGTTCTACAGGACCACCCAAAACCCCACAAAATCTTAAAACCAAACCCCACAAAAACAGAGATCACAACAGACATTTGTTCCCACAAGCTCTTTGGCTGGCAGGGAGAGGAAGGCCAAGGAAAGCAGGTTTTCCAAGAAAAGCTCCAGTGTCAATCTCTGCAGCCTCCCTCCTAAATCAGCTGATCAGTGATATCAAAAGTCACTTCTCTGGACTTCCTCCCAGCTGGCCTGATCTGCCTGCCAAGTTCCCGTATGCCCCTCCCAGGGCAGCACCCACAAAACACGCTGGAGGAGCTGGGAGAAAGTGTCATCCAGCCATAACTCCATGGCACTAAACAGAGGCCACTGCAACTCCATGGCACTAAACAGAGGCCAGTGCTTCTGGGACAACTAGGTGCAGAAAGAAGGGGACACTGAGCAGACACTTACCTCATCATCCTTCCACTCTGAGAAATCAATCTTGAAGGAAGGCAGGGAGAATTGCTGGCTTACCCCTCTCTTGTAATGAACTGTCTCGGACTGCAGAGAGGGATTCTTTGTGCTGTATCTGAAGGAAGGGGGAAAAAAAAAACTCTGTAACAAACGACTGCTCCCTGCTCTGCCCATCAGCCTTTCAGGAATCACAAGTGGCAGCTCTAAGGGCAGAGCTGGCAGGGGCTGGCAGCCATTCACTGGGGACACAAAGGGAAGGGAAAGGTCAAAGCAAGAAGGTGAGCATAGGAAAGAGGAAGCAGCGCAGACAGGCAAGGTCTGATCGTGTCCATACTGACTTGCCTGGATGTTGGAGTACAGGGGGGTGCAGCAGCTTGGCAGAGGCCTGCTCCCTAAATCCTAAATCCATGGCCTAGGCAACACTGGCTTTAAGCCCAGCACAGCCCTGATTTCTGCAGGAAACTCAGAAGAACGAGCTACGACCTAACACCGGGAACAGACAACCAAGCACGGTGCTGAAAGCTCTCCCGTGCCTCTGTGGGACAGCTCCACAGTGGAAAACCCTGCTTGGCTTCCACTATCCTGGTAAGCCACTCCAATCCACTCCTCAATCCCCCCTGTGCTTCCCCAGGGGTGTTTCAGGGGTACCAACACCACCCAGAGAAAAGCCACTGTCTCAAAACTTGTCACTGAAACACCAGCACTACCAGACTGGGATAAACATCTGGAATGGGACCACAGCTGCATCCACCATCTGGTGCTGTCCTTCCCAGGAGACATTTCCCTACCCGCTCCCCCTTTCTTGAGCTGGATGTGCACAGTCTCTCCCAGTTCTGGCCCAGGAGAGGAGGCAGTGAACCCCAAAGCAGGGTGGGAACAGTTGAAGCTGCCTTTACCACCAAAGCGTTTCTTGTCGAATTACCAACTGTGTGTTCAATCACACTGACAAACTGGAGAGAAGGTGAGAGATCCCCTGCCCGAGAGACGCCGCAGCAACATCTTCCCTCAGGACAGTGACAAGACAGGCTCCAGCTCTACAAGAAAATCCTCTGCCTTTCTCTGGAAAGCTACAACAGTTCCTCCACCCTCTGAGGATCCAGAAGGTCAAGGGTCACAAGATCCATGCTAAATGCTGGAAGGTCACGACAAAGGGCAGGTTCACCACGTGCACTCTGCTCTTCCTGCCAAGACAGGTGCATTAAGTTATTAATGACAATACCCTCAGAGCCTGTTCTGTATTGTGCTGAAATTGTGCTGCTTTACTAGAAGGTCTCACTCCATCCTTTGCATTTCAAGCATGGTGTGGGGGAGATCAGAATGACAGGTCTTTTATATGTGAATTACAGAGCAAGCAATTGAGTGAAGTTTTATTTACTGAGTTGTCAAGAACAATGAATAGAGCAAGCCTGTATCTAGCTCCTTTTGTGGCACTCTCAAAGCTTTCCAGCTCTGCAGAGAGGCACAATTCTCCCTCCACAGCTGGGAAAGCAGGGGATGGAAGAGTGACTTATCTAAGGTGACAGCAAGTCAGGAACTTACTGGAAATAAAGTGCAGAGGATAGAGTGGAGGTGGGAAAGGGTGTAAACACGATGCTGCTGAGTGCCAGGAATGCTGGAGGACCTGCATTTACAGGACCAGAACCCCAAACTAGGCTGCAATAGAAAAACAAATAACACTCTTCCAAGGAGGACAGGGCAGAGTAATACTCACATTGACTCGCTGCTTTCACCATCCCTGGGAAAAGAAATAAACCAGGCACATAGATTTTCTGAGCTGAAGAGTAGGACAAAATTATGAAGGAGGCTTCCCCAAGTGAGCTTTATGCCTCAGACTGTGTGACTGCCTGGTCCACATTGCCAAAACACGTCAGACTCGGATCTAAACACCCAGATAACTCTGAACTCTCCATCCAGGGGGCTGGTGAATTCCCTGGAAGTCTGATGACCCCTGAGTGACTCTCAGAAATGGATCATCCTTGGATGCAAAGGTTCTCTGCACAAGACAACACTCCCTGTGCTACACAGGAGGGAAACTTGACAAGCTGTTTCAAAGCAGATATCCTGCTTATCAGGGTCTAAGGGGCCTCTACCCATCCCCTGCTCCTTTGGTTGGCATCTGCTGCATTCACAGTCATCCTCTCCCTGCCTGTGCTGCTGGGAGCTCACAGCAAACAACAGCAGGGAAGTTCTGTAGAGCTGTGCAGAAGTGTTACAGAAAAGGAGAGCATGTATCAAAGAATAAAGGACAGCAGAGCAGCAACACGCTGCCTCTCTCTGCATGAAGTATGAAAGCTGAATGTTTGGGCTGCTGTTGCTCAGACTGCACTGGGCCAGGCTCCATCCAGAGCACGACAAAACCACCTTGTGACCACTGGCAGCTCAGGATGGTGGAAAAGTGAGTGGGGTCCATCCTGTAAGGTCAGGACCAAACAGAAACGCTTGGTCACGTTATTTTAAACTTGTTTGTTTGCTCAGGTACTCCTGACAGCACGAGAATCACAAGCAACCCAAGGTACCCCACTGCTGGTTGCAGCAGCAGCCCCCAGCTCTGTCCTCAGGGTTCATGCAGCCCGTGTCCTCCTGTGAGCTCTGTGACGCACCTTTACTCACAAAAAGCAAACTACACTCTGCACTGACTCCTTCTTTCCTCATGTCAAACTCTTCTACCTCCAAAGCCAGCTGTGTATCAGAGAAGCAGCAGATGAGAGGCCCTGTGACTGTATCACAGTGATTCCTGAGAGAACAAGAACAAACTACAATTATTGCCCAGTCTCACTCTTCCTCTGTCAGTTAAGCTGTCACTGCCTGCACAGAAAAACTCAGTCTGTGGCATCTGCAGACCCTAAGTAGCTCCATAGACAGAAGTTCCATGCTAGAGTTTGGCTAAGCAGAGTTAAACTTCTGTTGCTACAAGCTCACTGGGGTGTTTCCTCTCCCTCATCCCTGGTCTGTGCCTGGGGAAGTTCTCAGCAGAGCACCAGTCCCAGCTCCTGCAGATTTCTTCACTGCAGTGCTCCCACTCAGCTGTGCCTGGCACTGGGGCTGTCCTGGGCAGCCAAGGGACAGTTCCTGTTCCCACAAGCACACTGGGAGCCCTGACTGGGAAGTGCCGCACGAGGATCCTTGCCAGGCTGCCTGGCTTACACAGAACACTGTCCAGATCCCATTCCTCAGGAAAAGCAGGGTGCATGGAGGAACGTTGCCCCTAGGTAACACTTTTGACTAGAAATGGCTGAGAGAATCTGTGCTTGAAAGAGCCTGTAAACAAAACAAGAGTCCTCTTTCTTTAGTAGCAGCTAAACATGTTTCAGGGCAATCTGTAATGAACCAAGGACAAGGAAAGCTTCAGAGGGTACTCAGGAAACAATTCTGCCACTGCCACGGGCTGGGACTGCCTGGCAGGATCCATGTCCTCTTACAGGTGATGAGGAAGGAGTCAGTCAAGTTCTGCTGGAGTTCAGTGGGGACAGGAGGTGATGAGGAACAAGTATCCTCTCCTCCCCTCTCTCCCACCTGCTCATTCTCCTTTCATTTCGAGGCAGGATCCCACAGGTCAGCTTTTGGGGAAGAGGGAAGTTGAACAAATGCTTCAAGTCTAAGTGACTACTGAACAAAGAAACACCACCAAACTACAGGAAGGCCATAGCCCTGGGTCTCAGTCAGAATTAGACAAGATCCACCCCAGAGAGGCTCCCACAAGGAGTTTGGAGCTTAACCAGGAGCTAAGGCATTGCACTGCAGTCTTTGAGAGTGTTCTCCTTCCCTCCTGCTTCCTTCAGGACTACTCCAAGCCAGGCAAAGACAACCCCCTCCCCATGGAGCTGAAAGCCCAGTGCCCACATTCCCCTGCAGAGCTCTGTCTCCAGCTGCTGGGAGCACCATGCTCCTGCCTCCAGCCAGGCTTCAAAACTCACACAACAGCTACACAGAGAGGCACAAAGACCACAACTCTTAAGACAGACAGAGGGTTTGTCTGCTCACTGAAATCTATAGAATTTGGCTCTCCAGCCTGTGAACTCTGCACACTCCAGTGTTCCCTTGGGGACTGGTGTGTGCCTGGATCAAAGCCATACAGGCTTGTTCCTAGCAAAACCCAGCACTCACCTCTGATTTCTTCACACAGAAGAAATCTCTGCACAAAGAATTAATATTAATCACCACAGCCAAAAGCATCAAGAGCACCTTTCAAAGGCCTTGAACAGAAAGAGAGGCCATTAAATACCCAAAGGAATATCTGAGTGCCTCTCTCTCCTATGCAAGCTTGAAAGAAAACAGCTGTGTGCTGAGCTACCCGTTGGATTTCATTTTGTGACCCAACTCTTCAAACTTCCACAGACAGAGCAGGGAATCCTTGCAGTGTCATGTCCCCCATCAGCTCAGAAGACTGTGGGAGGAGGTTTGGAATGAGTTTAGCAGGCGTTGCAAAACAAACAAGGAAATGGGGTTTATTTTTTTAATAAATCCATTTGCACATCAGCAACACAAACAGCACAGCCCCGGAAAGGACAAGGATTGCAGAGCTGGATTGACCTATTTTCATTCTGTTTTCTTTTTATGTTGAGAAAATAGAACTTGGCAACAGCACTGGGATATGGGAGAGAATCTTTTCTGTCCAAAAAGGAAGATCTTTTTCAAATAAGAATGGGCTGTAAGACTCAAACCTCTAACGTCACATTTATCACGAGTTCCTGATCTTCCTGGATTGCTCATGCCTTCAGATCTGGCTCTTTTAAGTGCTTCCAGCTACAGGCTTGGTTTGACTTCTTCCCCTGAGGAAAGAGCCGCTGCTGTCATGTTTGAACTGTGCAATCCTTCCTGCTAGTCAGCAGGACACCTACAGTTGGAAAAGTCCCAGGGGCCCTCCCAGGAGCAGGCTAATGGTGTGCACATCCAGGATTTTGCCAGACAAGGCAGTGATGCATTCACAGGCAGTGGAGCACTCATCAAAAGAGAATACAAATATCTCTGTAGCCTGCTCCAAAAACACATTTGTCTCCCAAACCAAGGGTATCTAAGGTACAAACACATGAACCAGTTATTGCAGGAGAAGGCAGGCTACAACTGAGAGTCTTTTAACTATTCTCTATGAGCTGCTGCCAGCCCCACAATGGAAATGCAATGCAGAGCACCCTCCCCTTTATCTGGAGGGAAATTACATTATGGGCAATCACTAGTGAGTAGTTGAGGTGCAGCTCAAACACCTCCCGATTTCTCCCAATTTCCAAAACAAAAGAAAATGGACACAGCCAGAAAAAGAAATAAAACTGAAGATACTGGGGGTCTTGAGCTGTTCAGAGGCAGGTCAGTGCTAATTCCCTGCCACTAAAGAGACTTGGGCATAGGTAGATCTCTGTTCTAGGGGTGATGCACTAGCTCATCCTCTGAGAACTGGTGTGTTTAATCTTCAGAGTGAGTTCTCACCACAAAGTAACCAAGCAAAAGACATTTCAAAGGTGAGAGGAGCAGTCCCCTCCAGATTTAAACTAATTTCTGATTCATCCAAAAGGCTTCCACAGATATCTGCACTAGCACCAGAAAGCACAGGGTACCTTCCCCTGGGCATGGGGCTGCAGAGGTGAATACACCTTTACAATCACCAACACAATCACCTTCACCAGACCTTGCTGGTCATCTGTGGTCCCACAAAAGTGATGACGCAGCTCCCTGGGAGTTCAGCAGTTCAGGACAAGAAGCAGGCAGCTGTTGGGAGCTACGTGTTCCCAGGAACTTGGCTAGGAAACACTGCAGCTGAGCATATCTCCCAGCACAATTACCTGGGAAAGTTGCTGAACATACTTTGAGACAGGTTAGGACAAGACTGACAAAGCCACCAGCTTTTAAATGGAGCCCAAATAACTCCAGGAGGAAGCTCCTTGGCTTGCAGAAAGGCTTCCCCTTGGTCATGGAAACCAGCTAATCCCAAAGCTAGGCCCAAGACACAGCACTGTGGCTCTCAGGTGAGCAGAGGCTCCACAACAAGCAAAGCCACTGCTCAGGGAAAGCCATCTTCCCTTCCTTCCCTGCCCTCCCTCCTCTCACCCCCAGCTGCATGACCATAACCACACTCCTGAGGCAGGAGTTTTGCAGGAGTGCTGATACCATCAGGATCAGTGGCTGTTCCAGCAGAGAAGCAGGAATAACTTGTTCAGCGCTTCTAAGGAGCCATGCTGCAGGCTGAGAGCTGGGAGAAAATTCCTGCCTTTCACAAGGGGCCAGAAAGTTTCTCCCATTTTAGGATTCAGCATTGATTTAGGAGAGCGGAAAAAAAAAAAAAGGTGTTTTGTTTTAAAGAGCATCTTCATCCCAATCAAGTGCAATAGAAGAAGTTTTGGATTTATACACAGGACAGCTTTTGCACATGCTTGTTCCATGAATGCAGCTGTTAGCACCAAAAGAGACTGAGGAAAAGAAAAATCCACCAGCCCAGGCAGGGGCAAGCTGCATTCCTGTTAGTGCACTGAAAATGCACTCACTCTACTCAGAGCTCTAAGAATGCAGCCCAGATTTTTTTTTTTTTCCACTAGAATTTGAAAAGAATAAATCAAAGTAATTACAGCGCTGCCCTTACAGAATTGCTTTGCAAAGCTGAAATCAGAGCTTCAAAAGGTTTTTACTAGCAGCCAGCAAATTCAGAGAAGCAGAGATGCCTACTTGGGCAGCTGCACTGGCCCCAAGACGTGCTTCAGGAGCCACTTCCACATGGAAAAATCGCCTGGGTTGAATTAAAGCAGCTTATAAAGGCTATATTTGTATCTGACTTCCCCCCTACACATCTGCACGAAATCAGGATCATGCCTTCCAAAAAGTTCCCTGGCTTCTGGTGCAGCCCCTGCACCCACATTTACATAACATTTATTGTTCAAGCACCCCAGAGCAGAAACAGACAGTTCATCATTCCTGTATTATGGAGAAATGAAAGTATGATTTATTAAATAAAGGCCAGAAGTGGAAGAAAGAGCCGAATGTGGGTGCTTTGACCTTTCAGAAGGTTTAGTGCACCAAAGACTGCTGCCACCCCAGCAAGACAGCACAGAATCATTGGCTAATTTTTCATTAGTGGGGAAATCACTGCTGATCCTGGTTTCATGCAGAAGGTTCATGAACACAGGCTTCAGCTCTGCCATCTAACAGCGATCCCTCTCTCACTGAACCATGGACAGGGTGGATTAAAAAAAATTCACATTAAAAAAAATTCTTTGAAGTCGACAGCTCTGTTCATGTTCAGAAGCTCTACCTAGGAATTGTTCAAATTTAATTTAAAAGCCATTGGGTAGTTTATGTTTGCTGCACAAGTTTTAAAGGGCAGATAACAGCACTGGTGACAGTCACTGGCTCAGTGCATGGCACTAAATTTCAGGAAAAAAGTGTTCTTAAGTGAACCAAAACCTGTGTTTTCTTCCTCCAACCAACCAAGAAGAGAGCTACAGAGGACTGAAAACACTCTCTGCCCAGAAATAGTTAGTTATATTTGGTAACTAAAGCAATTCTATTAAGCAATTATTCTTCAAAGCACTTGACAAGAGAGTCTCTTAAGAGTCCAACGTGATCAGTTTAACCAACAAGAACAAACACTGCTGGTCTTGGGTCACTCGGGTACAATTCCAGCCCAACACAGCCTGGTTTAAGGTGTGGGCTAAAAAAAAAATAAATTTGAATGTTTCTTTTTAGAATAACTTTAGGTTATTGCCCTTTTGGCATAAAATGCAAAAGTGGGAGTCTGAAAAATAGATTTTAAACTAGATGGATATCCTTTACAGGCTGTGGCATAAAAAATAAGAGCACAAGGTCTGATATGAAGCTCACTGTGCTGTAGATGCAAATGTTTCATTGCTACCAAGCAGTGACAATGAAATTCTCCTTCATGGTAAACCAACAGGGGAAAACCAGATTAAAATCAATGATTTGAACCAAGCCTTACTGATTGAAGCCACAGCTTAAGTCTGGCAATGTAAACACATCCACCCTGGCCATAGAGGCCCTCAGTTCTCCCCACTAGCCCATGGATGGTTTCTTCCTTAGGTCAAAACCCAAGGAACACTGCAGGGCAGCACAAGGGACACTGGCCACCTCTCCATGTTGTACCTGTGTTAGGAAAAGAGGACTTCAATCTCCAAGGCTGCCATTCCAACACCTTCACTAGCACTAAATTCACAGGAAACCTAAGGACCTAAGAGACAGAACACGGAAACTTTATCAGGATTTCTAAGGCATCCTGCTTATTCATTCAGCTCTGCTCAGGAAGAGCTGGAGCTAAACAGAAAGTGTATTCAGAGTTCACTGAGAGATAATTTTCAAGCACTTTAAAAAGGAGCTCATTTATTACCTCCCCAAAATAAAGGCAGCCATAGGCTTCAACAGAAGAAGGGAAAGGGGTCTAAAGAAAAATTCTGGATCAGGATATCCTCCAGTTTGATGGACTGCATATCTGGGTTGGAGAATTGAGCCACTCTCATTTCCAAAAATACACTATTCATAGATCATTAGTGGGATGTTTATACTTTGCATAAAACAAATAAGCTCTATTATGGTTTGTCATGGATATTTCTCCCTGCTGAAGCCTCTGCAGGTCCCTTCAACCAAGGCAAAGTTTCAGAGCATCACTGCAGAAGCCAACAGCACTATGTCCAGGAGCCTCTGATCAGCCAAAAGCCTCTACTAGAGGAAGCCAAGAGCTTCTGCAGCCTGAATCTTCCTTTACCCCTGGAGCCAAAGGAATTCTTTGTCCCATGGCCATTGGAAGTGCACCATGCCATACCAGCAGCTCACCAGTACCCAACTCACACCAGGCAGAGCACATTCCAGCCACCTTTGCTCTGAACATAGAGAGGACACTTTTCATAGCCTTGTGGGATACATTGTTGACTGGAATGGTTTAAATGTGCTGATTTAGATAAAAAGGTTTTAAAATCTGGAGGGATGTACTGTCAGGATATGAGAAGGTTCCCACAGATGGCATTTTGGTCATTCTTTCCACAGCTAACCAAAGACTAATGTGTACATGGCAGGAAACACACACAGACAGGGGTTCAGGAAGTAGATCCTCTCCCGTCTACCAACAGCCAGTGTTGAGCTGGGCATTTATCCCAAAATGGGCTTTGGGTTGGGCCTCAATTCCACAGACTTGCTCTATTAATGTCAGACTGAACTTTATTTTAGTGGCCCACATGCTCCTGTCACAGAGAACACAGAAAAGCAGTGAATTGGGTGATCTGGAAAAAAAAAAATAGGTAGTATTTGAAGGGAAGGGTGGTTGGTTTTTTAATTTCACAGAACACCTTGTTTACAAAGCATACACCTGTGAGTTCCTCTCCTTTGTTGCACACAGAACGGTTTCCCTACACTCTGAAACCAAACCAAAAACAGAACAAGAGAAGATATTGGCTATGTGAGGGAATTGAAAGTAATATTCAAAGTTATCAGAAAAAAAAAAGAAATTTCCCACTCTACTATGTGTGGCAGCACTGCCTCAGGGGTGGGTGATTAATGAGAGATGTTTGACAGCTCACCATCCCAGCTCCTGTGCCCCTCCACGTGCCCACAAGCCCAGGACTTACACGGCCATGCCACCAACAAACTCCTCTGTAGCCTGGCAGTAGATTGTGATGGCAACACGGGCATCTGCATCAAAGGTGAACTCCAGGCTGTACAGGACCTTCTGCTTCCCATTCTCCTCAGTGGGGCTGTCGACATCATCTTTATACCTGAAAGACAATGCCACAGCATTAGAACATATCTTTATGAGATATCAACAAGATCACTCTGGAAATAAGGACAAGAGTACTCCAGCCTTGGTGTTCTGGGCAGGGAAAGCAGCCTGGGCTTCCCAGATTTCCATTCCTTCCCCTGAGGAATGTTATTCCAAGATCTGACTGAAGTTATGACGGTGCTGAGGGATCTCACCCAGCCGTACAGCGCCAGGACACAGAATGAGACAAGAAAGGGAGATCCTGAATCTCAAATGCTGAGAGGAAGAAACATTCTCTTTCCTTTTAAATATTCACATTAGGCTCAGTATTTGGCTAAAGAAATCCTGCATGGGCTTGAGAAATCTAAAGTGTAATTCTTTTCACTCTGCAATGAAATGGTGTGTGACAGGCAAAACCCCCAAAGTTTCTGTAACACAAAGAACTGAAGCTCAACAAAAGTTACCTCCAGTATCACACAGAAGATATTTAGCTCAGAAAGCATCCAGACACAGGAACTTCAAACACCCTTAAATGTACAAATGATCAGCTGAACCTCTGGTGCTGTGAGGTACTGGAGCTTGCAAGCACTTATTGTACGAACAAAAATTAACACATCCAACTGTAAACAGACACATGGTAACCAACAGAATGAGCTTGGAAGTTGTTTTAATTAATGTAAAAGTGAGCCCTAATTTGGCTATGGGCTCATGCACAGCTGGATCCCACTGTTATCACCACTGCCAGAGTTACTCCTTTTCCCTACTGCAGGAAAAAGCACAAATCCAGTGAAAAGGAGGTATGGAGCCAGCTCTGGGGCAGTGAGCTATGGCCATGGGCCAGGAGGACTTACAGTGTGCCAGGAGTGGCCACAGAAACCAGCAGATCTTGGAAAAAGCAGCCAACACAACACACCACAAGAAAATTACAGAATGACAGAACATCCTGAGTGGGAAGGCACCCCCAAGGATCATCCAGTCCAACCTCTGGCCCTGCACAGACCCCCCCAACAATCCCACCCTGTGCCCGAGCATTGTCCAAGTGGTCCTAGAGCTCTGGCAGCCTCGGGGCTGTGCCCATTCCCTGTGCCCAGCACCCTCTGGGGGAAGAACCTTCCCCTGATCTCCAACCTAAACCTCCCCTGGCACAGCTCCAGCCGTTCCCTGTCCCTGTCCCAGAGAGCAGAGATCAGAGCTGCCCCTCGGGAGGAGCTGCAGCCCCTGCTGAGCTCTGCCCTCAGGCTCCTTCTCCTGAACTGACCAAGCTCTCCCTGCCTCGAAGAGCAAAGTGACAGAAAATGGATGTGATTCACTGGCAGGGCAGCAGCAGATTCTCCATAAATTCATGATCCCATGAGTGAGCTCAGGCACTGTGTCAGAATGGTGAGGGCAGCAAGGCTGCCTTTGAGAGGTGTAACAGCACTGACTTGTCACCCAGCTCCAGCCTCACTTGTTTATCAGTAATACCTTAATTGCCATGATGGCTGGGTCACAGCCAAGCAGCTGAACTATTCAGGAAAAGCTTGGCATCCTCTCTGTCTTCACAGTATCAGCTTCTCCCCTCACTAAACAGCCTTGAGGAATACACTGTACTGTCAGAAACACTCAGAAATGGGTCAGACATACCTCCATAATTCAATCTAAAAATTGTCAAGGGAATCCTTATTTACCAAGTTCACTGACACGTAACAACTGCTGCCTAATGAAGAAGGTTCCAGCATGAATTTTATTTAACACCACACCGAACAAGACAGAAATGTTCAGTTTCAGTAATTTAATACAGAAGGTGCAAAATAACATTCGAGAGCAGCATAATCAAATACTCAACACATGTATTTGTACTAATGTAACCCCAGTGAGCCACTACAGCACACACCCGCATTCTTGTCTGAAAGGCTTGGAGAGGCTTTTGCCAGAGGTTCACCTAGGTCAGAGCAGCAAATCAAGCTAAAAACACCCAACATGCCAGTATTAAAAAAAAAAAAAACAAAACAACAAATCCCAAGAACTGGAGTCTTAACATCTGCAGAAACCTGGACACAATATACAGTACAGAGCAAGGTGCTATTTTCACACAAGCCAGTTGCATTCAAAGTGAAAATCATGGCACTTGAAGGCTGTTAAGAAGGAACACTGGGCAGAAGGGCAGATTTGCCTATAGAGCACAGGAACCATCAACATTTTGTGCTGGACTGACCCAAGAACACAGATGGCAACAATCCACTCACAAGTGGTGTGTGTGTCCAAGAGAGAAGCAGCACAAGTCACCTCTCGCTGTGTTGCACTCCATGGCTCTGAGGTTCGAAACAAAGGATCCAGGTTATGACAGACCTGCCACTTCTTCCAGAAGCAGCAGGGTGGGAAAAGCAGCACCTCTTGCAGGCAGAGGCTCCTTCAGACTCACCTCACGCACAGGTAGGTATTAAACAGAGATGCCCAGCACATGTGAGAGCTACAGTACCAAGTAACAATGGGGACACCTGGGTGTGAGGCAGCTCACACACAAACAACATGCCATTGGCACAACCACTGCCTGCTTTGCCTTCTCAGGGAAGCCACAAAAAGCACCCCAGATCACCCTCCTGCTCCCAACTTCACCCTGCACCACTCTGCCAGCACTCAGAATGTGTTTCCATCCTGCCAAGGAGATAAGGGGTTAAAACTAGACTAGATCTGTTGCCCTGGGAAACCACTGAGGGGCCACTGCAGTGCCTGGAGGGAATGCATCTGCTGGGAAGCAGGAGAGGCTGAGCCTTGTCAGCCTGGAACAGCACCACTGGAGCAGAGGGTAAGGTACAAGTGCCTAAATGGTAACAGCCACAGCAAGGCTGTGCCCTCCTGCTGTAACATCCCTGCTGCTGGAGGCACAGAAAATCATTCACAACCTTCCAGTACCTGAACGGTAACAAAAAGATGCAGAGAGACTATTTATAAGAGCCTGGAGTGACAAGACAAGGGGCAATGGCTTCAAACTGACAGAAGGCAGGGTTAGATTAGACATTAGGAAGAAATTCTTCCCTGTGAGGGTAGGGGAGCTCTGGCACAGGGTGCCCAGAGAAGCTGTGGCTGCCCCTGGATCTCTGGCAGTGTCCAAGGCCAGGCTGGACAGGGCTTGGAGCAGCCTGGGATGGTGGAAAGTGTTCCTGCCCATGGCAGGGGGTGGAAGGAGATGAGCTGTGAGGTCCCTTCCAACCCAAACCAGTCTGGGATTTTACGATCTGCCACAGAGCAAAGAGTTCAGGTGAGAAAAGACTGCACAGATGGCAGCTGGCCCGAGGAACAAGCAAAGAAGACTACTGTGGTGCATACTTTGAGAGGCAGAGACATCTCATGTCCCACCTTAAGGTGCAGGAATGGTGGGATCAACACAACAAAGACAAAAATCACACATTTTGCATTCCTCTTTCTTTGAAGGGGACATGGCAGACAAGGAGGTGGTTCAGGAGTGGTTCAGGTGCTTCAAGAGCTCGTCTGTCTCCACCTTCATGTGAATTTGACGGTGCCCATTTAGCCAAGCCCTACAGACAGTGTCCGTGTGGGGTGGCCACAGATGCATGCACAAATTTGGGAACCAGTGAGTTTGCTGGGTGTGCCTTTGGGTCATGCACAGAGGTGCATCACAGAGCCTTCACAACCACAGGTACAGAGGAAAAAGACTGACCACCTTTGAGAACAAATCACTGATCCAATGTTTTGATGCAAAAGGCAAAGCAGGATGACCAAGGGAGCTGAGGCCACCTGGTCTGACATCACTCCTGGATAAAACAACGGAAAGGCTGGAGCTTTTTATTGTCTGTTAAAGAATTAAAAGATAAAAACATAATTAACAGCAGCCATGAGAGTTTTATAGAACAAGGTTGAGCCAAACCCAATTTCATCCTTTGAGGAGATTCAAAAGTCTGATGAACACAGTAGACCTGCAGGATAAATGTTAAGTATCCCTTTTCTGAGTGTTGTGAGATCTGCATTTATGTAGTGTTTGAGCAGGCAATAAATGAGAGCAGATTTAGTGACACCTCTGTCAGCACTGACTTACACAGGGGTGAGCATCACCAAACACAGGGCTTCTCCTGTTTGGGGTTTCTGCAAAGATCTGTCCAGTTTAACACCACCCAGGGCTGCAGAGGAGGCAGTCCCAGCCCCTCACCACATCCACCACAGGACAAATAGATCCAAGGACAAAGGTCAGCCCCACTGTGCTGGAGAGGGAAGAAAAGGGATTTCCTTTCACTCCCTGCAACTCACCTCTCTCCCCTCAGCCCCCACCATCCACCTCTCTCAGGCCCTCATCCAAAACACTCAGAGGTGTGACTGTTCTCCACGATACTCCTGATGCTTCAGACACTTTCCTGAACCACCACAGTTGCTGATTCCTTCAATGCTTTTGTTCCATGATGCTATCCAAAGCCCAGAAGCTGAAGCAGAGCAGCTGTCCCAGGGTGCAACCACAGACATTGTCTCCTGAGCTGGTCCTCCTCCTGCAGCAGGAAGTGCTTTCAGGAGAAGAGGGAACAGCCAGCACCAGCACACCAGATACTGGAGCTCCAAAATAAGGCTTCCAATCCAAGGCCAAATGCAGGACACAAGACAAATAGAAGGAAGTCTTCCTCTGTTAGTGGTTAACAGTAAAATTCCTGCTACTCTGCTCTGAGGTTCACAGTCTCCTCCTGCCAGAAATCAAGCACTCACAAGTGACATTGAAAACTCAGAACTTCAACATCAATATCCACAGGTTTGTTGTTTATCCAATTCAGGATAAAAAAACTCAGGACCGGGCAAAGCTCAGAATTTTGTCTGGTCAGAGCTGGGCAGGAAGGCCAGAGTGGACATTTCCCTATAACCCTCCATGGCACCTCTCCTGTGAGAACAAGCTGAGAGAGCTGGTGTTGTTCAGCCTGGAGAAGAGAAGTTTCCAGGGAGAACTTAGAGTGTGGCAATACTGTCATCATATGTTGCAGGTGCACGAAAGGATCAGGCAGGACAGGGCGAGGTCAGGCATGAAAGTGTTCTCTCTTTATTTCAAATTTCTGACTCCATTTATATACACTGTACATAAGTGGCCAATTATTGGCCAGAGGCATGTCACCTCATCAGTCAGATTGGTGAACATCCCCATCACTCAAGTGCTCCTCCTGGAGCAGAAGAATGCAAACATTCTCTTGTTTACTTGAAAAAGTATGGGAACTCTCTCTGAGTTCTATAAACATCAGAAGGCTTAGCAAAAATATCAGAATGCAAGTTTAAGACATGCAAAAGCAGGGTGACACTTAGAGCCTTTCCAGTGCCTAAAGGGGATCCAGGAGAGCTGGAGAGGGACTTTGGACAAGGGCCTGGAATAACAGTACAAAGGGAAATGGCTTCCCACTGCCAGAGGACAGGGTTAGATGGGATATTGGGAAGGAATTCTTCCCTGTGAGGGTGGGCAAGCCCCAGCACAGGGTGCCCAGAGAAGCTGTGGCTGCCCCTGGATCGCTGGAAGAGTACAAGGCCAGGTTGGATGGGGCTTAGAGCAGCCTGGGATAGTGGAAGGTGTCCCTGCCCATGGCAGGGCTTGGAACAAAGTGAGATTTAAGGTCCATTCCAACCCAATCCAGTCTGGGATTCTATAAAAAACAAAAAGCTCATGGGGATGTTACCATCAAAACATACACTTAGAGCTTTACACCTGGACACTTGGCTCAGTATTCACTATATTCAGTGGAGGATGTGGTAAATTGACCAGTCCTGAAAAGAATGTGCAAACCTCAACCAGCAGTTGTGAATAAGCCAGGCTGGAGAAGGCACAAAGTGTCCTTTACGTGGACAGAGGGAGGAAGACAAAGCCTCTGGGCCAAAAGAGCAGAAAAGCACAAGACAGAATGTACCCTTGGGGACTGCCAATTAAAAACTCATTTTGGGTCTACATCAGTGCAAAATTCAATAGAGTCATGTTGGCAGTATTGTCGTCAGCACTGACACAGCAGCAGCAGCACAAGAGCCTGTGAGAGCTCAGGAGGCAGAAAAAGAACTGCTAGTACCAGGAATTAGATGGATGAAAACCTAGGTACTGTCAAGGTGCATGGACACTACATTCCAAATAGTCCAGAGCTGCAACTCTGCTTGGAGAAATGGGACGTGTGACCACAGAAAGCAGAATGACAGAACTGTATGTACTAAACTGCTCCATTCACAGCCAGGTCTCTCCCAGGGAAAAAGCCACATCCCATTTGGCTTATGCTCCTTCTCTTTTTTCCTAGAGAAGTACTTCACCCTTATGCTGAAAAAACAAAGTGCTTTCAGAGCAGTTTACCAATGGTCACTTATTTGGAAGTTCAATCAGTTTTGAAACCACAGGTTTCTGCTCATTAAAACAAAACAAAACAAAAAAACCTCCTGTGTGTTTTCGCATAAAAACAAACTGAGGGGTTTTGGTTATGACTCAAGGCGCTCACGTTACACCACACTCTCAGAGCCACCTTGGCTGGGAGCTGCAGCTGGACCCCTGCCAGAGCTCCAGCCCCGAGACACACAATCCAGAGCGACTCCAGCCAGGATCGTTGGGAAATGCTCTGCCTGGACATCTGCCCAGTGCTCAGACCCAAACAAAGCACTGAATGCTGGGCCCTGTACCTCAGCCATCTGTTGGAAAGGGGACAGCTGCAGGTCTGAGAGTGGCAGTGCTTTAATCCAGCTCTGCTGGTTCAGATCTCAGTGTGGAGCAGTGAAAGGTAACATCTCCCTGATTGTCCTTCTCCCACACATGGGACACAAGCCATCTAAACAAATGCATAACACAAGAACTAAACTTTATCTTGGCAGAAAGAGAAACCTGAGGAATCAGTTCCACTCAAGACCCATCAGTCTTCCTGGCCTGTGACTCGCACCAGAATCAGCTCCTTTCTGGCTTCTGGCTTCTCCTTGCAGAGGAATGCAGGAAGGAATCTGTCTGTGAAGTTTATTGACCTGACTAATATCTTCCGCTCGTGCTAATGATTTCATGGCTTTGTTTACCACTCCAGTCTGTCCTGCAGAAACAGACACATCACTGGCCCTGTTTGGAAACACAGATTGTCTGGATAAGGAGCATATAAACCACTTGAAAGCTCAAAAGGGAACAGAGAAAGCTCTGGACGTATCTAGCAGCAAGGATTTGGATATCAGCCATTCTCCCAAACCTTACCAGTACAGTTTGGCTCTGGCTGACAGATCACTGGGTTGAGTGAAATGAAAGGTTCAGGCAATGGCAGTACCTCACGAGTCGGAGAGAGTCTTTGCGGATGTTCACCAAACTCCTCAGTGTCTTCACTGGCTCGTGTGGAGCTGGAGTTATATAGGGAAACTGGAACAAAGAGGCAAAAAATTCTTCTGTTATTACACAGCAGCACGTTACCTAGCATGCAATTTACCCAAATCAAGAAGCGTGTAGCTTTCGGGGTACTCAGCACTGCAGCCACAAGGAACAGCAATAGCAAATTTTATTTACAGATAAATCAAGCATGTTTCTGGGTGAAAATCCTGCCCTGGTCCAACAACAGCTCATACTGGAAATACACACTTTAAGACAGACCTCGTGAAAATGCCCTTTCTCTCCACCCTGAATTCTCAGTCAGGAAAACCTTGCTCTCCCAAGCTTTTATCTCCACTAAAGAAACCACCTCCAGCTTGAGCAGAAGAAATGCAGCTCTTTCATGTGCATTACAGCATGCAAGCAGTGATCTGACTGCTAATCGGCATGCTGAAACCCTGGATTATGGGGGAAACTCCTTTTATTCTGAAACAATGGGGCAAATGTTCTGGAAAAGAAAAGAGACAGGGATAGGGGGCCTCATTCTATTCTACAGTCAAGAAACCTCTCACAGATTGTCCTTTAAATAGGGACAATAATGCTTCAGACTGTAATTCTCCTTAGTGGGCACAGGATCTCCAGTGAGAAATGCAAAGGAAACTGCTTATTGTGGTGATCACAAGATGTACAGCTGCAGACCTGCCTGCTGGGCACCAGGGACCACCAACACACGTTTCCTTAGAAAAGAGGCAAGCCCTCAGTTACTCCAAAGCAAGAACTGGGCCCATGTCCAGAAAACAGTGTTGCTGCTCTGTGTTTGAGTGGTTTGTTTCGTTTTGGTTTTGTTTTTTTCCTTGAAGATTAATCAGAGCTGCCAAAGGGCTTTAACTTTACATAGGCAAACTATATCCCACAACAGCCTCCTTCTCTTAAACCTACTTGGCAAATGTCCCACGGTGTTAATGGCCTCTCACCCACCCCGCTCCAGAGAAATGATGAAACCCAGTGCTGGGATGTCAGCAAGGAAAGCCAGGCTGAGACATGCAGGTAATTTAACTCTGCCAGGTCAGCCCCTACAGGGAGGGCCCTGTGTGCACATGTGGTGAAGCACCCCCAGGCCTGCCAAGCACTGATACAACCACAAATTTCCAGCTCAACTCCCTCCTTCCTAATTCTATTGCCCAACTGCACTTCCTCCTTAAACAAAGACTTTCCAGATTCCTCCTTGTTCATCCTGTGAATTGAGTGTGGTTCTAAAATGACCGATGGCACAGCCTGAGGAGAAACTCAGAAAGCAGAATGTGCTTGTAATTGTTCCAATTCCAACTTGCCTCAGTTTCCCCCACCTGTAAAATCAGGGTGATCTGAGAGTGCCACCAAGCACTACAAATATGAATTAATTAATGACCACAGCTTTTCTGATGAGGAGAACCACAACTTCTAGTTCTCATTTTCCTGTTTGGAAGCTGCAGAAACAACTAGGAAAACAGTGAACACAGCAAGCAGCTCTCCCCTTTCCTCTCCAGCCCTCAGAAAACATCTCCAAATGGCTCCTACCTTGTTACCTTTTGGTTCTTTTTAAGCAGTTCTGAGATGCAAGAGAAATCCAAAACATAACATTTGCATGAAATTCCTGTCTTTCCCTCACAACGGCATTATTCCCTTTTCAAGAAGAAGCAAATCACTTGAGCAAGTAGCTTTTCACAAGTCTCACAGACACCTGTGAGCCCAAAATTACATTTATGTCCCAGCTAGGAAAAGAGAAGGAGGGACTTTCTGAGCAGCCCATTGAGGTATAAAACCCATAAAATGTCAAGGTCTTTCTTAACACTGCCCTACACCCAGTCAGCCCACTCGCACACAGAAACAGCATGTGTTGAACACTGGCTGGAAGCCATCCAACATGCCCAGGAGCCTTGGGAAGTTCAGGCTCTGCTTCTCAACCTTCTCTGCAGCATGTTTTACACTTGCTTAGGCAGACAGGCAGAATTAGTTCCAAATTCTGTGCTCCTGAGTCCCTGTTTTTCTTCCCCCACCACTAATTCCTTCTGTCTCGAGTGAAAATAAGCCTCCAAGGTGAATTCAGCTTCTCAGGAAAACGCAGTTTGCATCTAAACAGACTGGAATGACATTCCTCAAGCAGTGAGGGCCTCTTAGGTCTGTGCCACTCTCCTCTACAAATCCTACACAAGATTTTCCAAAACAGGCAAGAAGCAAAAAAGAGTAAAACAGACAGAACATAGGAACTTGCCTGAACTGGTCTATTCCCAAGGAAGTTTAAGTCCATGTTCTCCCCAAAAAGGTAACCCTCGGGGTGAGGGGTGTCAAACTTCTCACCTCCCATAAAGAAGTGACTTGCAAAGTAGTTTCCTAGAAACAAAAAAAACACAAGAGAATGAAAAAAAAACCCTCTAAATGAGTGCTTCCCGGGGAAGTCTGAGCAGTTTTAAATTCACAGGTATAAAAGAGCCACAAGACACAGAAAATACTTGCTTATTCACCCCTTCCCCATAGTACTGAGGGCCACTGCCAACAGTAGAGGAGAAGAAAGGAAAAAAACAAACCAAACAAAACCCTGGAATAAATATTACAGTAGAGATAATTCCATTTCAACTTGTTTTCCAGAGAAGGGATGGGGGGCAGGAAAAGTCAGCTCTTTCCAATATTGTTCCATTCTGGTCAATTCTTCCTGTTTTCTCCACTTCCCAGTCCCATAAACACCATGGGCCTGCTCAGAGAAGGATGAGGTTTCCTCCCACTGCAAAGTTCAGCACAGCCAGAGGGTCTCCTGTTAGGCAAAGTTTGCCTTTCCTCCCCTCTTTCACTCCCATATCTCACACCAGAACCACTCCAAACCTTTACTGGGAGCACTGGAGACTGATGCTGATTTAATTAATAACACTGACAGTTCTAAATGCAGAGACATGGATGTTTGGGAGAGAAACAGGGACTGACAAAGTGAACATCAGCTCTAAAAGTTTCACCACGAATTTGTTTCATTCATCTTTAAAGAGACGCACTACAGTGCAAATTTCAGGACACAAAGCATGTGCAAGGTCGCTGGGGTTCTGGAGCACGGAATTGGCTGTAAAATTAACAGAATAAAGGTGTGTGAGAGCACCACAAACGTAGCTCCCTCCTAGAAAGACTTCAGGACAATGTGAACTTCAGAGAGTTACAGTTTCAGAGAAATAAGTATCAGGAGAGAACTAAAATAAAAGGCTCCATCCAAGCCACTTCCCTTCAAGTTTCAGAGTGGGGGATGAGAGGACTGAGCCAAATGTACATTTGCTTCCCTGGGTGCAATGCACAGACAGCATAAATTTGTGTTTAAATGAGCCACTCCAGAAGCAGTAACTAATCATCTGAATGGCTATGGAGGCATTCTGGAGGGATCTGCAGTCCCTCTAGCTAGGAGCAAGCAGGATTTACTCTGAAATAGAAGGGGTTTCATGAATGGCCCTGTTTTTTCCATTAAGGCTTTTTCCCTTTATGCTTCAAGAAAGGCTCTTTTCACTCTGCACAGATGGCAGTGCCTTAATGATGACGGTAGGGCTCAGCGATTGCTGAGCTCAGCTTACAAGCACCCAGATGTTTGTAGTACTGAAACACATCCTTCTTTCCAGATACAACAATCACCTTCAGCACAGGTCCAGCATCTACTTAGAATCTGTCCTACAGAATCAGAATAACAAAATCATAGAGTCATTTAGGTTGGAAAATCCCTCCAAGATCATTAAGTCCAACCTGTGACCTTGTCAACCAGATCAGAGCACGGGGTGCCACATCCAGTCATTTCCTGGACACAAATGTAGGTGTCCCAAATGACAGGGAACCTCTTACCATTACTCCCAGAAGCAACAAATTAAAAAACTAATCTGTGTATAACCTGCAAGCACAGCCAGCCTGACACTGCCTCTCCACCAGAGATAAACCACAGTGGTTTGTGTTTGCACTGAGGTTTAGAAAACCACAATGAATGCTGGAATTTAGGAATGGATTTCGTATTTGATGTGGGTCAAGTAGGATTATGTTTTGGAATATTTTATTTGATCAACTGTGAAGACAATGCTTGTGCAGGATGTCTGAGTACCACAGCAGCTGGTTATCTGAGATCAGAGTCAGAGAACTCTCTCTCATCCAGTGAGTGAGACAGAATTACAGAATCACAGAATTGCCTGGGCTGGAAGAGACCTGAAAGATCACATAGTTCCAACTCCCCGCCATAGACACCTTCCACAACACCAGCTTGCTCCAAGCTCTGTCCAACCTGGCCTTGGACACTTCCAGGGATCCAGGGGCAGCCACAGCTTCTCTGGGCAACCTGTGCTAGGGCCTCACCACCCTTCACCCTGGGAAGAACTTCTTCCTAAAATCCAATCTAGCCCTACTCTCTGTCAGTTTGAAGCCATTCCCCCTTGTCCTGTCACTCCAGGCCCCTGTCCTATTTTTCCTCTAAGCTCCCTCCAGATACTGGAAGGCCATGGTGAGGTCACCCCAAAGCTTCTCCTCTCCAGGCTGAACAATCCCAGCTCTCCCAGCCCTTCCTCCCAGAGAGCTGCTCCATCCCTCTGCTCATCCTGGTGCCTCCTCTGGACTCCCTTCAGCAGCTCCAAATCCTTCCTGTGCTGGGCCCTGGGGCTGGAGGCAGCTCTGCAGGTGAGGGTCTCACCTGACAGGGGCAGAGGGGCAGAATCTGCCCCTCTCCTGCTGCCCACGCTGTGGGATCAGCCCAGGACATGGTTTAAGAGCATCTCCAGAGATGAAAAGGTCTCCCTTGCTCAACTGAACAATACCCAGACAAAACCAGCACGTTCAAGGCACCTGCCACACTGTCATCACTCCACTAAGAACTATTTTTGGTATCTCTACCACATTGTTGGGATTTCTCACAAATAAAAACAGTAGCTGGAATCACAGCTTCAGTTCCACATTCAGACTGAACTTTCTTCATCTTCCTGATCAGTCACCTCCTGCAATGTGAAGGAGAGGGTTTTTTTTCCCCCTAGGCACTTCCTTCTCAAGCAAACAAGAACAACAAACACAGCGCCAGGCACGAGGAGCACAGGGAAAATCACTCTGAGGTGCTCAGAGGGGAACACACTGGTGAGCAGAACAACCCCCGAGGCTCTGCCACTGCTGCTGCACACACAAAAGCTGCCACACACACGAGGTCTCAACAAACAAACCAGAATGGCAGCAAACTGTCTCCACAAATTTATAACACAGTTTTCAGCAACTAAAAAAAGATGTTTAGTTGCAAGCTTTCAGAAATCACTTGCTACAATGACACCCGAAGTTCAGAGCTCTCAAGGTAAGACAAAAGTTATGCATTAATCCTCTCAACCACCATCACAACTGCCTCGGAGTTGGCCCAAGTTGGAGGCAGAACATTTTAACAACGCATTTCTTAAATATCACACCAGGGACTAAAACGAAAAGGAAATTTCCATATGGAAAATATGAGGCATCCTCTTCTGCAGTCACTGTGACATTTAGGATTTTTTGTGTCTCTACCAGGCATGTGTATATTTTCTATGCATTAGAATCCAAGGTTCCATTTCCAAATCCATTACAAAGACAGCTTTAGGATTTTATGCAGGCTATTGTGCCTCTTGAACCCAGTTTCCCTATGTCCCTCCAACCTATAAAACCACCCTAAGCAGGTGTTTCAAGGCCAGCTTTACACAGAGCTCCGTAGCTATGGGCACAAGAAGGATGCTAAGTGCCATCCTCTTTGGCAGGAAAAATGAAAAGCAAAAAATCTTTTGATTAATCCTCCACAGAACTGCTACAAACAGAAACCCTCCAGGAAAATGCAGTCACATGCTGACCAGGAAACAATCACACATAAATAAAAAAGGATGGAAGAGGATAAAAACGCCAGAGCAAAGAAAAGTTGTGGCTTTACTTCCCCAGAGTAATCAGGACAAAAGCACAGAGGAGCATGAGATAAAAGAGAACATGACCAAGCGATACTGCTGAGGTAGATGAAGGCCAAGCAGTGGTTGTAAGAGAAATTGTTGTGGTGGGAAACTTTACAGTGGCTGGAAAAACTGGGACCACTGGGACACCCAGAACAGCCAAGCCTGACTCATTTGTTTGTCCCATGCAAAATCAAAGTGGAATCCAAGGCTCCTCCAAGGCATCAGATGACACCAAAATACTTTATATTCAGTACAACATAGTGATGGGGGTTTATTATTGTAATTGCACCAGCATTAAGCACCAGACTGCTCCAGTCATAATTACCTCTCCCTAAACCAGCATCCTAATCCCATATCCATGCAACACATGGATGTGATGCACAAGAGACACAACCTACAAGAGGCAGGAGCACAACTGTAATCCCATCAAAACATGGGCTGTGTCGTACAACGTTCATTAACAGAAAGCAATTAAGTGTCCATTTAGGCTTCTCGCCATTAATACAATTAACAGTGAAGTGACAGAAATTGAGTTCTCTTTAATTACTCAGCCAGACAGTCACCACCATGGCAGACTGACAGCACAGTCCCAGGCACAGCCTGAACCAGCAGCAGTGTGAAACACAGAGACAGTGATGCTGTCATGGTACACAGCAACACAGAGATGGACTGCGTGTGACTCTGGATCCTCTTCTCCTATTTAAAACTGCTCTCTCTTTGATTAAAGCCTCATTCCCAAACAACAAAGCAGTTCAGCTTCAGAGAGGAGCAATCCACTTCCTTTTTTTTCCTCCCAGAAATCTCCAGGGAATTCTCTTCAAGAGCCTACTCCAGAGAAGAGCCATCCCAAGGGCACGTGCTCTGTGCTGCAGAGGAGCTCACGGAACAGGAGCAGAGCTGTGGGGAGCACTGGGGCATTGCTCACTGATTCTAAAGCAATTGGGGCATGGGAGACCCTTTCACTGCTCCAAGCACTGATGCACCACAGAGATCACAACTGTTCCCTGCTAAATAGGGGAAAAAATACCCATTTTTAGCCTGTTTCACAGAGGTACTTACTCTTCTGTACAAACTGGGCCCTCCTCCCAACCAGTCAGGCAGGCACAATAAAGCAAGAATTTTTGGTTAAAAGGTACCAGCAAAGAAGGGTTGGAGAAGGAATTTGGTATCACCTTACAGCAGCCTTAGTCATCCAGATGTGGGACAAAAAATGTATATGATACCCACCCAGAGCCTCAGAGGAATAAGCAGGGCATTTTCAGAGGATTTTTGACTACAAAACTGCACACAATTTCCAACAAAGCCGTTAAACAACCTGCTTCACTGAGGACTGGCTCATGATACCAAGGTGGATTCCACAAGCAACCTGCTCCATCCTCCCCAGAGCACGTGACTGACCCAGCACAAACCACATCAAAAGCCAATAAAGGAGAAGTGAATATTCACCTCTGCCTTTGCAACCAGCTGTGACTCAACAATGCACAGTCACCGTGTCCTTCTCCACAGACAGGTTGACATGCAGCTGATATCACAGCCAGAATACCTGTATTTAGGATTTATTCCCTTGTACAAGCGTCCTTGTGAGGGGGCATTAGCTCCCTCATCAAACACAAGCCCTCATCCCTCAAACTGATGCCAACCATGGGTAGCAGCTGAGCAGACATTTGTAATAAGTCAAGATCTGCTGAAATCAAAGCCAAGGAAGGATGGAACGGAAAAGGAGAAGAACAGCCCTTGGTGCTGCACACAGGACAGGTGACCTCAGGGAATGCTCCCTCACCACTCATTCCAGTCTTTCAGGGGTAATCTCAGAGCCAGGAGTGTGTCAGGCTCACTCCCCAGCACACACACACCCCCAACACAGGCAATGGAAAACCAGCTTCTTCCAGTCAGGGCTCACAGCAGCAGAGTTAGAAATAATTAGCCATCATTTGACCCAAGAACACTTTGTACTACTTCCAGCTTGCTTCCTAAAATCAAAACAGTACTCACTCACTTGACCCATCCTCACTGTCAGGTTTGGTATCAACCTTTTCATCTCCAAGACAACCACTCTGAAGATGGGAGGCCCTCAAAGGACACTGTCCCTCTGAATAAGCCCCACCTGAAGGAGAGAGGGGAGCTGCCATCCCAGCAGCCCTCACTGTTCTGGGCTTTGAACCTCCACCTCAGAAGTGCTCACCACCTCTTCTTCTGCCTACAGCTTGAACAGCTCTTCTCTCTCCCCAGAGTCAAGAGGATCCTTGTTAGATAAGCTCAAAGAATGTGAAGAGAAAGCCCTGGCTTAACACCAGCTTTCAAAAAGAGCACAAGAAAATGCCACAGAGAATTAATTAACAAGACTCTAATTGCATCCAGAGCCTTTGTAGGAAACACAAATATTTTTATTTAACCAGCTGCTCAAAAGCATTGGCTTTTCCGTTCTACAAGGGAGGTATCACACATGGAACACTCTTTGGTAGCATTATGGTCCACAGATCCCCTTCCAGGGAGCATGGTAACACACAAACCCAACCTCAGGTGTGTGATGGGGTTACCTTGACAAGCCCAAAACCCCACACACCATTAACTTCCAGTTCAACAGCACAGGAACAACAGGATGACGATGTGAAAGAAGTTTAATGTCCATTGCATATGGTGGTGTTCATTAATCCACTCCGTATCTAAAATGCTGTCACACACAAATCCTGCTGCAACCCAGCTGTGACACTTGCCTTTCCCAGCTGCCCAAAAACCTAGCTCCCAACCCCCTCAAAAAAGCAGGCTAGATTTTCTAAGAGAGCCAACAGAGCTGTTGGATTTTTCTAGGTGGGTTTCCCCCTTACACTTCCGACACACCACCATTCCTGCTGAAGGCCAACCTGGAACGAGACAAGGTATAACGAGGACAGGACTCTATTTGAGAAGATCCTGCACCTCCTCCAAACTAATCAGGGGTCCTCGCCCCCTCCATCACACAGCCCAAGGATGTCACAGCCAGCAGGTTATGGATACACACAGGACTTGAACCTCTGAATGAAAAGTCTTTGTATCTGAGAGTGAGGAGACCCAAACTGCTGCTCTGCACATTCTTCAGCCTGCCTGGAAAAGCCCTGACAGAACCAAAACCTAGAAAAAAAATTGTAAGCAAATTGCAGGGGAAAAGAGTACCTGAATTTCCTTGACCACTTGTCTTCTGAAAAGGGTAAGTAAACTCTTTAAACAAGTTAAACCTGGGCAATCTCAAAAGCCAGCCCAAGACAAGGTGAGTCATGGGTTCATCCCAACTGCACACAAGTGGCACCCACAACTCTCCAAGCCTTCAGAACAATTTCCTGTGGAAAACAGACACCCAGTAGGCTGTGTCAGCCCAACAGCTTCTAGGTGACAGCCACTGACATTTTAAGGAGTTAAAGAGGGTAGTCATACGGGAATTTGGCCATCCTATATTCGACCAGACCCAATTCTGTTCCATGTCCACACCGAACTCTGCCGTCGCTTCCCCCTTTGCCATCAGCAGCCGCCGCACCCGCCAGCGACCAACAACTTGCTGAGGCCACATTTCCATCGCGGGGAGCGCTCCTTTTGCACCCTCAGTGACTCCCGGGACCACGGGCGGCGGCGGCGCCAGGCGGGCACGGACAGCGGGACCCCGGATCCAGGGCACGGAGACACCCTCACGCCTGAGCCCCGCCGGGCAGAGCCGGCCCTGTGCCTCCGCTGTGCCCACGGGCATCCATCCACGGCCCCTCCGCCAGCGCGGGCAGGCTGGGCCGAGGGCAGAGCCCGAGCCGGAGCCAGCCCAGGCCGGTGACAGGCACTCCTGCAGCCCCTTCCCCGGCCTCCGCGCTCGGCCCGGGGGGCACCGGGCCCGGCACGGCCTGTCCCCCTCCCCGGTCTCCGCGGCCCTCACCGGACTTGGGCGGGTAGCGGTAGGCCGAGTTGGCCTGGATGTCGATGTCCTCCACGCCCGCGATGCGCCGGCTGAGCAGGGAGCCCATGGCGGCCGCGGACAGGGCGGGCGGGCGGCCCGGGGGGCGCAGAGCGGCGGCGGCGGCACCCGGACCCGCACCCACGGCGGCGGCGCGGGGCACGCCGGGACAGCGAGGCCGCCCGCCCCAGGACTACAACTCCCGGCAGACCCCGCGGCAGCGCCTACCAACGGCGGGGCGGCGGGGGGGGGGCAGGCGTGAGCTCCGCCGACAGAAAGCGCTGCGGCGGGAATGGGAATGGGAGAATGGGAATGGGAGAATGGGAATGGGGATGGGACGAGAACAAGGATGGGAACAGCAGCGGGGCCAGGGATGGGCATGGGGCACTCCATGGGAGGGACCCACGCACGGACATGGAGAGCACCAGGGCGCACACCCTAGGTGGAGAAGTCTTTGGGAGCTCACTCAGGGATGCACAGAGAGGATACTCGAGGACACACATCCTGTACAGGGAAGCACAGGGAGGATTGATGCCCAGGGACACACAGGGAGAATGCACAGGGATGCACGGCAGGGATTCCCAGGAACACATTTGGCATAGAGAAGCACAGGTGAGATGCCCTTAGAGACAGAGCCTGCACAGAGATGCACAGGGATGCCCAGGAAGAATTATCCAGAGGTGGCACCTGCTACTGGCTGAGGCTCAAAGCCAGCAGGAAAGGAGGTGATCAGCCTCCCATGCGGAAGCCTTTCCTTTCTGGGTTCCTCCCCTCACAGGTAATCCACACATGGAAGCAAATGGAGATGCCTGACGTTTGGATGTGAGAACAGGGAATGGCCACAGGCTGCCTCACATGTGGGACACAACAGCTGGGAGGACAGCGTGGGGGAAGAGGCACAAAAAAGCCACCAATGTCAAGCCTAAGCCCTGTCCCCCCTGGCATCGAGGAACAGAGAAAAGCCTCTCCCTGTGATGGGAAGTACCTTCCTGCACATAGGCTGCAAAGGAACTGGGGACCCAAATTCCCAGCAGTGGAGTTGGGAATCACTGGGAGACATGAAGGAGCTGAGGTGGCACATGTGAAATCCCTTAAATTGGCCTTGGGAGCAGGGAAGAGGGAAGGGATTCAGGGAAACGGGATGGAGCAGGGAGCAGAGCCTGCCAGCACGGGAGGGTTTTGTGATAGCAAGTGAGCCGCCAGTGGGTGGAATTTGCTGGCTGTAAATACAAACTAAAACACACCCAGCGGGAATAAGCAAACAGAAACGTGCTTCCGGACAGCTATTATCCTTGCAGCTGTTGTGGCCACACGAACACAGCCAGAGGGGCTGAAAGAGGCCCGGGATGCAGGGGAACACGTGCTGGGGGTGAGCACAGAGCACGAGCAGACCGTGCTCTTCTGCATCCCATTGTGCAGCTGGGCTGGGAAGGAGGACAGGGAAAAAATATGGAACGAGCAACAAGTCCTGCTGGCCAGCCACAGGAGTTGGGTACCCTGCACCTGGAATAGGAGAGCCCCAGGCTCTGTCTGGCAGTGCCTTGGCAGTAACCATGCCTGGGAACTCTCTGCTATGTCCCCCAGGATCCAGGATCCTCCTGGCACCTGGAGTGACAGCACCTCTTGCTCAAGCAGCCTCTCCCTGCAAAGGGTTTCTCATACCAGAAGTTGCACGGACAGGGAGGGCTGCTGACCATCACAGTGACAGGGATGGAGTCTGCTGACCATTGCAGTGACAGGGATGGAGTCTGCTGACCATCACAGTAACACATGTCCTGGCCCACAGCATGTTCAGGGCTCCCTGCCTGCACACCCATAGGAACAAGCCCTGGGCAGTGCCCTGGCAGCAGCGGGGTGATGTGAACAGTTCGTGTGCGCCCAGCAGCCCCAAACTGAGCAGGGTGAATGCACAACCCCCGAGGCCTCACTCTGCAGGCCAGCAGCTGATTTGGGGCTCAACGCTGGAGCAGATTTGGCACAGCAAGGATCAGTGGGTCCATCTCCCTGTGCAGTCCAGCTGGCCACAGCCTGGGGGCAAAGCAGAGCAGTGTGTGGACCATGAGGCAGGCGAGGATGGGGATTTGCATACAGACAGAAGATGAGAGTCCCTCTCCCTCTCGCTTTCCTCCCACAGCCTGAGCATCGAGAGCATCCTGCCCTCCTGCAGCTCTAAGAGGCACCCAGATGCAACTGCCACACAGCTGTTCCCCAAGCTTTTTTTTGGGGACAGAATCATGGAATCCTAGAATGGTTTGGGTTGAAAGGGACCTTAAAGATCTTCTCTCTCCAAACCCACATTCCCTGAGCAGCTGCCCGCGGTGCTCCCCGGGAGCTCGGTGCCA